>CM033790.1:13537861-13964572 GCA_019656835.1 Rhododendron ovatum
GCACTTATGTCTTTCACTATTTCACATGTGCTGTTTTCCTTCTGTGAGTAGCTTCATTGATGAGCTACTCCTTCACTTATGCAACTGAATTCCTCACTCTACCATCTCTCTGTTAAATTTTGTGAAAGTTTCTACCCCGCCTGATTATGACAGGCTCTCTTTTGCTGCCTCTCACTAAGAAAGGTAAGGAAAAAAAGGAGAAAAGAATCAGGAAGACAAGAAGAATAAATATAGAAGTAAATATATGATGTAGAAAACTAGCTCCTCTTTTCAGAATCAAAGGGAAGAAAATTAACTTCTCTTTTGATAGTGTTATGCAATGCAACACAAGTATGATGGTTTTCTTTTTCTTTTTTGAAGTTTCAAAGAGCTGGAGAGAGTGGAGGGAGGTAGGGGAGGCGTTATTGACTTTTGTCGTTGAGAGAGATTTTGTTTTCCAGAACACATCTTTTCGGTCTTCTTTGGTGTCATTTGATAGGTTTTGGGTGATTCTATTGAATTTTGAGCTGATTTTGGTGTTGCTACCTTGACAAACCTTGAACCTGATAAACATCCCATGGATAGCTCAGAAAAATATAGGGGGGATGAAAAACTTGGTCAGTTCATGACATCATGGAGTTATTTTTCCCTTTACACTCTGACGCATGGCTACTAGTTATGAATTCCTCTGTCGGAGATCTAAAAACCTTGGACTTTCAATTCTAGGATGAAGGTGTGGATGTTTGAACTGTTTTTTTTTTTGGATCACCAAAAAGAAAATTTCATCACTCATAACACGAACTACAGAGCAACTAGGAACTTGGATACACCGGCCTAACCATCCAAAACCCTCTTCTCCTAACCACATGGATGAACTGATTTGGGCCCAATAGGCTGAGCCCAAATCAGGAAGAAAACACCTAAAAGCCCAAAAGTTGGTAAGGAACCAACCCAAACCCAAAAAACACCAAAAAGGGCAAAGCCCAACACCTAAAACCCAGCCCAAGCCCAAACACCCCCAAATCCAAACCCTAACAGAACGATCACACACAACTCCGGCCGCCGCCGCCGCCCACCCCACCGCACCTGTTACCTTTATAGTTTTTGCATCTACAATATGTGTTCATAGTTTGAAGAACAGTTGTCATCTTCAGAATGCAAAATTATAGGCATGAAAAGGAACAAAAAGTACAGAAATTTGTCTCCTTGTTCCTTTGTTAATTTCACTAGTAGATGTTTTTGCCAGAAAGCTTATAGGTGCAGCATAGTAATTTAAGGTCTTTGAGGATTTCATGTTTTGTCTGACACTCAATGCATTCATTATTTCATTTGACTGGACTGGGTGAGCGAATGTGTCTTTGAGCCCCATCTCTCCTGACATAATTATATGCTCTTTGGTTTTCAGATTTGATCCACCAGTCATTCCAAAGGATTTTGTACCCTGTCACAAATTTCCTGCGCTTCTTGACATGAACACCAAATTTTCTGATGGCCCTCCCCCAGAGATTCCTCCTCCGGAGGATAATAATCTGAAGATCTTGATTGAAGGGGTTGCTGCTATAGTAGCATGCTGCGGTAAGCTATTTGAGGATCTCTCGAGGGAGAAGAATCAGTCAAACCCGTTATTTTCTTTCCTGAACGGTGGAGACGGCCATGATTATTATTCAAGGAAGCTTTGGGAGGAGCGTCAGAAGCGTAATGATAGCAAAAAGCTGGAGTTGGATGGAAAAGTGGTTCCAAGCATCCAGAAGATGACAGCGGAGAGCCGTGGGAAGATCTTAGGAGAAAGACCTCTTGAAAGAAGCTCCAAAGATTTGAGCTCGGCTTCCACATCTTCCAATGTTCAGCTCCAATTTCATCTCTCAGATACATTCACTAAACCTGAATCATTTGTGAGTGTTTTACCAATCTTTAGCTTGAAGTTTTGTATGCCTCAACTGTTGTTAATAAGGCATCTCTCTGATAGTTGAAAAATATTACTCGCTCGGTCCCTTTTTGTTAGTCCATTTTGGGAGTTTCAGCTTTTCAAAGTGACATGCCCATGATGTACGTGCCCTGGAAAACTTGTACATGATTTCCAACATTGCTGATTGATCCCCACTTTTTCAACTACTTCCAATCATTTGAGGGTTAGTTTTGGAAATCTGAACGCTCTTTTGCTTGACTTTTCAAAGAGACTAATACTTTTAAAACATCCCGAAATGGAATAGGGGACTATCAATAAATTACGAGGGAGTAGCTCTTAGAGGATGATGTCCGGAGTAGCACTTAGAGGCTGCTTTGTTAGTCCTCAAATCTTTCATGGAAAATGATGTCAGAATGAGGTTTTTACTGTATCATGTTTCTGTTCATTGGATTCCAGAATGAAGTCCCGGATGCTGCTAAACCTTTCCAAGATGATCCTGCTAAACAAGGAAGGTTTGAGCAGTTCCTCAAGGACAAGTACGATGGAGGGCTTCGGTCTAAAGATTCTAGTGGTGTGAGTAACATGTCAGAAGCTGCTCGAGCTCGTGAGAGATTGGAGTTTGAGGCTGCAGCTGAGGCAATAAGGAAGGGTAATTGGGGAAAGGAAACTAGTCATTCCAATCAACAGATGTGGGATATGCCCACAACTACCAGTTTGCAGTTTACATCCGCAGGACTAGAGGTATGCATTAGAAATTGTGGAATTTTCAACTTTGAAGATTTGATTTAGTGTGTTGTAACACCAACTCTGAAAACAGAAAGTTGCTCAAGTGGAAGAATTAATGAAGAAAATGTATCCAAAGCGTGAAGAGTTTCAGTGGCGGCCTTCACCTATTCTTTGCAAGCGGTTTGATATTCTGGATCCATATATGGGGAAGGTACTCATATGCTTTCTTTAGTGCCAGTTATATGTTTTGTGTTTGGTACTTATCAAAAAAATAAAAATGTTTTGTGTTTGGTAAGCCACAGTTTCTAATGCCAATGCCCAATGGCCTGTAGGCTAGATTGCATGCCTCCAACACTCTCATAGGAAAGATTTCAGGTTGAAATCCCCCTTGGTCATACATGCAAGATAGTGAACTTAGTTATCAATGGTTTTAAACACACGGTGCAGCAAAGATATTGAACTTAGTTGTCAATGGTTTTAAACACACAGTGCAGCAAAGATATTGAACTTAATATTTTCTGCATGACATGTAGAAGTGAGAGATGTTGTCAACATGTATTATGTTTTCAACATCTATTATTAAACTAGTGAGGTGGCTGCATGCAAGGCATGTGGGCTAGTGCCCAATGCAAGGAATTTCCTGAATATGAAGCAACTCCTTTTATTTTTATGAGGCCACTCTACGAAACCAACTTATGAGGTTGTTTTCCCTGACGAGGCCTTTCATCACACCTAGCAATTAGGAAAAGTTTTGCATCCTTTTTTGGAAGTAGATATCTGAACAGAGTAAGCATTTGTAGCCAGAAAACTAAGAAACCCGAGTTAGCAGGGTAATTTATGGTGTTTATTGCATCAACTTAAGGCGACATATAGTTGTTCTTGGAAGCTCACTCCTTTAACAAAATTCTTTTAGACATACAGGAACTGTAATAATTCAACCACCTGTGAGTAATCTACCTGATAAAAACCCCACAATTTTTTATTTTGTGTCTTTGATTTGTTTAAGTTAATGGCTATGAAAGTGTTTAAGCAGCAATAAACATCAACATATCTGCTGGCAATCACCTAAATATCAAGCAAAAACTACCAAAGGTGTCAATATTTCTAGCACAAGGGCATGGTGAATGATTCGAATTGGGGGAATTTAAGATTATGAGTTGCTTACAATTAAGCGATTAGTAAACCTGTTTGCTTCTCATAGAAGAACGAATAATAACTTGTAGCTTGACGTTCAATCCTTGTGAGCTATGATTAGAAATGGGCAGGTTCTCACGAGCCCTTTCTAATTTTCAAATTAAAATAACTCGTTAGCAATTTCTTTTTGAGTTTGGCTTCATTATCCTTGTCTTTCACTTCCAAACTTCGTAGCACATTGCAAAATCCATTAGTTAAAATAGTTGTGTGAACTTGTTATCCTTGTGTAATTTTGGCATCTTACAGTTTTTAGAATATGTTATAAGAAACTTGGAAATCCTATTTTCTGAGAAATTTACTTGTCCATCTTCTGAGAATACGTCCATTAGAAACTAATTTATTTGATGAGCGTCACCACATTTGAAGACATTCCAAAAGATCCTAAATCAAGAAGTCTTATTTTCTTACTCTAGTACGGTAAGATCTCTAAACGGCTGTTCTTGTTTTCTTTTGTTTACCTTCCCCAAACCACGTAGGGATGGCAACAGGTAAGGTATGGGTCGGGTGAATTGGGAAATTCTTCCCATCCCTGCCTTCGTACCCAGTACTAGTAAGGATTTAGACAATCCACCATACCTGCCCCCATTGGGAATCGGGTATATTCTGGTAAACCCATCTCCTAACTAATTGAACCTGATAGAACTATAGGATGGCTATAATTACTTGCTATGCCCATAGCAAAAAATGTTTGGTTGGGCAAATTGGTAAATGAAGTAGGCCAAATGTTATTGTCTAGTTGCTTATAACTAATACTTGGGTGGAACCCTGTTTAATCAAGGGGCCAAAAAACTGTTCATTGAAGGGCCATAAACAACAAACACTGTTATGTTATGGCTCTTTCCCTTTATTAATGAGGAAGGATATTTAAAATAAGCATATTTGTTATGTTCGTCTTTACATATTCGTTATATTCGTCTTTAGTGTCCATGTATCCGAGTGCTGAAACTTTGTTCTCATCAGTTCCGACGCAGAGTGTTTTGGAACTATTAGGTAACGAGAAACTTGTGACACAAAGAAATGTGAAAAATTAAGCTAAAAGGGGAAACATCAAAAGTATTTGTAAAATGTTTCGAAATATGTGAACAATTAGACGAGTATCTATTTATATGTTGGGATGTAACTTGGGTGTGTTCAGACGTGATTGGGGCTTGTTCAGGCCTAGCCCCAGGTGCGAGGTGGACTGTTGAGGTCTGATCTCTAGCTTAAATTGCCTCACCAAAGCCTTGCCTGAGTTTAAATAAATGAATTTGGGTTGGGTTTGGGTTGCAACATCAAGCTTCTGTAGCCCAATTTTTAAAATGATGATATCAGTTTTGAAAAGTATTCTCTTAATTAAAACAAAGCTGAATAGGAAATTATTTTAGAATAAAGGCCAATTTTAATTACACCCCTGGATTTATGGACAAATGCATTTGGCTCTGTTAGATTCTGGAAGTGGTGTTCCACCCCCGTGAAGGTTGAGGTTACATAACCATTGCCCCTCTTTGCTAGTCCACGGACTCCACTGATATGCCAAAAGATAGGATTTTGTGATGTCAGCAATATTTCTTTTGGCAATATAATTGTTCTAACCTTATTTATCCGATCTCTCTTATCTAGCAACCTTGTATTTTCCTTCTTTGCCTGGTCACTCACCCCCACCATCACTTGTATACCATCACTTGCCACCACCGCCTCCACCAATGACCAGTCAACACCACCCATTCCCAGCATTGCACCACTGTCTCTTATAGACAGCCTTTTTGGAAGTCTCTCTCTGTCACACCCTAAAAATGATAAAGTGACCGGCCGTGAATCACAAGGCTAACCCATGGAACACGCAGCCTGAATAAATCAAAGTAACCGAAAATCAAACGATCGTTTTTTCGTTATTAATCAAATCCAAAGCCAAATGTGTCTCAATCATAAACATGGGGTACAACCATCCCATGAACCAAACAATATCCATTGGTCCAACAATAAAAAAAAGAATTTCTTATCTGACAATTTTTTCAATGCGGAAGCGTTTATTAAAATAAGATTTGAATGATACACCCTAAGGAGGTCAAACAAAAGAATCCCCGAGGTGCCGCTAGAGTCCTTGCCTAACTCCCCAACTTGCCTAAAAGAGAAGTTGGAATAAATCCGTCATCTGACGAGCTCAGTGAATAGCAAATATGCATATTAAATAAAGTTGAAAGCGGAGATTAAAATAATTTACCATTAAACATAATTTGGCATACAAGGTGTCCAGCTGAATAATAAATTAATCAATGAAGCATTTAACCAATGAATATTCTTGGTGGTAATCATAACATTAACTCCATCAACAATGGGGAACCACAATCAAACAGTACCATGGCCAAAATAAATCTCATCAAAATTGGAACCAATATCGAACTTAGAGTCACCAGGGTTGGCAGCCCATGGTACTTTTCCCTAAGACAATCCGGCGAAAGAAAGCCGTTGAGCATTAGGGTCACCGGCCTAACACGGTCTTTTCCCCAGTGGCCAGGGTCACCAACACGAGAAGGAATAATTTACCTGGACTTCCAAATAAATGTTCCCATTAATCCACCAAGTTCTCACCAAAAAGAATAATAACAATTGATCTCAGAAAATTCATCATATGCCAATCTATAAAACAACTTATAAACAGTTTTAAGTCTCAGAATAACATTCATATAAATTTCTGACGAAAATAATTTTAAGGGACACAAGGATCTTTTGAAAATACGTAACATATTTAACTACTCACCTGGGTCCAAACGTAATGCAATTTGAGTACACAAAAAGATGCTAACCTGAACAAAAGAATCATATGGCAATATTATTACTAACTATATCATGTATAATATTGTCTATAACAATGAAGGACAGCCTAAAAGAATATTTAACTAACCTAGACTAATCCTAACTTCTACCACCAAAAATCCACCCACGAACTCCAAGAGCAAAACCATGATACCACCTGTTTCTCTTCCAAAATTCTCTTTTGTCCACACCTAAACTATGTATATACCACACGTACGCACAACATTAAATCAAAGCCCAATGTCGTTTGTGTTGGGATTTGTCCCACATCGCGTTAATTATCTCCTCCAAAAACTAGTATATGAGCCTGGGCAGCCTCTCCACTCTTTGCCAATTGGTTTGGAGTTGGATGCTTTAACATGGTATCAGAGCTAGGCTTTCGGAGGCTTTTCCCCTTTGTTTGTGCCATAGTTGCACTTTGTTTAATTGTGATCCGTGTGTTCCGGATCCTTTGTTAACCTCTCCACGTGCGAATCGGGGGTCGCACGTGCAGGGGAGTGTTGGGATTTGTCCCACATCGGTTAATTATCTCCTCCAAAAACTAGTATATGAGCCTGGGCAGCCTCTCCACTCTTTGCCAATTGGTTTGGAGTTGGATGCTTTAACAGTTTGATTCCTTCCAAGTGCCAAAACCCATCTGTTCTTTCCAATACACATAATCCCTATGTTTGCATAAGATAAAACTAGATTCTGGATTCACCAAATTAAATCACCACTATACTTCATAGGCACACACGACCCCCCCTTTCTCTCTCTCTCTCTCAATTAAACCTGCCCCTCTATGAATGGTATACTGATCCCAAGTTAGTAAGCAACCAAAAATTTTACCGAAACTTACCATGCCGGAAGATGAGTAGGAAGACGACTCTGATACCCTTATGCGGCCTTTGCTCTCTCCAGCCTCTTATCTCCAATGTTAACCCTAATGAATTTGTGATTACCTAACCAAGTGAAACCCTTTTAAACTACCCACTAATAACCACGTACACCCTCAAATATAGCTAATTAGTTAAATAGAATTTGGATGGATAAATAGCAAAACAAATTTGTTTATAATCCAATCCATCCTAATACAAAAATTTAGAATTACGATCTAGTACCACTATTTTACCCACAATCAATCTCATACTCCAAAGATTACAATCGTGTTAACAATACCCATAGCGCGCTCAAAATAAATAATTGTGACCCATCCATAACACCCAATTATAAGGGAAATATAATTAATTAAATAAATAAAAATGCTAGGCCATAACACTCTCTCTCTCTGCCACCTCAGTATTCACCCTAAAGAATTCACCAGTCATTGGACTGAATCACTTCCACATCTTTCAACCAACACTCGTTATTACACTGCACCAACACTTTAATCTCGTTGAAGCCCATTGCAACTATAACAACCTCTTGACACCAGCAGCTATCGCATCTCTTGACTCGAAATGGGAGCAGGTTTGAAAAAGGATCTTAGAGTGTCGCTTAGCCAGAGCCCACAATTGCCAGTGACCACGCGTGATGGCCACCACCTATATCTCCCTCTCATTCTCGTTCTCTTGCCTTCTTTCTTCACCCATGCATCTTCGTTGGTAGCTTGCTTCGTCCCCTCTCTATCTCTATAACCTCTCTTCTCCAATCACACTCTGTTCCACTACCACAATCTGATTTGACTGAAAGAATTATATCTTCAACCAAATCTTAGAGGGGTGTGGTTACCGCGGATTGGGGAAAAGGAAAGGATTGAGTTGTTGTGCCAGGTGCATCCATGGTTGAAGGGCCAAAATGGGACAGACTTTGGACGGTCAGTGTCATGGGTGGGAGCTGTGAGGGTGGAGGGAGAGATAGAGAGGGGTTGTGGCCCAGAGAGAGAGAGATGTTTAAATGGGTGTTGAATATTGGATTTTTGGGGGTCAAACGGTAGGGAATAGCCTTCATATATGATGAGAATTGCAATAGCGAGATACTACATCATTATGTGAAAGTCCGCAAAATCAAATCAAGCCCAACATACACAATTCAAGAAATAGCCCATTAATTGGGTAGAAGTAAATCAACTAAGAAAGAATCCTATGCAGAAGAAATAATAATCAATTCTTGCCTTCGGAAAGATTTGATCCCTTGACCTTTCAGCTGAGATGATACGCGGGTGGCGGGTGGCCAATGAGGCTGGCCCAAGTTGATTTGTGGTGAGAGCTGTTGGTTTGGTGTCAATTATTGAAAATGCTTTAAATATTATTCTAACAAAAGTTCAATAAACATTGAAAGAGTAAGAGAGAAGACAGTAGCACCGAAATAGCAATAAACGGAAGCTTTAGGAGAGAAACAAACAGAAGTTTAAAGTGTAGAAGTACATCAGAAGAAAAATTAGAAAGTGGCGCTTCTGATAGTGATGCATGATAGTCGATAGATATGTAGACTGAACATTCACATTTTGATATGTGATCTCTCTCTCTCTCTCTCTCTCTCTCTCTCTTTCTCTCATCACATTCGTTATCTTTTGCACTTCCAAGTTCTCTGATAAATTGGAGATGTGTCCTTGTTCTTTAACCCTTCTGTGTTTAGAATAATAGGAGTTCTACTACATGTTTCAAAGGGGTACTTGCTTGCAAACACAACGTTTGGAATTTACATTTTTCCTGGGGTGTTTTGGTAAGTTACTGGGGACACATTAGGTCTTGTTTCCCATTCGCCATCCTTTTTGGTATGCCTGTGCCATCGAAGGGAAACAATCATCAGCCGTCTTATTGGAAATGAAATGAATTGAATATTTCTTTCGAAATAGTTGGAAGTGCCTCAGTAGATGGTATGTCCGTATTGTACAGAGAGCAAACTATCTTTTCCTCTTTTCCCATTTTTTGTTCACTTTATCCATTTCTGAGGTGCCTTGAATAATTTTTTTCAAAAGAAATAGAGAAGTGAAGATTCACTTTTCTTTTCATTTTACATACCACGGATCCTTGTATTCTATTTTGGAATCTGCGTTTTCTTTTCCGAATCTTAGAGGTAATTTTTTTACGCAGTATGTGTAGATGACTGTTTGGACAATTACATTATCTGTTATTCTTTCTTATTCCTCTGCTGCTGTGTGCCCTTCTAAGTCCAAATGTGCATGTATAGGCAGTTTCCTGCCTACCCTCTCCCCATCTCTCTCTCTAAGTAGATATACTAGGTAGTTTCATAAATAAAGTACTCTCTGAAATTCTCGCTTTTCTTCATGCATGTCCTGATGCAGTCCATGATTAATGCCATGGGTAGTTTGTTAGTTTCAAAAGATTCAATGATTTGGGATGATGAAGGGCCTACTTGGGGTATTGACTAGGCATGCATCATTTAAGGCTGTGACTTTTTATTTAGGGAAGTTTGACCACATATTCAATGCATGCAACCATTAGACAACACATTCATCCTATCTAGCTATTTAGGGAATGGGAACAGTCTTTGGCATTAAACACATTCATTCTATTCAGCCATCTAGGCAATAGGATTAGGAACAGTTTTTGCATTAAACATATCAGGAGCCTATATATTGATGTACTTCAAGAGTTCAAGATATGAATGATTGAATGAATGAAAATTTACAAGAGCTTTAAGCTTCTATGATTGTGTGATGCAATCTCATTCTTTGGTGTGATGCCAAAGAGGCCTTAGGTGTGAGGCCTAGATCTATCTTCTTAAAACTTTTCTTTTTCTCTTCTCTTCTCTTTCACTATCACGTCTACTGTTCACAGGCCCAAAAACAGCCCCTTTCCTTTGTGTTTTGATCATACTTGGCCCTATTTGAGTCCCGTCATGCATCAATTTGGTATCAGAGCGAGCGTAGCATCATGTCTACACGATCTAGTGGACCTTTTAGAGGACGATTAACTGAGTTCCAGCGGGACGAGATTCTTTTCAAGATTGTGGAACGACTCGTTAGTTTTACTTATCGGCTTATTTCTTTAGAAAGCTGATCAACTCCGAGGAAGGTGACGAATAATCTGAGTGTGAAGGGGAAGAATGACCAGATCACTGAGAATGAAAAGCCTCTTATTGACTATTCAAAAGAAGCCCAACAATCTCCTGTCATTCCTCTTGAAGAGCCTCTTAATGTTTCATATGTCGGTACTGTGGGAGAATTGAAGAAATTGGTTGCTGGTCTTGCATTTGAAATGTGCTTAAAGGCGTCTAATTTGTCCAAGTCTTATAGTGAGTTGACAACATCAACGACTATTGCTGAACATCAAAAGTTTGATGTCTCTAGGATTCAAAGATGCAGGAGATAATTTAAACCAAGTCATATTGCAAGAATTCCAAATTTTCAGGGATGAGATGCCTCCTATTGAAGACTCAGGTAATTTCCTCAAAGATACTAGGGTTGGGAGTGAAGAATCTAGTGTTCCATCTTCTAACAAGACCAATGAAGTAGTAACCCTTCAATAGTGACCGGATGGCTTCCAAAGCTTGCTTATGTATTACCAAAAGAGATGGCTTGCGAACCTAGCTGTTGCGTTGGTGATCAACGTGCTACATATCTTATTTTGAACTCCAAATTGCCTGATCACATGTGGTCAAGGAAGCATGGAAACTCAAAAATTCCGCCAACTTCTATTTTCATCCGGGAGGATTTCAAGGATTTTTCTTCTACTTCAATCGATTCCATCATCCCAGAGAAATTCAACTTCGGAAATGGAATGACATCGTTCCTTTCTTTTCTTCCAGCTATGAAGAAGATACGACGACTTCCATATGCAGATTTTGATATGAAGATACGGTTCCAATTGAAAGCTTATGGACTGCCATTCTTCAACATTTCAAAACTCGAGGTCGAGTTTTCTCTAACAAGGGGAGAATGATGCGGTCCATTATTAATGCAGCGGGTAGCGTAGTTTCAAAAGATTCAATGATTTGGGATGATGAAGAGCCTACTTAGGGTATTGACCAGGCATGCATATCTAGGGTATTAAACACATTCATCCTATTCAACCATCTGGGTAATAGTAACACTCTCTGGCATTAAACCCATTAGGAGCCTATATATTGATGTACTTCAAGAGTTTGAGATATGAATGATTGAAAATTTACTAGAGCTTTAAGCTTCTATGATTGTGTGATGCAATCTCATCTTTGGTGTGATGCTAAAGAGGCCTTGGGTGTGATGCCTTTGGTAACCTAGGTGTGAGGCCTAGATCTATCCTTCTCTAACTCTTTCTCTCCTTGCAAATTACTATTCACGTGCACTATTCACAGCCCCTGTTTCTTTGTGTTTGATTTTACTTGGCCTACTTTCAATTCTGTTCTGCATCATGTCCTCCCATAGCTAGTTTTGTTAAACTGCATGTGTTTCCATTTGCAGCCACCACCACCTCCGCGTTTGAGGAGTAAAATGGATTCTCTCATATTTCTACCAGATTCAACTAAGCCTGTGAAGGTTGAAGAAGCTGCTGCAGCATTTACGGGTTCATTGTCTGTGCCCCCACCAGGTAGTGAAGATATTACCTCAAAAGAAGCTACTGGGGAATTTCAGAATGATGTGGAAGTAGAAAATGTTGAGAGGCCAGTTGACCTCTACAAGGTACGTGGTCTTCTGTCTCATAATATATGCCATGTTCTGCATGCAGGTAAAATTGACCAAAATTTCTATGATGCCCCAATGTGGTATTGGGGCATCATGCCCCCATTTAATATGGACCATTAGATCAGGTTTTAGGTTAATCTGGGCCCTTGGATCAAAACCTCCTCCAAAAAGTAAGGTGGTTTTGCGTTTTTTCAGCCAAAAAAAACAATTATACTTAGCATGAACACTGGCTCTTCTTACCATATTTTATGCTGATACTTACCACAAAATAAGGCATACTTACCACAACTAAAGGCTGTACTTCAATGTTTTGGGGTGTTTTCATAATAATTTTAACCGGTGTAGGAGGTTAACATGAGAGAGAGAGGGGGATGGATCCAAGGGTTGAGATTGAAAGAGGAGATCCAAGGGTTTAAAAAAAATGGGGGCATGATGCCCAATATTGCTTTGGGGCATGATGCCCAATATTGCTTTGGGGCATGGTAGCCAGACTCAAAATTGACATGGTAACATGGCATGTTTGTCAACCATAACTGTTTGTACACTATATTTGTTTTTTGTTTTTTGTTTTTTTTTGTTTTTCCTGCCGTTTGTTAATAAGTTGCCGTACGGATTGAGGAAGATTGATTACAACCCTGCTGGGTGTCCCCTAGGAAAACGGAAGGAAAGTGAAATCATTTTGTTTCTAATTATTTCTTCAATATAGGCTTCCTCTGGCTACCTAAGTTGGGCAATCAATGCCTTGTGAGATTTTCTTTATATGGATAGAAGTGACGTGGATAACATGGTTTGTTGGCCAATATGACAGTTTTGTATATGCAACTTTGTAGACAGAAGCTTCATGGTTTTAGCTTTCTCTGGTTATTGTTTTCCTCATGCAGGCAATATTCTCTGATGATTCAGATGATGAAGAGGAAAACTCTAGTCCCAACCAAGTTGAGGATCCCGAAAAAAAAAATGGAGCTGTTAGTACAACTTTAAATCGCTTAATAGCAGGTGACTTTCTGGAGTCGTTGGGTAAAGAACTAGGTTTGGACGTTCCTCCTGATCTTCCAAATTTGGAAAACATAACTAGGGTGTCAGCGAGTCAGAAGGACACTGTTAATTCCAAGAAGGGAAATGTCAACACCCTCGAAGTTGAAAACACCTTAATCGAGACTCTTTCTTCTGAGAAAAATAGATCTGGTAAAGTTGAACTTGGTAAAGGGGCTCAAGTCGATAGACACAGAAATCGGAGCAGCCGTTCACCGGTAGATGAAAGGAATAGAAAGCACTCTAGGCGTGATCGGCATAGAATTAGTAATTCTGACAGTGAAACTACTTCATCTGAAGATTATCGGGACCTGCACCATTCAAGGTCTAAAGGGAGAGAGAAGGAAAGCTCTAGGGAAAAGAGTAGCAGAAAAAAACACTCGAAGCATCGCAAGCATGAGAGGGGGGACTCTCTCGGCAGATCTCACCATGGCTCTGATAAAGAACGAGGAGATGCCAAGAGGGAGAAACGAAGGTAAAGAAGGATTTGAATTTCTCTTACAATTCAGTTCCAAAATTTGAGATATTGGCATGAAAGAAATTGGAATTCAAAATCTTCACCGAACCCAGGAACTCAAAGCACAAAGTCTTGTTACGCGACCATTAAGCCGGCTGCCGTGGTCTTGCGAAGTATTTTGGAGTTTTACCGATTCTCAATCAATGGGTGGAAAAATGGTTAGAACAGTGTATACAAGACCGTTGCAGATCCTTTTGGACTTTGCTTGAACAGAAATTGCAACTAACTCTTTGACTGTTTCTCAGAAGTGAGCCATAGTTTGGATGCTTAGCAAAACAGATGCCGAGAGCTTAAGACTTTGTGCCGGCATGTCAGGTTTGCCGAGAGCTTAAGCTTTGTGAAAATTATAACCATAGGCGGAAATCGTGTTGAATGTATAATGCAGGTAGTTGCTTGATAGATACGTAGTTGCGAAATGCTCCGGGATATAAGATTCAAAAGAATAGATAAATCTCAGGGATACTACTTTATTCACCCTGTTTTTTATTTTATTTTTATTCAGATTTGTTTGTGCCGAGTCTTCTGAACTATTTCCGGGAATTTTGTGCTGACCAGCCGACAGTTGGACAAAAGAAAAACTACCCAAAAAACAAAAAGAAGTCAGAGAATACCTTGTGGACAAAATTTAGAGAGAATGACTAGTCTTCATAAAGACAAATTTAGTCCATAATTACAACTTAGACAAAAAAAAAAAATCCAAAAACATATAAATTGCAAACTATAGACAGCTTTTTGAGAGGTCCTAAATAGTGAAAAGGGACAAATAAATTGGAATGGAGGGAGTACATCTTTCTCTGTTACACCAGGGTGATACACCGATTTCTCTTAAGGGGTGAAATTAAAAACTGATTAACCAAACCGAAAATCAAAACCGGACCAAATTGGTGGTTTGATTTGGTTTCTGGAGGTAAACAGTTTGGTCCGGTATCAGTTTTAGCCAAACCGGAAAAAACTGATTCGATCCGATTCTGCACCCTCCAATCGAATATAAACAAGACTGGACCAGATTTATATAAATATGTACAAATATTGAAAGGGTTCTTACTTTAGTGGGTGTTATTCCTTCGATTCAATAACTTGTTTGGTAACTAAAATGAATGATTTAACAACTAGAGACTCTCCCAGACTAGTGAGGATCCACGACTTTGTTGGTCTACATGGCATGGAAGGGAAAACTAAAACGCCTGTAACTAAAAGCCTTTTTTAAAACCTCATAACAAAATTACCACATACTATGATATTAATAGAAACCCACAACAATCTTTGCATATCGTACACACTACACGCTTTTGCATCCATCACATACATCTACGACGATCACGTAAATATTTCGTAACTACTTATATTGCAAATTCTAACAACTTGTTACATACACTATCATCATACGCACAATGCTTTTCCAACCTTAACATAACATCTCTAATGCATAAAATAAAGTCGAACAGAAGATTTTGAGGAGTCATCAGCCTGTTATCCTTGGCATACCTTTGCTCCGTAAATGAACAATCACCTAGCAAATACATAAGTGGGTAGAGCATGATCAAAGTTTAAACACCAAGGGGCTTGTTAAATCTCCCTCGGGATCACTGCAGTTTGCAAGGTTAGCAACTGTAATCTACACAAAAGACCAAAAGAATGGACTTGTGATAATTGGAAATACGAGAATTTCCATTTCCACTTGTTTGGTTAATTGTCCCAAAAAAGTGAAGATAAAAAAATATAGCAAAACAATGGTGCTAGTATCACACCCAAACTCACAGCCAAACACACACCCACCACTCACATGAGTGGTGGGTCTCACACACACTACACACTCTAGTGTGTGTATGGGGCCCACTGCTCATGTGAGTGTGGATGTGTGTTTGGGTGTTACTAGAATTATTGTAACTCATACACTCCCTTCGACCTTTTTTTTTTTTTGTCTTTTTTCGTTCCTCGTACCGTTCTTTAAACGCTTATATGTTCCAATTTATAATATTTTTCATAATTTTGAAAATTTTGTATTATAAACGTAATCGAGAACTATCAAATAAGATCTATGTTGAATATTTTTGGAAATTCATATTAGAAGGTGATTGAAAACTGACAATAACTTCAAAAAAGGACAGAGAATTGGAGGCAGTGGCGAGCCAAGATTTTGAATCCATACTTATTATTATATCATAAGGTTTTTTCTTTCCAATATATTACATTTATACATTGAAATAATTCTAACCTAATGCAGTTAAAGTATACCAATCATTTTTGTTTCTTAGGCTACTTCAACTATTATGTGCTTATTTTTTATTTATGAAAAAAATTGAGCAATGAGTGTAAAATAATCGGGTTTTTTATTAAATCATAACTATTACTCCCTCCGTCCCTATTTTATAGTCCAGTATTCCATTTTGGACTGTTCCTTAATAAGTGTCCATTTTGTAAAGTTAGTGGGTAAAAGTTAGTGAATTTTCCATTTTGCCCCTAAAAGTAGATTCCATTTTGAAAAGTTAGTGAGTAAAAGTGTAATGATGATGGATAAGTAGAGAAAATGGGGGAAAAAGTTGATGTGAAAGGTATAATGATGATGTCTTTTTAATAAGTTGGAGTTACGAAACAGGACACTTAAAAATGGACGGAGGGAGTAAGATTATAAGTAGTTACACACGATTAATTATCAATAATATTCAAATTCAGATATATAGCAAATAAAATTTTTTAAACTTGAACGCTCGGGGAGTTGGGGGCCCCCCGAGCCCCAACATAGCTCAGCCCCTTGATGGAGGGAGTTCACAAGAAATAGGAAACAAAATTGTATGGGCAAGAAAAATTGCCGCTTGGGCCTTGAGTTCTGCTGCTTGAGGAAGTACGTTAGTGAGAGGATGATCACTAGGGGAAACTAGGGTTAATACTCTTATGACCTCAACGTGTGTGTGTGTGTGTGTGTGTGTGTGTGAGAGAGAGAGAGAGAGAGAGAGAGAGAGAGGTGGCAGTTACAATGAAGAAGTGAGAGGAAAAACAAGGATAAAATCGAAATGTGAACCAAGTTGGACATTGCACTTTAACCTGGTTACACATTCACTTTTAGACTCCATTGAGTCATGTGGTTTTGAAGGTGAAGGGCAATTGCCTAGACTAATAAAGGTTTATCAATGGGCTATCATATGAATGCACATGTTCAGGTGTGTGTCATAGACGTTCTTAAAGACTCAGTGTGATCTTTAAGAAATTTTAGTGATGTAAGCTATGATGCAAGCTATCTCTCCTTACGCCTATAAAAGGAGGACTCTATCTATTGTAATAACCAAGTTAGTACAAGTCAGTGTAAATCAGTGTGTTCTCTATAATACATCTCCCTGTGGTGTTCTCTCTTTGATCTTAACCTACTTTGTGTTTGTATCCACTTCGCGCTGAATAGCTTTACATATAATTGGTTTTTCCTGCTTCATACTATTTCTACTCAGACTTTTACTAAAGTCCATACTTACTATGTACAACTTTAACAACTTTCAACATAAGTATGTACATCATAAACACAGTACACACCAATTATACTTCTTATAATAGTACACAACAGTAAACACCAATAATTTCACTTCCTCCTGGAAATGAAAGAGTGCACCACATAAAAAGACAGTTGGCCTGAACACGTGGATGTCACTCCTCTGTATCATTTGAATCATTTCTTCCAAAATAATCTTCAATTCTGTCAGTCAAGTGATATTGATCCAAAATATAGCGGATATTTTGGTGCCATTCTTCTGGATATGTATCAATGAACTTTCAATTTGCGGATTCATAATGGAGGAGAGATGATGGAACTTCTACGGGTGTCAATCCATTGAGTGAACACAATGTTTGAGTCATGATAAGATAATTTCCACTGTCGATCTGGATTCTTTGAGACTCTGGATGTGCAGAGAGGAATATAGTGTGATACTCCTTTCGCCAAGTGATAGAACCATCTGGATTTGGAAGACATCTATTGTTGCGACTTGTCCAAAAAGCAAATTGAAGATTTTCGCCTGCATTGTTAGGGATGCTCCTGATCTTCTGTTGCCAAAAGTGTATACTTCCGAAGAGCAAGAGAAATTTCAAAAAGAAATCTTCTGAAGGATGGATCTGATTGAATGTCGCATGTGCCAGATAAACTAATACTGCTGATTTATTAAAACAGACACTTATAGTATAAACATCGACTAAATATCATAAGAGGAGGTAGGTTTCTTTTTTGAAATAAAAGATACTGCGGTCATATATTTCAAACTGGGTAAGAAAGGGATAGACAGGGTGAAAAGGTAAACCTCCTATGGGACCTTCATCAAGACCATGCTTGAAAATGCAGAGATGTAGAAAATTTTGACACATTTGGACACACCTAGAAAGAAGGGTTAACTCCAAAATATGACACTGAAGGTGGACAAGAAGATTAACTGGGTGGAAACAAAAAATCATTGGGAAACAACTAGGAATAAACAAATGTGGTTTTATTTTTGAAAGCTGGTTGATTTCCTTTTTGAGCCTTGACAGAAAATCAGGGAGGACATTTGTTTTTCCTTTTATGTGAACAGTATCAAAACTCCAATTGAAAAATCAATTTGCCCATCTGAGTAACTGTGCTTTTGGAAGGTGCTTCTATTTGAATTTGAGCATACTGAGAAAATTCATTATATCAGTCTCAATCAAGAAATGATGACTGATTAGATGAAATTCAAACTTTTCAATACTTCTTTTGATTGCCAAAATCTATTTGTAATTAGAGTGGTAATGAAGTTCTACTGGAGAAAATGTACCACTCTTGTATCCATAGATTCTACGCTTTTGATCTATGTTTTCTTCCAAAAGAACTGCTCCCCAATATAGATTAGAGGCATCAGTCTGAAGAACTCTTTTCCCATCTGAAGGTATGATTAATGGAGGAAGAGTTTTTGCTATGGTTTTAAGGTCTACGACGGCTTTGGTGCAATGGGTTGACCAGGGAGGAGGGTTTTTCTTTAGTAGAGCTGAGATGGGAGTACGGTATTGGGCAAGGTTAGGAATGAAATTAGCCATACAGTTAACAATTCCAAGGAACTGTTGAACTTGTTTGATTGTGAGGTTTTCATCTGAAAAATGATCAAGTTGAGAGGCTATATGGGGCTGAAGGATGTATTGACCTTTAGAGATATGCGTCCCTAAAAAATTAATTTCTGGTTGGACAATAAGCATCTTTTTCTCTGAGAGCATGATACCATGGGTTTGGACTAAGGAATGAAAAGTTTGAAATAAGATAGCATGAGACTCCATATTTGGGGGAAAAAGTAGAATATCATTAATGTACACATGTGCTGAGGATAGAATGAGAGCAAATATCCGAATCATGGCCTTTTGAAATAAAGATGGAACTGTTTTTAGTCCAAAAGGCACGACTGACTACTGAAAGTGGTGATCTGGAATGCAAAAATCAGTTTTGGGACGATCATTTGGATGGCTGCCCAGCTGCCAGAAACCTACTTTTAAGTCAAATTTTGAGAAAATCTGAGCTTTAGGCAGATTTGCAAAAAGAACATTTCACCGAGGAAGAGGGAATTTGTTATCCTGCAAAAAATGATTAAGAGGCTGGTAATTGATAACCAGGCGAAACTTTCCTCTTATCTGCTCTGTCCTTTTGTTTACATAAAATGTTTCACATGCCCATTGAGAGGTTGTTGGCTCAATCAAACCTTCTGACTAGAGTTGTTGGAGCTCTTGAAGAGCAAGCTGGTAGTCTTCTGGGTTCATTCCATGATGGGTAGTTTTAGTAGGGTTGATGTCTTCATTTTCCTTAAAAGGAAGAGAAATGAAGAATTCTGGATTTTTCCATAGTGAGTTGGCGTATTTGGTGAGGAACTGAGAATGGGATTCAGCATAAGAAATTTAGATTATGGCTTCTTTGATGGAGGAAAAAATTTCTATGGAAGAGAGTTGGTTGAGTAGTCCAGAGTAACAGGTAATTTTTATATTTCAAGCCTTTTTTGAGCCAGGAGACTTTGCTGAGATTTTGGACAATATCAAAAGCCTAACAATAAATATTTCCCTGAGAGGTCAGAACATAGACTCGGTGTTTTATGATGTATCTAGGAAAAAGTTTGATGATAATAGGCTTACTGATTAGAGTGATAACAAAAATTTCTCCATTGGTGTAAAGGGTCTGAAACATGACTACCAGTAGGATCTGGGGAGGATTGCTGAGTTGAGGATGGAAGCTGCTGTACCAATATCAAAGAAAGCGATAACTGGTATCGGTTTTTCATATTTTTCAAGCAAAATTTTGACCTTGGCTAAAGGTTAAGCCAACATGATGTTTGAGAACCCAAATGTTTGGATTTCAAAGAGGAATAAGTCAGAATCATCAGAAGAATCATCTGATTCTGATGAAGAATCATCAAAGGTGAATGTTAGGACTGCTTCATCTGTTGCTTCATCATCAATAGAGAAAAGAGATTTGACATCGGCATCTTCAAGATCATCATCAATGAGAGCTAATGAGCTCACCATCTTATCTCTTGCTGTTTTATTTGGACATTGTTTAGCGTAGTGCCCCTTCTTCTTGCATATGTAGTAGTGATCAGACTTTTGCTGCCTCTGAACTTTTTCTTCTTAAAAAATTTCCATTTTTTCTGGCGTGAAAATTTGCCAGATTTAGAAAACTTTGGAAACTTGCCAAGAGATTAGAACTTTCATTTCTGAAAGTGTTTGGATTTTTGATATGAGGGACGGCAAGTGTACTTCTTGTTTTTGCACTTTATAGATAAGTCTGGCCGATCACATGCTTTACCAAGAAGTTTACCCTGTTCTTCAAGAGTTCTGAGGAATTTCTGGTGATTGCATAGTTTTTCCAAGGTAATCAAAGAGTGCTGGTAAATACCGCCAAGAGATGTTGCATTCAACGTCAATCCTTTTGTTTGAAGTAACCTTATTGTCTCATTTCTCAATGGTTCAGGAAGGGAATAATTGAGAAAAGTTTGCTTGAGGTTGATATCATCCATGCCGTTGAGAAGATAAAATCTCTGAGACATATGATCGTAATGAATCTCCAAATCTTTCCTTTTGAATGAACAGCACTTCATGTTGAGATATTTCTCTCGAACAAACTCTTTTGTGTTGTTATGATCTCCAAAAAACTCAGTATGCAAGACTGAGATGAATTGCTCAAGGGTTGACAATTGTTTAAGCTGCAGCTGTCGGTATTCACCAAGAGCCATGTACTATTGACAAAGACGGTCAAGAACTTTTGATGTACACTTAGTAATAACAATACTCAGTGTAGAAGTTGGAGAAAGCATAGCAGCAGTGCACCAGGCATGAATTTCATAGAGTTTATCCATAGAGTTTATCTAACCATTTTGTTGGAGGAATATTATCAAAAGAGAAACCTTGGGTATGGATATTAGAATGTGAGAAGGAGTCAAAGATTAGAATTTCAGAAGGTATGTCAAATTCAGGACTTTCTTCAATAATAGGATCTTCAACATTTTCCTCTGGAGAATGTTTTGAGTTCATCATGAAAACATGAGGAATTGACATAGAGTCAGTGAATTCAATATCTGAAGTAGACTCAATAGTTAGTTCAAGAGATGTGGTTTCAAGTATGGTGGCTAAGGTATGTAGGAGAGTACGAAGATTGGATTTTTGGAAATGTTAGAAGTTGGTTGGACCATTAACTGGGGTGACTTTGAATTTGGATCAGATGGTTTAGAAGGAATAGAGATAGTTGGAGTTGAGGTAGAGGTAGATGGTGTTGACGGAACTTTGGAGGTCGGATAGGTTTTATCTGGGGCTTTAGGAAAGGAAGTTATGGTGGAGATGGTCTTTTTAGCGGAAGAAGAAAAATTGATGAGCTCACAAAGATATTGGCGCTTGACTCACCAAATCCTGAGGTAGGGTATATAGGCAAGGGCTGAGACATTTGAGGATACCCAGAAAAACATTCTTGAGAGGAAGAGATGAACATGTCAAATGGGCTTTTTTGCTGAGAGTACTGCTGAGCCTGAAGAGATTGAAGCTGATTCTTCAAATGCTTCATTTCAGCATCCTTTTGGTAAAAAGCTGCTGAAAATGCTTGGTTGGCGTATACCATCTGGAGAAGTTTCTGGTGAACATTTTGAATATTTTGCTGCAATTCTCTGATAAGAAGTTTCAAAGACGATAACTTCTTATGGTCTTTGAAACTTCTTATGGATAACGTTCTCTAAATTTTGCTGAGAGGTAGCAATTTTCTGAAGAATTTTGTTTTGGGCCAGAGAATTTGGTGACTGCCAATTTATTGCTGCTTCTGCCGCTAACACTGTTTTGGTACTACCATCAGGGAGAATGGTAGTAGAGTCTGTAATTTTATGACGGTAGGTTATCCTTTCTTGAGAATTATGATACTCTAAAGGAGGAAAATCTGCTTCAGTCCAGGAAAAAGATGAGGTGAACATAAAACACCCACTGGGTTGATTAGAAGAACTATCATCAGATGGAGGTTGAGGAGGAGGTGGAGATTTACAAGGAGTGAGGGGTAACGGAGGACATATTGGACATGGATCTTCAAAGTCTTGATCATCTTCTAGAAGACTTTCTTCTAGACATCCATCATAGTCACAAGCATCAAAATAACAATGGCCTATTTCTGAATTTTCGAAATAGAAAACTGGAAGACCACTGAATTAAAAATATTTAATTGGAGGGCCAGGTCTAGAACCATTTATAAACATATCAATTCTTAAGGGGAAAATAACAAGATGTGTGGAAGATGAGGCAGAGGCTTTTTTTGGGAACGAGATTTCTTCTGTACCATCAGGTTTTGAGATGAATAGTGGATTTGAGGATTGAATAGGTATACGCTTTTGTTGGTTCTTCTCATAAGCTGTGACCCAAGATTTTGAGAGAAGCTTGAGAAACTCATAACAGAAAATCTAACGTGGAATATGGACACATGAAGTTGGGTGAGGTGTGTTGATAGTTAGGAAAAGGGCTTCATCTGTGGAGGAAGGTAATGACATATCTAAGGCAAGGTTTTGAAGGCGATAAGCCATTTGGTAATGGAGGGTTGCGACATATGTGGTGGAGATTTGAGAGGCACCACAAATTTGAACTTGCACCTTTAAAGTTGTTAGCAGATGAGGGATCTGCTAGGGGCATGTTAAAATTGGGGTAAAAGGTAAAGACCACAGTTCCAGCGCTTAAAGTGGTTTGAACTGTAGTAATACACGCATGCTGATACTGTATAAACCTGGTATCTATCAGAGCAAATCTGGAAGTAACAGGTAAACCTTTTCTATCATGGAAAGTAATAGCCAGTCTGATTGCCCCAAAGTGAAGATGAGTAAATACTTGTTGTTGCCAAATGTGAGGCAAATCAACTGAGATTTTCAAGGGTAAAAGTTGTTCAGCTTCTGCAGCTGTTATGAAACACTGATCGAACTTGGAGGTTTGGACATACACTTTTACTAAAGTTGGTCGTTTTGTGGAGAAAAATTGGGTGATGGTCTTTTTTACAGAGGTTTGTGGTCTAACAAAGGCATTTTAAGGGTCTAGAAAAGGGAGATCAGTAAGGGAAACCTTACTATCATCAGAAAGATATTCAAATTTATACAAGTACTCAAGATTAGGAGAAGAGGTGGAGGAATTTCTACTAGTGGATGATCGTGTAGGAACAAGAGATGAGGTGGCAGAAGAATGGGTAGAAAACAGATAATTCATTCTTTAGGTAAAAACTTGGGTTCTTCGTTTCTTTATACAACAAATCTTTTTCTTTTTCAATGTGAAATCTTTAACTAATTTTGATTAATAAAATTCTTTATACTAGGGTAGATAAACAGAGACACACCGCTCAAAAGCCAAAGTCTCAAGATACTTTTAACCCACTAATACAAAATTCTTTAACCAAAATAATTAATGAAGTTTCTGATGTGGAAGATTCTTAAAAGGCAACCACAAAACATACGCTTCAATTTTTCTTTAGAAAAGATTTGGAGTAGTTTTGGAAAAGAAGTTCCCAGAAGGGGTTTAAGCTAGAATGAACAACATGGCTCTGATACCAAATTAGACAAATACGAAATGGGTACAAAACATAACGTAGGTTAGGATTAAAGAGAGAACACCACATGGAGATGTATTATAGAGAACACACTGATTTACACGGACTTGTACTAACTTGGTTATTACAATGGGTAGAGCTCTCCTTTTAAAGACGTAAGGAGGGGTAACTTGCATCATAGCTTAAATTATTGAATAGTATTACATATAATTGGTTTTTTCTGCTTCATACTATTTCTACATAGATTTTTACTAAAGTCCATACTTACTATATACAGCTTTAACAACTTTCAACGTAAGTATGTACATCATAAGCACAATACACACAAATTATACTTCTTATAATAGTACACAACCGTATGAGCAAGAAGGTGAAGGGTAATTGTCTAAACTAAATGAATACATATGCGCGAAATTTACCTTGTTATCTAGAACCAGAGTTTTCTTAACGGGGCTTGACTTTTGGCCAGAAGTGGCACTTTTGGCTAGAAGTGGCAATCTTAACCCATATTTTATAACCCGTCCAAATCCGCCTACTTATAACCCAGCCCAATCCACCCATATTATATAATGGGTTGATATGGGTTCAACCCATATTTAGATGGGTTGAAAATGAGTTTAATATGGGTTGAATGGAAAAACTCAGAGCCCGTAATTGCAAAACGCAGGTTTGCTCACTTTATCACAACCTCGTCTTCGAAAAAAATTACTGCTCCAATAAACACCTTTATCTTTCAAGGAACTGTTTGGTTCATGCTTATTTCAGGAAAAAAAAAAACCTTCTCTCGATTTCGTCTCCCGAACAGATCATCCATCCAACACGCCTCTTGATGTAGAACACATGGAGGTCCAATTTCATGTTCAATTGGACCGGATGAAGCCTCGGAAGCCCAAATGATGTTTAATTTCGGATTACCAGATTTCCCCGACAAAATTCGGACGAGATCGGAA
Organism: Rhododendron ovatum; assembly: GCA_019656835.1. Lineage (NCBI taxonomy): Eukaryota > Viridiplantae > Streptophyta > Magnoliopsida > Ericales > Ericaceae > Rhododendron > Rhododendron ovatum. The sequence continues at coordinate 13,562,525 of CM033790.1, forward strand.
TGGACCCAAACTTGGTGTGTTGACTTTAGGGGGTGTCCAACTAAAGAAAAAGAAGGTTTTGGAAAAAGGAAGGTAATTTCAAGCCCAAAATCACGTGTTTACGGAAATAATTTTTCTACCAATATGGATATTGTTTGATAGATTTCATTGAGTTATTTTATATGGTGCAAGAAAAATCAAAAAATTATTTTTCATGTTCATTATATTTGAGTTTGAAAATTGAAGAAAAAGAACTTTTAAAAAAGGAACCTTACCTGAAACACCTCCTTATTTTTCGTGTTCCAGTCAATACTTACCACCCTAAGGTCGTGATGCATGGTGGATTTCGGCCCGATTCATTTGTTTAGCCATTTAATTTGTTATTTTTGCTATTTTAGAAAACTTCTAATTCGTTAATAACTCTTAGACCAAAAATTCCTTATTAGTTGGTTCTTTTTGAAAAAGTCCCGGTTTTTTTTTTTTTTTTTCATTTGCAATTTTGGAATTTTCTCCAATTTTTGGGAAAGTCCTGTTCTTTTCGAGAAAATTTTATTTTTGTGTAACTTTTCAATTAACAAAACTACGACTTTATTCGTTAACCTACGTTTTTATGTTTTTTGGGAAGGGGAAAACGGATCGGATCGGATCAAGTTTGGGTATGATTTGACCCATATTCGACCCAACCCGTTTCAACCCGCCTACTTTTTCAATGAAAGGAAAAAGCCAGTTGTTTGGATTTATCTTGAATATTACAAAAAATATTAGGGTAAAAGTAAAAAAAAATTACTTTTTCAATTCTCTCATCGAGATGAACTAATAGGGATAAAAAAATTATCGTAAAATAAACAAATACAAAAAAATTTGAATAGAGACAAAAAAAAAAGTCACTTAACTTTTTAATCCAAACCTAAGCGGTGGCTTCGGCGAACGCAACGAAGACCGAAACTGTACAATCGGTGCAATCATCGCCTTCCAGACAATTCTCTAATGCGGTCTCTGACTCCTCGTTGAAGTTACGTCACTGTTTGGAAATGGAAAGAAAAGTAAAAACTTGATTTTTTTAAAAGTTTTTTTAGCCTCTAATTGCTTCATTTTTATTCAAAAAAAATTGAGTTTTAATCATAAAATTTAACTTTTCTGAATCCCCTTATTGAGACAAATCAGAGAGGGGGGTGGGAAGGGAACCTAAAAAAAAAAAAAAAGAAGGAAAAAGGGGTCGAGTCGGGTGAGTTTGGGTTCGGCTTGACCCATATTGGACCCGACCCGTTTTAACATGTTTACTTTTTGACCCGCCCATATTTGACTCACGATCCGTTTCAACCCACCAATTTGCCACCTCTACTTCTAGCTTTGGAGTGGTGGTGGAGAACTGCTGGATATGGATTGGGGGGAGGCAAATCTCAGCTGCATTTGGTGCATGAATATTTTGGTGGGTTAGATTGACTGCTATTGGTGACGGTGGCGTTCCGATGGTGGTGTTCTCCCCTTGCCCTTTTTGGGAGTCAAATCATTGTGCTTCACAGCAACTCGAGAGGAGTTCGGTCGTCCGACGAGATCGCGTCTAGTACGGTCCTCGATTCCCTTGTCCTCTCGTTCTCCCCTTTTTTTTCCACCCCCTGCTCTCGTCGGTTGTCCCTGTTGCACATCTGTTAGCCTTCCCAAGTTTTCCGGTTGGAGTGTTGCTGGACCTCTGATTTCGCCTAGGGTTGTTGGACCTTTGATTATGCCTAGGGTTTCTCTGGGCTTGGGTGTAGCGACCGGCATTGGCTCCCGCTGTGCCCGCTGTTGAACGGCCTGGATCTCGCCTAACGGCTTGGTACAACGTCCACAGCAAGTTGTTTTTTTCTGGGTTTCGGTTGATCCTCCGTGGGGTGGCCAGTGGTGGCAAGGTGGATATCGGAAGCTTTGACTGGTGGTGCTGGTTGTCCTATCTGTAATGGTGGACGACGACGGCTCTATTTGAGTAGGTTTTGGGTTTCTTTGGGCCGGACTTTATTGTTTATTGATGTATTTGTGTTTTTTAGGCCTTGTGGGTTGTGTTTGATTTTTAATGTCTTATCTGGGCACTTTAGACCCTGGGGATGTAATGGGCTTATAGTCCCTATGGTGGTACTGTTCCAATTATTGGTTGGACTCCCTCTCCCTTCCTCTAATAAATAGTTATTTTTGCTGATAAAAAAATAAAAGGGGGTTTCAAACAATTTGATACCCAGCTTAATATCCTATCATCTCCAAGACATCTTCTTATAGTCAGAGCTGCGTGACCATTTTATCAGTTTTGGTTACTTAGAGTTCAGATGCATGAAATTATCAAGTGGTGTCCAAATCTTACTGTTTTCATGACCACCTTATTGCGAATGGAAAAAAGTTTAACCCGGGCTAACTTGTTCGTTGTGGTGGACGATGAATGATAAGTAATAGGAGAAAGCTATGGCACACAGAATATACTATATCTCTAAATTATGACAATTTGTGATTTCATTATGGCGATTTTGGGTTTTCTAATGCTTATTTATGATACTAGTTACGACTTGTATTTTGAAATTTCTCTATCAGAAATGCTAGGGACAAAGAAAATTTACCCTGAAACTACCCCGAAAAGATCAACTAGTGGTTGAGATTCACTTTGATGTGTGTGACACAATCATCAAAGTGATTCTCAACCATTGATTGCTATTTTCGGGGTATTTTCAGGATAAGTTTTCTTTATTCCTATCATTCCCTTTTATCTATTGAACAGGTCATTAACAGATTATTCATAATTAAAAAAATATTATTTTTATGTAATAATCACCTTACGCGTTAGTTTGATTAGACATGAGTGACATGATAAGAAATAAGGGTAAAGCTTGAGGAATAGAATACTAAGTGAAAAGGCATTTTCTTTTGCTAATCAATTTAGTATTTGATGTTTTGTGTTGCTTCGTAACAAAGCTCATTTAGGGGTTGTTCTTCTAAATAAACCACTTGGCTTATTTTTTTGTCTCCATTCAAATTTTTTTCGCATTTGTTAGTTTTTTGTCAATTTTTTGGAGATTATTTCTTTGTCATGACGGGATGAATCTAAAAAGTAAAAAATTACGATCGAAACCTAATTTTTTTGAATAAAGACAAAAATAAGCCAATAAGCCAATTTGATTATAAATTTCTGGATTACGTTGAGCATTTGTAAACATGTTTGGGCTATATGTGTAGAACAGACTTTGCCGAAGTGCTTGATCGCTATCCATTACAGAGGTGTTTGAGAGACTGAATGAAGTTTACATTTTGCATATTTGGGAGATGATTGTAAAATCTATTCTACCAAAATGCATTATGAAAAATGTACCGGAGTATGCAAAGTCCAAAAATTACCTCAGGAATCAGGATGATCTTTTTGGATTCTGCTTATACTTTAATTTACTCGTTAAATCCTTGTGTATATATATTTTGTACATATCATCCAAATACTTTTACAAATTCTCTTTATAATCCAAAAATATGCTCCTACAACCCAAAATATGAAAACAATTAGCTCCAACCCACTATAATTAGATTCTAACAAACTCCTGCTAGCACATCGATCCTTTGGGTAATAGCCGAAAAAGGAACCGAAATAGGGAGTACACTATAACAACTGGTGCTTGGTCGTTTGGCTTCATTAATGTCTTGTGCCAACACATCCTATTGGTAATGGCCAAAGAATGTCCAAAATACCCATGGCCATGTCTTGTCCCTTCCGAAAGCTTGCCCAAAAGTTAGGGCGACCGGTTACATTGTTGCGGCTTGGACATCCCCGCATGGCACTCATCAGGTGCTATGTGCATAGGGCCGCTCCAAAAATTAATCAAGATGCCTCTCTAGAATACTTGTACACTCTTCGATAGTTGAGGCATGGCGTATTGTCATTGGCCAATTAATGAAGTAATGTTTTAAAAATAACGTGAATCGATTAGATCCCAAACATGCCAAATGCATAAATGGATCCCAAACACCCTCCACATTCAAAAAAGAGTTAAAGCTAGTGCCAGTCATTTCAATGATCACAAAATTGCTCTCATTTTGTTTGCTTAAATCTCTTTTGTCTAAAACACAAACAAAACAGAAGCTAGTTAATATCTAGTAAAGAACATCAGATGCCTCAATGGTCTGTTTTCATTATAATCCAAAATGAACAATAGCATCAACTGGAACTTCCTCATCTAGTCCAAAGAATAACAAAAAAACCTAACCTTAAAAAGATATATGATAAAATTGGAAAGAAAAAAAAGAAAGAATAAGTCGTCAATTTAGATAGAGTACTATTTTAGCAAAAATTCTCCATAATGGGTCTTAAAAGTACAAGTTGTAAATCACGGCAACGTTCCTTGGTTAACGTAGTTTTCCAAATTCCAAGTTGTAAATCCTGTTGTGCTTTTATTTTGAATATTCCGTTTACTGCATGTCTCGATTGCTGATTTCCTCGTACCTCAAAACAATCCTTATTATGCATGTATCTTGATTACGAAGATGGGTCGGCATGAAATATTGTCAAATACGAGTCAACATCCTCTGATGCAATACAGGACTCGTCACAGTTCTAGTTCTATTTCACGATTCGAACCGTTCATCTAGTATGTTTCAATGTGTTTAATATTCATGTCAAAAATTAGATCAAACGGTAAGTACTTAGCTGAATTATATAGTTGGAAAGAAAAATAAATGGTCAGAGTCTAATAGCCTATTTCTCTTGTGAGATAGCCTATTTCTCTTGTGAGATACAGGTATCGATGTCCCAATGAACTTTATTATTTTGCATGCATGGAAATTGGAAAACAAATCGAGACTTACAAAATGAATTACTCGGATCATCATTTGGAATTGTGATCGGTCTCGTTTTATATTACGTGAAAAATTCGTTGCGAAAATCACATGAAGGATCATCAATCACGATCTTGATTCGTTAAATGCTACTCGTGGACTGTATAATGTGTGCAACAATTAATTGAGAAAATAATTAATTGAGATGCGTTTAAGTTGATCCTAACACCATATTTATAAAAGCAAAAAGATAAAAAGTCAAAGTACCAATTTGTCCTCCCGTTACGAGACCGAAAACCCAAATATCTCGCCGGCCGATCCGGCCATAATCGACGCAAACTCGTTAAAACTAATAACCCCATCGCCGTCTATATCGGCCTCTCGGACCATCTCCGTCAGCTCTCTATACGTCAGCGGCTGGCCCATCTTGGCCATGGACCCCGCCATCTCCGCCAGCGTGATGTACCTGTTGCCGTAGCGGTCGAAGGACCGGAACACCCCCAGCAGCTGCTCCTGGTTGACTAGCACGTCGTCGCTGAGCAGGTTAGGGGAGATGGAGGTGACGAACTCGACCTTGCCGTTGGCGTTGGCGTCGATGGCAGCGAGGAGGGCGTGTACCTGGTCGCCAGATGAGGTCTTTACTCCGAGGGAGCGGAGGAGGGCGGCGAGCTCGACAAGTGTGAGGCTGCCGTCGGAGTCCATGTCGAAGCGGGTGAATATGGCCTGGAGCTGGTCCAGTTGGTGGATCTCAAGGAATGTGGACATGGCTATTTGGTAATGGAAATGTGTTTAGTTACGAGAATGCATGAGGGAAGGAAAGGCGGTGGTGGTGGTGGATAGGGGAGGTTTTTGTGGTTGTAATATATATATATATATATATATATATAGGAATTTTCAAGTGAGGGATCCCTCATTTTTTTAAAATGAGGGACTTTCATTTCCCGATCAAATTTTGAAAATCCGAACCGTTCAATGTGTGCAGAATGTAATTTTAAGGGTCCCCGCGAGAAATCAGCAAAAAAAATAACCGGGAAGGGCGTCATCAGAGCAGTTTTTTTTAACCGTTCAATGAAAACTGTTCGGATGAAGCCCTTTCTGGTCATTTTTTTTGCTGATTTCTCGCGGGGACCCTTAAAATCACGTTCTGATCACTTTGAGCGGCTTGGATCATCGAAATTCAATCGGAAATGAAAGTCCTTCATTTTTTTAAAATGAGGGATCCCTCACCGGAACCTAACTATATATATATATATATTTTGTTTTGGAGGCAGACATTATGGGGGTCGGTGGATTTAATATTGTTTTTGGGCAGGTGGTAGGGGATGATTCCGTGAATCCTTAATTATACACTACAACACGAAAGAACTATAGCGATGAAATATGGCGAACAAAATGAATTTTCTTGTTAAAAGTATATTATTTGCGAGAAAATTCAATTTCGTCGTCTTTTCTAGCGAGGAAACAAATTTCTTCACCAAATGTAACTTTTTGATGAGAAAATATTTCGTTACCTTTTTTAAGATTCATTCTTTTTTTATATAGAAGTTATTATTAATTATATTCTTATGTATTTTGTAATATCACGACGGTATGACATACTGTAATAAATTAGATGTGGCAATCTCAACCCATATTTTTTAACCCGCCCAAATCCGCACACTTATTACCCAACCCAACCCGTCTATATTGTTACATGGGTTTATATGAGTTGAACCCATATAAACCCATATTTACATGGGTTTAAATGGGTTCAATATGGATTTTGTGGTTTTGCTGATTTTCTTTGGTATGTAAATAGGAGTATGTAATGAACGTGAAGTCGTGACTACAGCAATTGAGATCCATAGTACTGACCCAGACCCAAACCCAAATTAGGAGATATATATATATACACACAAAACTTCTAATAAGGGCGCTCTTACCGTATTACGGTAAGGACGTCCCTTTTCCGATCAATTTGCGATGATCCGAGCTGCTCAATGTGTTCAGAACGTGATTTTAAGAATATTCAAGAGAAATTAGCCAAAAAAAGGACCGAAAATGACTTGATCCGAGCAGTTTTTGTTTGTATTTTATCGATCGGTTCAAATAAAAACTACTCAAATTAAGCCATTTCCGGTCAATTGCAAAGGAAGAATATTAAAAGACGAGATAAACTTACTCACAGAGGTTTCGTGAATAATGTTTACGAAGCGGTGCAATTTCAATCCTCCATTCGCGCAATTAATTTGCTGAGATTCATTTTTAATTATGACCAGTTACAATTAATTATTACCGATTATAATTAATTTTCAATCCGGACCATTCAAAATCTATTTCTTCACAAAAGTGCAAAAACCAAATCGGTTTGGAATCGCGGGCGTGCCAGGGCAGGATTGCTGTCCAAATTTGTATCAAGGCCTAGAAGCCTCATTCTGACTTCTAATCGAACGAAAGTGCACGGCCTAAGGGTGGAAACCGTGAGGAGGTTCGTGGTTTGCCTTTGTAGGCTAAGGACTTAAAATTTTCTAATCGTGTGAAAAATGGAAAGAAAGGTAGAGTAAGGCCTAAAATAGAAATAAATGAACTTTATTAACGGTTTAACAAAGTCTGATTACAAGGAAATGAAATAAAATCTAGGCTTGGCTAGATTGAGTACAAACTATTCTAGAAAGTAAAGGAAATTGAACGATAAGCCGTGGGCTTGTTTGGTCGGGGACTAAAAGATAAAAATAGTTAAAAAATAATTCAAATGTAATTTGGATAAGCCATGGGCTTTGATAGTTGTAGACCTAAAGATAAAAGATAAAGGAAAAATAAATATGCATAAGCCATGGGCTTGATGGTCGGGGACCGAAAGATAGAAGACAATTAAAACATAAATTTGCATAAGCCGGGGGCTTAATGGTCGGGGACCATTGCCAAGGCCTTCAATTCTGGTATTTATAAGCAATGCTTTCAGGCCTTGAACTGCTTCCACAGGCTTTCATGCATGGCTGCCATGTGGCCTTCTAGTAGAGGCTTAGGCTTGAGCAGCTTCGAAATGCTCCAATGAGGGGTTGTTCTTTGACCAAAACGTGCTCTTCACTCCAAGAAAATGGCCAAAGCCTGAAAAATCCTCATTTTCTGCATAAAACTTTGTAAATGAGCAAAAAGAATTTCAGCATCCAGGCATTTGAGCTGCTTCAACACTCAAGCTACTACTTGATTGGACATCCTCTGGGCCCACCACTGCTGAAGACCAATACTTCTCCAGGCCTTCCTACCATTTTATTGGTCCTCTATCTCTTGTGGGCCCTTAAATCCTCTAATCTTGATTCCTTATGAAAGAAGAATCGAGAAACAAAAGATTAACCAGACCTGAGTGAGCTGCTTGTGTGCAGCTTGCTTAGGTCTGCATGAGTCATTCACCAATAGCTCCAAGGGCTGCATGTACGCCACCTGTCCCTGGCCTTGCATCATGCTAAAGAATGGGGTCCCACCAGTTCAGACCTTGCGCTGCTTGTAAGCAACTTACTTAGATCTGCCAAACAAGAACATTTTAGGCTTTTAACCTGCTTGTGAGCAGTTTGAGGCCTTTAAGCTGCTTGTGAGCATGGATGTTTATAAAAAAGGGATATTTGGGCCCACCAAGGCCAAAAACGCAGGCCTGGTTGAGCTGCTTATGAGCAGTTTATGTGATGTTAGATAGAGGCCTTTGAGCTGCTTGTCCAGGCCTAAGCTGCTTGTGAGCTGCTTGGGATGTCTCCATGCATGGTTGCTACGTGTCCCAAGCCTTGCTTCATGCTAAAGGATAGTAAAGACTCAGACCTTGAGCTGCTTGTAAGCAGCTTACCTAGATCTGCCCAACAAGAACATTATAGGCCTTTGAGCTGCTTGTGAGCAGCTTGAGACCTTTTCCCTGCCAACTGAAGGCCATAGGTGACGTTTTCTTTAAGAAGTAGGCCCATCTATTACTTGGGCCTGAACTTGAGGAGCATCATAGGCCTCTTCTCTTTGTAAGCCATGCGAGCCCAAGTTTGGAAAGAAAACTTGAGCTTTAACTGATTTAGGCTCACTTAGAAGGCCTTATTATTTCTAAGAACTGGTCTAGGCCTGGATAAAACACTCAAATCTAGTGGGTCAACCCAAGTTTTCGACCAATCTTGGGCTTGGGCTTGTAATAACGAAATCTTAGGCATAATTTGGCCCAGGCCTTTGAAAACTAAACTCGATCAGTGGCGTTCAAATCGGCCCGATTTCGTGGATGACCGATCATGAGGCTTTTTAGCGCCTGAGACCTTCATTCAAGGCCTTCTTCTAACCACAAATTGATTTTTTGAATTTTAGCCAAAAATGAGTGTAAACAAAATCACCATTGATTTAGAGAGAGAAACCGAAGCAGAATGACCAGAGGGAGAAATGTTAATGATAGTGGGTGCAAAGCTCGAATTCATCGCCCATCAGCACCACTTCCCGCTTTTTGATCGGCTCCATATCGCTCAGTGTGCGGGCTGGAGTGAATTCTAAGCTCGTAACAAGGCGGTAATTTTGGAAAATGAAAGACCCATCGGTAGATTGATTTTATGCCGCGGTCATACTACGTAATTGATTTGAAATGGGTCGGATCGAATATTAGTTGGGTTGGGTGAGTTTGAACCATAATTTTTTAATTTTTCGATTCTTCTCTTTGAATAAAACTAATAATCAACAAAAAATTGAAACGGAACATACAAATTGAGTTTTAATCATAAAATTTTTCTTTTTCTAAATCCTCTTACCAAGACAAATCAGAGAAGGGAGAGAAGAGAGGGGCAGGGAAAAACACACACACAACATCAACAACAACACAGATTGGGTCGGGTTTGTCTTGACCCATATTCGACCCAACTCATTTTAATCCATTTGCTTTTTGACCCATATTTGACCCGCCCATATTTGACACACGACCCGTTTCAACCCACCCGTTTGTCACCTCTAAAATTAAGGATACCTAACAACAGTGGAGTTAAATGAAACTAACAAGATCACCAACATGAATGTCGCCTTCTTAATAGATAGATAACAAAAAAATACATGTGAACTGTTAAGAGGGAGGGGAATATATGAGAAAGTACAAACACTGAAACAATAGTAGCTTACTTGTAAGGAATGGAATATTCAGGCGGAGGATCATCGCCGACGGCCGTGAATTGGGGTGAAGGGTTTAGACGGTTTGGCGCTCTCACGTCACATACGTGAGGGATTTTCCCATTTTAGATGGGAACATCTTTTACTTTGAAAATTACACTATCTTACTAGTTTTAGGCTCAAAAAGTCTACGGTTCCCGACCCTAAAATCCCGATCGGATCCCGATGCCCCACCCGGCACACTCCGGTCACCGGACGGCTGATCCGAGTTGTCGAAAAATTCTAAAAAAAAGAAAATTGAGTGTGCCTTCGCGAGAATCAACGGCATCCAATGTGTGCAGGTGCTTTACAAAAACATGGAGTGTTTGGATCGAGCACCTACGCACATCAGATGCCGTTGATTCTCGCATGGGTCCACTCGATATTTTTTTAGAATTTTCAGACGGCTCGGATCGGCTGTCTGGTGGCCAAAGTGTGTCCGGCGGGATCCGATCGGGATCCCATTTGGTCGGAAACTGTAGCACCACTCTTTTAGGCTCTGTTTGCAACCTAAGGAAAATAAAATAAAATGGGAGGAAAAAAGATGAAAAAAATTACTATTCAAAAAACTTAAATTGTTATTTTTTTTTATCTTTTTCTCTTTCAACCAAATAATAAGAGGGAAATTTTTTTAATTTTCCTTTCCTTAATTCCAAACAAAGCCTTAATGTTTTACACTGTAACATAAATTGGGGACTTTGCTACACATACCAATGGGAGCCATTGACGGGCACGCTCCGGATCCCGCACGAATGATCTGAGTCGTTCAATAATTTTAAAAAAAATCGAAGGGGCCCGAATTTGTGGAAAAAAATGGAAGATTGGATCGAGCACTTACACATATCGGATTGAGTTAATTTTTCACAGACCCACTCATAATCTTTTTTAAAAATTATTGAACAGCTCGAATCACCCGTGCAGGGCCTATAGTGGGCCCCGCGTGCCGTTGGTGGCTTTAGACTTTCTGCATAATCGGCAATGGCTATGATGCTCCCAATTGTTTTCAACCATGGGATTGTATGAAAGGATCTCAACCATTGATTGTCAAAACATATTAGTAGTAAGTGTAATCATATAACATTGTAAGTGTTGTTTTAGTAAATAATATGTAAAACTTGTTTTTACTAGTGCTTGTTCATGCTTACGGCACTTGCAAGCTAGTAGTTCAAACATTAAATCGATGGCTTATCTACTTTTTGGGTCTCTACAAATATCTCTCGGTTTCAATTTCGTCCTCCTAAAATTTTTTGTTTCAATTTTACCCTTGTAGTTTCTAGCTGATTTCAATGTTACTGTTAAAAACTTGGATGGAAAATGCCTGAGTGGCAAAAGGTTCGGTGATGTGGCACCCTTTTAAATTACTCAAAGTGATTTGTGTGGAGATATTGGATCACTTCTTTAGCAATGTCTGTTAGCTAGATTTGGTATTTAACTTTCACAAGGTTTGTTCCTCTCTTCGATTTATGACCTGAGCTCTTATTTTGCTTTTTATGGCACTGATTTCCCAAAATTCCCCCAATTATGTTTGTCAGAGGTCCAAACTATGTAACGAAGAATGATATCTAAGTTAAGCTAATTTCTATCCAGCATGTATTTGTGCCTTGTATTGGCCCTACTCTTGATTTTGATGTTAAAAATTTATTTCATGTTGCAGTTTTTTTTTTTAAATCTGAGTTTGGTTTTTTTTTTTTATATATCCGAGTTTCTTAAAAAAAAAACCTTATTCGTAACTTTCTTAAACTCATATTGATACAAAGCTGCGAATTTGCTACGTTCAACTATACAAGCTTTTTGCTCTCATGCCTAGGGTTTTAATAGACCAAGGTGGCTCGTCAGAAACTTACTGTCAAATACTCATTTTCAAACAATTGGGAGACCTAAAAAAGTTTTTAAGAGGGACCACACAAATCGCTTTGAGTAATCTAGTTTTGAGTAATTTAAGAGGATGCCACATCATCAAATCATTTGCCAAGGCATTTTCCATCCAAGTTTCTAACGGAAGGGTAACATTGAAATCAGATAGAAGCTACAAGGGTATAATTGAAGCCTAAAATTTTAGAAGGACGGAATTGAAACCAAGAAATATTTGCAAGGACCAAAAAAATAGATAAGCCTAAATCGATTGCTTGTCCGTGCCTACGGCACTTGCTAGTTAGTGGTTCAAACACAAAATTGATTTACGAAAGAGAATTATCCGTGCTTGCGGCACTCCCCCAACTTATAGGAGTGGAGGTAGATCTAGGCTTTGAATCAACAACAATTTGTGGTGGATGAACGTGAGTGGGTTGCGATCAGGAAGCAACGGCAGGGATGGAGGGTGAAGTGACAACTAGGGTTTAGGGAGGTTCAACTCTTGCCTCTCTGCTAGATAACCTGGGTTTGAAATTTTATTTTTTTTAAATCCGACCTGGGTTTGAAATTTAAAATGGGTTTGAGTAAGACTAATGTCGTTTGTGTAAGTATGGGCACTTTGTTAAGGTAGGATTGGAGTGATCTCAGCCATTGATCTGAAATTAATATGTGCAAGTCAAAATTTGACGAAAAATGGCAAAATGCTTCCCATTTATTATTTAATTAAATTTTGTTAAAATTCAAATTGCACACGCATTGCGTATGCCCAGCCTCTAGCTAGTGTTGATAAATTTGCCCAATATTGAGTTTTACTTTGGCAATTGACTTCAATCTATAAATTTTCCTGTCCTCTAACTACTTGTTATTTTATTCTTTGGAACAGTTGTAGCTATTTATTTTGTGGAGCAAAAAAGAAAAAGAAATAGTGTAATCGTGTGTAATAAAAATATGAAACCAAACCGAACATAGTAAAAAAATTGAACCGAATCGAACTGAATTTTCTAGCCCTACTTTCTTGGTCAAAGGGAGGAGAACTCTATTCTCATACACGGCTATTTTCTTTTTAATTATCATTTGTTAATGGCTCTTCTAAAATTAGCTCGTGTTTGTTACATGAGTTGCTCGTGAATTGATAAAAATATGGAACTGGAAAATAGTTATTGATGTTTAATTTTTGTTTGCTCAAATTAGCTCTTGTTTTGCTCATGACTTTGCATTTTTGCTTGAAGTCGTGGAACTGGAAAACAATTGCCTTGCACTTATGGGATTTCAAGGGATATATATTTTCGTAAAGCAAATGGTGTAGTGGATGACAATTAAATCATGCAATGAATGAATTTTGGCATGAACAAAAAGAGTTTTGGCAGGAACAAAAAGAGTTTTAGCATTATCAGTTCCCTAAAATAAAAGCCTTACAATCAAAAATTAATTAATTATGACCCTTTACGATAAAATGATCAGGAAAATAAGATCTTCGCACCGGTTCAAACGGATTGAAAATTGTAACACTTAATATTTTAACTATTTTTTAATATATAAAACTCTTTGGGATCCGGACGTTGAATGCACACTATCTCCGAAACATGCCATAAAAAATTTGGCCAAATAATGAAGTTATTTACGAAGATACCATTGGTTTGTATGTGAAGGGTGGAGAACTTTGGACCATTGATTTGTATGTGAAGGGTGGAGGAATCTAGACCGTTGGATTTGTATGTATAGGTAGATAAAATTTGTGTCAGAGAGAAATCTGAACCATTAAGAGAGAATATTTCTAAACACCCTTATGTTTTGTTAGATAGATTAGCGCATGCCCGTGCCTTCAGGCACGGCGAATGCGGCATTATAACTGGCTTTGAGCGTCATTAGCAAGGTGTGGGCAATTGCACGTGCCTAAAGACACACACCTAGTAACTTCTTTTTTTGGAAACACACCCACATAACTTGATCCCAACAAAACCAATTTCTAATTAGTTGGGATTACATCGAATAATCTAGAATCATTTGAACACGTCTAAAATGAATTAAAAGTTAGCCACACTTGAAACAAAATAAATTACAAATGTCCAAACGTAATTTGATTGCATGTCCAAAAAATCATATACAATAGCAATTACAAAACTAGACTCAGTACCAGCGAGCGATCCATCTTTGTCCTCTAACCTATTAAAACATAGTCCACCGTAATACATTTCAAACTCCAATTTATCATGACTTATATTTGAATCCTCCTTCAGATTCTCACTCTCGTTCTAACCCACATCATCCCATTCAAATCCCTATTCACTACTTACCATAATCAAATCCTCTATTCTCATCTTCCTCTAGCAATAGTAGGAAGACCTCATGTTTGGCAATATTTTTGTACGAAAACTGAAACCCATTGCATGTAATCCTTATGCACCCATCCACCTTGATCACCATATTTTCCCATAGCTCTCCCATGCAGTTTGTACCATCTACAACACCAACACCTGCTTCATAAACCTGATAAAAAGCAAATTAACAAAACTATGAATTCATCTTAACAAAATAAATATTTATTTGTCCCACCTATTAAAATAGAAACAATCATGACAATCTTGGAATCGTACAGTTTGCCACTTTCCCGTATAGTTTGCATGACAATCTTTTCACCTATTAAAATAGAAACAATTATGAAACAAGACTAATATACATGGAAGTTGTAACTGGGTATACTTGGAATCGTGCAACATTTTTAAACTAATATACACGAAAGTCCCGGGTAATTTTTAAACTATGCACAATACTACATGTTTTATGCAAATCATTCAGAATTTTTTAACCAATATGCACGGAAGTCCCGGGTAATTTTTAAACTACGCACGATACTACATGTTTCATGAAGAATCGTGCAAAATGGAAGTATGAGAGTATGCAAGGACTAAAATTAGTATGAAAATATGCACGGACTAAAATTAGTTTAAAGCCCAGACACTGTTTTCATGAATTTTTGTGATTTCTTCTTTAATTTCTGCTTATTCAATCATGGAATCATTTGCTACTAATCTACAGGACTTCCATCCATCATGTGAAATTTTTTACACAATTGCATTCATCCAATGTTTACACAATTGCATTCATGGTCACATGGACAATTTTCTATTCTTAAAAAACAATAATGCGGATCAAAAATTGGTATGGAAAGTCATGAAGAAGCAATTACGTAAGTGTGTTTGGTGTTTCGAAGTGACAAAATTTTCTTCCACAACACGCACGATCTCACACGACGGGGTTCTTTTGCCTTTTCGTTGCTTCCTTCTCTATATGATCGGTCATTGTCAACGTATCCACATTCAAGTATTTTCCTTTTTCCATTGGAGCGATTTATACTCGAGTTAGTATTCTCACAATTTATCCTGAAAAAAAGATAGAGTTAGGATGAATTAACAAACAAAATATAAACTACTTAGAAAAAAACCAACTAACTAACTGAAGTTAAAAAAACGAAGTGATACAATAGTAACCTTTTACCGGAGAGAAAGAGATAGGATTATTAGTGCACGACAGAGAGAGAGGGGATCCTACTTGGTAAATCGCTTTATCCTACAATTTCATAAGCTATTGTGCAATCATACGGGTTCCGCCATAATCAACCAATCAACCCGTAGGGGAGGAAAGATTTGTGGAGGGTGGTTTAATTAAGCATTATTGCTATACAATTTAAACTATTTAAGCACACAGCCTTTAGAGATACGGGGCCTACGCTAGGTATAGGCTTGCTTGTTCTTGTTTCTGGCCGATTATGGGGGAGGGGGGGAAATAGACGTCAAAAAAAAGGGATACCAATAGAAAAGGAAAGGCATATATATAGTAATAGCAATTGGAAATATAGCAACACAATATCTTAAGGTTGGCTACCTTCCATAATTGGCCGATTAGTTGGCCAATTATGAACATATATTTACCTTTGATTTTCCTTTCATCCTTCATCCATAATTTACATAGGAATATATAATTGCTACCTATATAATTGCTACCTTTCATAATCTTCCTAATTTACCTTCCACTTAACAGTTTTAAAAAGATTCATACTTATGTATAGCTAAATAATTGTGGAATGTAATAGGAAAGAAGAAAAAGATGTCTCCATTTAACAATTTCAAAAAGATTCCTCCATAAATTATGGAAGATTATTAGCTGTGTACATTATTTGGCCAATTATGAACTACGTAAATTATCGGTGGACATCAGTTATCTAATATTTACCTTTGATTTTCTTTTCATCTTTCTTCCAAGTATTCATTATTTCCAAATACAATGAAACAAAATTAGGTTTCGGAAAAGGAAATTAAATTAAATCAAAAGGAATGAGATATGTTTAGTCTTCTCCCATATCAAGAAAATGTGTAAAACTTAAAAGGAAATCATCTTTAATGCTAGCAATAGGTCAACATATGATTTGGAAAATTGGAAAACAAGAACAAGCAAACCTATACCTAGCGGATTTATACATTAGGAAATATTTATTCGATCCAACAACTACAAAGTTAATAGGAAGTATGATCGAATAGTTGTAGAGGGTGTTTTGTTTGTATGAATAGACATTTTAGTAGAAAACCGTCCTGTAACGACCCTGATTTTCGGTAAATAAAAATTTTATTAAATATTTGAATTTTTATTAATTACTTGGAAATTCCTTTTTAATCCGTCATAATTAGATTTAAGCCCTTTAAATTTTATTTCTTGACTAGAAATTCTACATGGGAAGTAGAATTAGTTTCCAACCCATTAGTTAGAGAAACCGAACTACCACTTCATCTAGTTACAATCTCTTAACCCTATATAGACCTTTTTGACCATCTTTAAGCCTTGTGAACCCATCCAAACCTTAATTGAACCTTTTAAACCAAAGGATGTAATCATTGCACTTTCATGACTAGTCAATTCTTGACTTTATTCCTCATCATTATATCTTCCTAGTGTATCTTTTCTCTTTACCCATTGAACGATAGTTGTTAGGGAAATTCTTACCTTTTGGGTAATAGGTTTTGTTTCCAATCATTTAGTTAGACAAACCTAAGTACCAATTAACTTAGTTACCTTTACCTAGCATTTAAGAACCATTGGACAAAGATGATAATCATGATACTACCAAAAGTAGCACTCATAACCTACTTTAATTATGACTACTTGACCATAGGCTTACTTTCTAGAAAACTATTAACCATTGGTCCACAAGATTGCCTTTGGAAGCTTAACCTTTAATCATGACCTACCTTAGCCTTATAAGCCTACTTGGACCTAATCATGTCTAATCACATCAAGACCTTACTTCTCATCATTATTCTTTTACCTATTGGATAATAATTGTTAGGGAAATTTTTATCCCTTGGACAATAGACATTAGAAATTGCCAATAAATGTATTGACTTGACAAGACAAGTCATACCAAAGGTAGTCATCATTTAGCTTCCAAAAGCAGCAACTTTAGCCATGCCATGCCATGCAAACCTAGAGTTATAGCCTTAAGCCTAATTATTCTTGGGTTACTTTCCTGGATACTTATATATATATATATGTACATAGTACAAGAGAGAGAGAGGCCAACAGAGGAGAGAGAAGAGAGGGGCCGAGAGAGAGAGAGAGAGAGGATGAGAGAGAGAAAGATGTGTGTGCATGTGTGTCCTTGACGTGTACAAGCTACCTCTTTAGTCCAAGTAGCCATAAGTCTATTTCCTAGTTGCCAACCCATTTCTAGTCAAATTCTAGCATAGAATCCTAGCCTTTAATCATCCTAGACCTAGCTCTTAATAACCTAGATTTTGACTACAAAACCTAGACTAGGATTGACCATACATGGAAGGCTATACTTTAGCCTAATCAAACCCTACCCTAGACTTGTAAGACCTAGGCTATAATCACCTAGATTCATCTAGAAAGCCTAAGATCCTAGTTTGTTTATAGCCTTAAGCCTAAAAGGATTGGACAAGACAAGTCATGGAAGGCTTTCAAGCATGATTTGACATGACCATGGAGCAAATCCATGGGAGAGAGAGAGAGAGAGCGAGAAAGAGAGAGAGAGAGAGAGAGAGAGGCCGGCCAAGAGAGGGGAGGGAGAGCCCAACATTTTGCTATAAATAGGACCCCATTCTTGCCATTCAACTCACACCTTCAACCTTTCAACTTCTCTCTCTAGAAAGCTTGCATTCTTACTTTGTTCTTTCCTAGTTCTTGAGTTGTTCTTGAGTTCTTCCTAAGTTTTTCAAGAAACTCATCCTAAACCTCCCTTTCGATCCTTAAAGTGTAGTAGTTTTAATCACAAACTAGTTTCGAGAGAAAACTTTTCTCTTTCGAAGCTAGCGAAAGCTTATCGTAAGAAGTTACTCCGCCGATCGTCAACTTACATTCCGTAGTCGTCACTACTGCTAAAAAGAAAGGTAGAGTCCCTTTGTCCACTAAACTCAACGTATCACGTAGAACCGTATGTTGGAAGTATAAGTAGATTCTCCGTATATAAGATTATCTATTGCTTAAAATGTTGAAATGCATGATGGTTAGTAAACTCGGTTTGCTAGATGGTGGTATGAGCATGTTGAATAACCGACTTTTAAACATATGTTGTTTTGAACTTTCCACAAAAGAAGAAAGAACGGATTTTTGAAAGATAGAAGTTTATCGTTTGTTTAGAACTATTCGTATTTTGATCTTATGATGGATATGAGCATGCATACATGAATTACTTGTATTGTTGTTAAGCATAAGTGATTTTTACTCCAGAGGCGTCCGTACATGTGGCATTATGCTTTAAGTTGTGAGTTGAGCATGCTTAGTAATATAGAGTTGGATGATCTTGCTAGTTTAGTTTCAAGATTACAATGAATGATTTATGATTTCGTATGTGAAAAATCCTACCGCGGAGTCGTTGCATGAAAACGTGACATGAAAATTGAGAAAGTTAGAAACATGACACATAGAGTGTGGTTAATAAAAAGGCGTATTTTGATACAAGAAATGTTTTGGAAACCACAATGTGGCCAGACGTGGTAGCCTATTGTGTGGTATGTGTTTTGTGTGCCAATGGAAAATCGGCGTGGCGGAACCATTGTGAGGATACTCGGGAGACCGGCGCGACGGAATCGAGATTAGGTGAATAGCTTGATTATCCGCGGTGAGGAGCCAATGCAAGGTTTTGTGTGCCAATGGGAACCATGTGCGGCGGAACCATTGTGAGGATACTCGGGAGACTGGCACGGCGGAACCGAGGTTGGGTGTGTTAAAATGACGATTTTGAAAATGTTGATTTGGTTAATGAAACGTGAAACCAGTGACACGGTCTACAAGGAGTCACGTAGGAGAAACTCAAAAAATCATGGACACCAATGTTAGTTGAATAGTAAATGCAGATGTGTCATTGTTAACTGTTTTGTCGAATATGTATGAACTATGTGGAAATCATTGAATTTGTGATCATTTGTTCGTAAGTTAAGGGTTAGTGGGTATAGGTTACTCTATTGAGGTTTTATAGCTCACAGTGTTACCTTTTGGTGACCCTGACATATTATATTGGTGGCGATACTGGTATAATGTGTCAGATCTTATAGACGAATAAGGTGAACTCTACACCTTGGAAGCCAAGGAGCTAGCAAGGATGGATGAACAAGCGGAACAGTAGATAGAACCCTAGTTCCCCCCACCCACCCACCCACCCACCCAAGTTTTGTTGAATGAAAGTACTTTTGTTAAAATTATGATGTAATAATGAGTCAGACTCTATTTAGTTTTTCAATGAATTATCTAATTAACGTTCCCAAAATTCAAGGCGTTACACATCTTGTTTTATAATATAGATAGATGGTAAACAATATTTGCGATTTTTGGACAAAAAATAATAAAATAATAAGCTCGTGTCTATGGCACTATGCATCCCGGTTGGAATGGGATGGTAATTATATGATTTAGGTGAAAACCATGGGCACTTAACCGAGAAGTGGGAGGATGCACTACAGCCTTTGGATTAAATGAATCTAAGCCGTTCCAACAATTTGTCCCCACACCCTTCTGTTTTATAATAAAGATAGATGGTAAACAATATTTGCGATTTTTCGACAGAAAATAATAAAATCATATTGTTTTTAACAAATCCACCGTACATTTTGTGGGTGATTTTGATCTAACGGCCGTGATTTACATAATTTTCAATCCAAGAGTCCATATTAATAGGAGCATCATCCAAGCTCCCACACCACTTCGGAGCATGGCAGAAATTTCCACAGAATCCTTCTTTTCTCCCTCACTTCCGCTATTAATCCGCTATTAATCTTCACATTGCGCTTGCATTTTCAATTCTCATTCTTGCGGATTTTAGGAGTTTGGAATGTGTGTCATTTCCGTTGAAGATGCTTTTACACTCGTATTTACCTCCTGCTCACGCAACTGCACCCATCCCAAACTTTTTTCACTTTTTTTGTTTTGTCCTTATTTGAAAATTTCCCGCGTTTGTTAGTTTTGTGCCACTTTTTCGGTTTTTCAATTCGTTTCGTCAAGACAAATTGGGGAAAAAAATAATAATGTGACCCAAATATTTTGAAAAATAATCATTTTTTTAAAAACAAAAATGCCGTCTTTTGACTTCTTTTTTTTTACTTAAAAGTGGTTATTTTCCAAAATATTTGTGTCACACCCTCGATTTTCAACATAAAACATAAAGATTTCCAATAAACATTTCCTCGCAATAATACAGATAATAACCCAAATGACAATTCATTCCCATAATTGCAAATTAAGTTTCAAGTTTATATTCTGGCCCGACGACCCAAATAACATAATAATAAAAAAGGTTTAGGGTTTACAATCTTCCATGATCAAATAATAGTCATAATAGAAATTATTTATTACATTCCCATAGAGTCTTACAAAAAGATGCCCAAGCACTTTGCGTATTAGCTTTCAAAAGGGATGAAGTAAAAAATGCACGCCAAGCACTCCGTGTCACTATCTTTGGGTGTAATTGAAAGAAGGATAGAGTTGAGCAAAACATGTGCCAAGTAGAGAAATCTATGTGATAGGCGCGTAAATGTTCATATACGCGCCCTCTATTTTACCATTGCTAAGTCTATTTATATTATTATTTAGAGTTTTAATGCTTGATTTTTGTATTGTAGGTATTTGGAGAGTTTGATACAAAAGATTGCAAAGTTGAAATATTAAATGGTGTTCGATGTTGGGCTGTTCGAATTCAATCAAGTGAAAGGTCTGGACTGCAATCGGATGTAATGATTCGCAAATTAAATTGGCGGAGGATAGTTTCAATGTTCACTGAAAGAATAAGACTCGGGCTGAATAAGACTCGGACTTATGAGTCATAAATGGTGGGCCCAATGTTCACAGTTATTTCTTATGACCAAATGGTGGGCCTTTCAAAGTTAATTCTCGGCTGGGGAATAAACAAGAGGAGAAACATAGGTTTTTTTTTTATTTTAGGTCGGCACTTCACACTTATAAAAGGACGAGGAAAGGACGAGAGCCTGCAGCTTTTTTTTGAAAGGAAAAAAAGGGACGACAAACGGAAAAAAAAAGAGAAAAAAAACAGGGGCTGCGTTTTATGTCTATTGGTTTTACTTTTTCAATAGTTTTGATTGGGACGGCAAATCACGAAGAACAGGACTGCCATTCTTTGGTTCGGTTTTTATTATGCAACAGCTTTTAGACTTACGTTCTTATTTTCAGAGTTTTTCCTTCAAGTTTTTGAAGTTTTGTTTAGATTTCTGCACTCCGGTAACTCGTATTGATTTATGTCCTTTATTAAAGTTATTCATTGGTATTCAATTAGTTGTTATCTTTTGTTTATTTTTCATCTCGCGCAATAAAAGCATGATTAATTCTAGGGTTTTATTCCTTTTATTTCTAATAATGAGTGAGTAGTTTATCTGAGATTTGGTCGTCGGGTAAAGGCGCGCTGCGACCCAATTATGATTCGTCTCGCAACTTTTTCATGTATTAATTTAATTAAATAAATTTAGTTGCTGAAAAATACGTCCGTTGGACGAATCTGAGGCATTGCTGGGACTCATGTGAGCGGGAACGGATGACCAAAACCTGTTCGCCGCTGTGTACTGAACCGACAACCTTAGGATTCGCATCTTTTGGAGTTTCCAATTCTCCCTCAATTTAACCATTTTTAAAACCTTGAAAAGTGAGCGGATTCTGATTGGGTAGCGAACGCCAGATTTCCTACGACCGTGCATCTCTTTTTAATCATTTGAGCAAGTTATCTGTTAGTATTAGTTAATTAATCAACTAAAAGACAAAGAGTGGCTACCTAAGAGCTAATTTAAATACTACAACCCGAGGTTCCACAGCACACACTTCATCGTCCTTAGTGGATTCGACTCCGGACTTACCAGTTATTGAGCTACGACAGTCTCCGCCTTACGCTTGGGGCAACCCATTAATTTAGGACTCGGAATCGGTCAAGCATTTTTGGCGCCGTTGCCAGGGACGGTAACGTGTGTTAAGAATTCGGGTAGTTATTTTTATTTTTATTTTTTAGTTCTTTTAGTTGTTTCGAGTCAACATAGGTAGAGGTGGGCAATCCTCCATCGTAGGAAAGCAATCACCTTTAAAGCTTAAGTACTACCGAGACGATACCAAGCATCTCGTAGCCATTGAGAGAGAGACGAGAGTAATCGTGGAGGGAGAGTCTTTTAGTGGTGATTCTTTTGATATCGGTGGCCTTTTCGTTGATTTAATAATTGAGCCACCAATAGCAAAGCCACCGATGTCGATGTGTGCACACATACATCCTGAGAGGACCACTCCTTTTGGTCCAATAGTTCTACCAACCGAGACGGTGGAAGCACGCAATGCTTTCACCATTAAGCCTGGTACGCACAATACCCTTCCCCTATTTTATGGGAAGGAGAATGAGGATCCGTATGAGCACGTCCGTCATTTCGAGGGCTTGGTGCGCACCCTGGCCACTACTACTCAATGGGAGAATGCTTGCCTTAAGCTTTTCCCAACCTCGCTCAGGGACAATGCGGATAAGTGGCTAAGGATGCAGAAGCCACAGTCTCTCAGGACGTGGGCTGCTGTCCGAGATTTATTTTACAAGAAATATTTTTCGGAAAGTAAATTGAAGTACCTGACTCGCCAAGTCCAATCGTATAAGCAGAAAGATGGTGAGTCATTTTTAAGGTGCTGGGAGCAGTTCAAGACTTGCTGTTGTCCTTACCGCATCATGGTTTCGTGAAACACCAGTTGGTGTCATTTTTCTATTTGGGCTTGAATGTTGCTACTGTCCAACAAATGGAATACCTCTGTAAATAAGAGGATTTTCTAGATAAGTCCCCGAACGATGCGTGGGACTTTCTCGATGAGTTGGCCGAGAAACATCGAAGTTGGGAACCTTCCGACCTCGGTGATAGGGCCATGGCTGAACAGGGACCCAGTGGGTCTGGCATTTTTCTTTTTAGTGTGCAAGAGCACAATGTCCAATCTCAGCTGTACAAGATGGCTAAACAATTAAAGGACTTGAAGCTTAAGCAAGTCCATCAGGCGAATGAGGTGAGAGTCGAAGAGGTGTGTGCGTTATGTGAGTGTCCGGGGCATCTTGTCACTGCTTGCCCGCATTTTCCATTGTCAAAGACGCATACCATAGTAACCAGGCTGAGGTGAATGCGCTTAACCAACGTTGGGATCCTTATTCAAATACCTACAATCCAGGGTGGGCCCAAAACCCACTTTTGAGTTGGAGAGATCAAAAAGCCCCGGTGTAACCCCAAGCACCACCTCAGCCGCAAGTTCAGCAATTTCGGCCTCCTCAAGGCCAAATGACCCAGTTCCGTTACCCCCCTCAACAGTAGTAGGGGTTTGGTCCTTCATCTTTTGGACCACCCCCTGGCATTAACCATCCCCTGCGGGATAAACAGACTGATGAGATGATGAAGGCTCTCATGCAGTCTCAAATTAGCTTTACTGAGCAAACTAAGTAGGCAATTGGTAACATAAGGACCCAATTGACCCAGTTGACGGCGGCAGTTGGACAAGTCCAACAGGAGAAGGAAAAGTTTCCTTCTCAACCTTTAGTCAATGCCGCTGGTACCCATTATGTGGGCGATTCTTCTGGCCCAAGTAATCCGAATCTCAGTCTAGAAGAGGCTAAGGCAATCACCACTCTCAAAAGTGGGAAGGTGATTGACAAAGATTTGCCCCCAAAGCAGAAATCGGTGCCACCACTGATGCCGGTAGCTATTCCAGCAATCATTCCAGACTTGGGAAGTGTTCCTGAGGTAGAAAAAGAGACGGAATCTCCTGAAGTCGTAGTGTCTGCAACTGCGGTCCCCACGACTCCAACGCCACCCATTGCTCTATATCCAAATCGCTTGGTGGCGAAACCTAGGGTCAATGTGAACTTTCAAATGCTTGAATTATTCAAGAAAGTTCAGTTTCCTATCTCTTTAATGGAAGCCATTGATGCAATTCCTCAATTTGCGAAGGTCTTAAAGGATCTGTGCACGTCAAAGCAGAGAACTAAGAGTCAGGACAAAGTGCTTCTAACAGAGCAAGTGAGCTCCATTCTCCAGGCTGAGATCCCCACCAAGTGCAAGGACCCTGGTTGTCCCGCCATCCCCATAGGTATCGCGGGCCAAAAGTTTGATAAAGCTTTGCTTGATTTAGGAGCGAGTGTGAACTTGCTCCCATATTCGGTATACTTGAAACTGGGCTTAGGCAATTTGAAAGCCACACCGGTTACGCTACAGTTGGCTGACCGGAGCGTGAGAATTCCTAAGGGGGTGGTGGAGGATGTTTTAATTCAAGTGAGCGAGTTTCTTTTTCCATTCGACTTCATCGTCCTGGATACATGTCCAATACCGGAGATCTTTGAGAAGACTCCTATCATTCTTGGCCGTCCATTTCTAGCCACCTCCAGTGCTATTGTGGATTGCAAAACTGGACAAGTCCAATTGTCGTTTGGGGACTTGAAAATGGAGGTGAATGTTTTCAATGTGGATAGTCGGGTTGAGGATGACAAGGAGATATATGAGGTGAGTTTGATCGACACGTTAGTACAAGAGCATGTCGATAGTGTGTTGTACAAGGATCCTCTGGAGATAGCCTTAACCGCCGAAGAGGCGTCATTTTTAGATTCTCCAGAGGTAGGAAGTTTGATGGAGATGCTTGCAGTGGAGGATGTGTGTGGCGCCGCTTGGAACCCAGTTCCTGAGCCGCTGGGCGCCCCACTTTCTAAAGCTCTCCCATCGTCTGTCCAGCTGCCTAAACCAGAGTTAAAGCCTCTGCTGGACACGCTTAAGTATGCCTTCCTTAAAGGCGATGATACTTTTCCGGTTGTGATCTCCTCATCCCTCGAGGCGGATCAAGAGGCTAAGTTGCTTGCTTTGTTAAGGAAACACGAGGGTGCGATAGGCTGGACGATAGCGGATTTGCAGGGTATTAGTCCAACGGTGTGTACACACTGCATTTTTCTTGATGAGGATGTGAAGCCTTCTAGGCAACCTCAGCGTCGTCTGAACCCCAATATGAAGGAGGTGGTTCGGGCTGAGGTGCTGAAGCTTTTAGATGCGGGTATTATTTACCTGATAGCCAATAGTGAGTGGGTGAGTCCTGTGCAGGTGGTGCCTAAGAAGGCTGGAGTGACCGTCGTGAGAAACGGCGAGGGCGAGCTAGTGCCGACCCGTGTTCAAACCGGGTGGTAAGTTTGCATAGATTATCGGAAGCTCAATGCGAGCACCCGGAAAGACCATTTCCCTCTCCCATTCATTGATCAAATTCTGGAGAGGGTGGCTGGCCGGGCATTTTATTGCTTCCTGGATGGGTACTCTGGTTACAATCAGATTGAGGTAGCCATGGAGGATCAAGAGAAGACTACATTCACGTGTCCTTACGGCACGTTTGCCTACCGTCGCATGCCACCTTTTCAAGGTGTATGATGGGAATTTTTAGCGACATGGTAGAGAAGATCGTGGAGGTGTTTATGGATGACTTTTCAATTTTTGGGGATTCGTTTGATGAATGCCTCGAGAACTTAGGAAAGGTCTTACAATGGTGCGAGGAGAAGTAACTTGTGCTTAATTGGGAGAAGTGTCACTTCATGGTGACCCAAGGGATTATGCTGGGACACATTGTCTCATCTAAGGGTATTGAGGTGGACAAAGCGAAGATTGATTTGATCGCAAATCTTCCCACTCCAAAGTCTGTAAAAGACATTCGATCTTTCCTCGGTCACGCCGGTTTCTATCGGCATTTCATTAAGGGATTCAGTACTATCTCCCGACCGTTGTGCCATTTGCTGTCAAAAGACACGCCATTTGTCTGGTCTGAGGCGTGTGAGAAGGCATTCCAGACGTTGAAGCAGAGTCTCACTACTCCGCCCATTGTTCAGCCTCCGAATTGGAGTTTGCCCTTTGAGTTGATGTGTGTCGCCTCCGACTATGCAGTCGGAGCGGTTTTAGGGCAGAGGCGAGGGAAAAATCCCTGCGTCGTTTATTATGCGAGCAAGACGCTGAATGAGGCACATATGAACTATACCACCACCGAGAAGGAGTTGCTCGCAGTGGTATTTGCCTTAGATAAGTTTCGGTCCTACTTGGTAGGGTCGCCGATTATGGATTTTATCGATCATGCGGCTTTGAAGTACTTAATGACCAAGTCGGACGCGAAAGCTCGCCTTATCCGGTGGATTCTTTTGTTGCAAGAATTCCACATTGTCATTAAGGATAAGAAGGGGTTGAGAATGTAGTGGCCGACCATCTGTCTCGTCTGGAGTTTGAGGACCCCACCTCTCATCTCCCCATTGTGGATACTTTCCTTAACGAGCAGTTATTTGCTGTTAATACGTGCCCATGGTTTGCAGATATCGCCAATTATTTGGTGACTGGGCAGATTCCACCCCATTGGTCCACAGCTAAGAAGCAGCGATTTTTGAGAGAGGTCTGACAATATATTTACGATGATCCATATGTGTTCAGGTATTGCGTGGACCAGATTATGCGCCGATGTGTCCCCAAAGCTGATCAAAGGAGAATTCTTGAGTTTGTCACACCGAGGCGTGCAGAGGTCATTTCTCTGCGAAAAAGACTGCTGCCAAGGTCAGTGAGTGTGGTTTCTATTGGCCGAGTCTATTGAAGGATGCGTATGTTTTTGTAAGTCGTGTGACCGGTGTCAGAAATTAGGTAAAATTGGCCCGCGAAATATGATGCCCCTCCAGAACATTTTTGTGATAGAGGTTTTTGATTGTTGGGGCATTAATTTCATGGGCCCATTTCCGGGGTCATACGGTTATGAGTACATCCTCCTGGCGATGGACTACGTTTCCAAGTGGGTTGAGGCAATTCCCACTGAGACCAGTGATTCTAAGGTCGTGCTGGAGTTCTTACGAACTAATATTTTGTCAATGTTTTGCATGCCACATGTCATTATCTCTGATCAGGGCACACATTTTTGCAATAGGTCTTTTGGGGCATTAATGAGCAACTATGGCATCTCTCACAAGGTGTCTACTGCCTATCACCCTCAAACCAATGGTCAGGCTGAGCTAGCAAATCATGAGATTAAAGGGATTCTAGAAAAGACCGTGAACCCAAATAGGAAAGATTGATCACTTCGGCTGACCGATGTTTTGTGGGCCTACCGCACTGCTTACAAGACCGTGTTGGGTGCTTCACCCTACCGGCTCATTTACGGTAAGGCCTGCCACTTGCCCGTTGAGATGGAGCATAAGGCTTATTGGGCCATTAAGACGCTTAACGCGTGTTTACCTGAGGCGGGTGTCCATAGGAAACTCCAGTTGTGTGAGCTCGAGGAAATTAGGAATGACGCGTATGAGAGTGCGAGTATTTATAAGGCTAAGGTTAAGGCATATCATGATAGAAATATTCAGCGCAAAACCTTTAATGTTGGTCAGAAAGTGTTACTATATAACTCGCGCCTCCATTTGTTTCCTGTTAAATTGAGGTCTCGGTGGGACGGTCCCTACATTGTGCATAAGGTTTATCCGAATAGGTCGGTAGATGTTTGTGACCCTAAGAATGGTAATATTTCCAAGGTTAATGGGCAGCGTCTCAAACCATTTTTGGAATATGTAGAAGTAGGTGAACCAGATGAGGTGTTGGTTGATCCTGTTTATTCGGATGACTCTGTTGTGTAGCCATTGGGCTACGTTCTGACGGGTAGCTTTCGCGTACCACTCTCTTCACTTAGAAGTGGACCCGGCTCCTAGCGATAGGGGTACCCATCATTGACTTGGGTTTTGGGCACAATTTTTGTATACTTGTTCTTCTATTTATTGTTAAGCATTAAAAAAAAGGAAGAAAGGAAAAAGGAAATTGGAAAATGAAAAAAAATTAGCATAATGTTCTGGTATAGCCACCTGATTGAAGCTATGTATATAGTACTTAGGAGGTTAGGTCTGACGGCAGGCGCGTAGTTAGCAGCGAGAATTTTGTCTGAACCATCTGACTTTAATGTTCAAACTCGGTGGAGATTGCTTCACAAATGGAGTGGTGGGTAAGGAATCTGGCAGCCCCAGAGGGAGTGACAGCCTATTAGAGATGGTACTACTTCTCAAGATATCGTTGAATTCTACGCATACTGTCCTTCCAACAAATAGGGAAACACAGTCTTTGCCCAGGGAGAAAAGTAGTACCCGTGTCTTTCGCGTGAAGAAAGTGGATGGTTTAATTTTGTGTCTTTCATTTTATTTCTTGCTTTATTTATTTCTTTTAGTTATTTTTCTTACTGTCTTAGAGGCTAACATTTTGCAGGTTGTTCGATCCAAGTTGGGGGGTCTCCCTCTATCTATAGTTTACTCTGCTTAGTCCTTCTTTTTCGAGGTGATATCTATCCTCTCTTTTATGTTTATGTCCTATCTTTATTTTTCATGCTTTCAATGTGGACATTGAATAGTTCAAGTTGGGGGGAGAGATCACTTTGTTTTTTTATTTTGTTAAAAAAAATTGAAAAATAAAAATAGTAGGATTCTTTTTGCATGAGACTTGAAGGCTGTTGAGATTGACTCTTAGTTGATTGAGTTTGTGATGTGATAGTCATTGTTTTGATATTGTGGTGGCATAGTAGTTCTTTTTTCTAGCCTGTCGCGAAGAATTTGTCATGGCATTTATTTTTAGCACATTTACACTTCACGTCTATTTGGACTTTGGTTGCTTGTGAGCTGTGACTTGATTATTCTCGATAGCTAGTTTAGTGGAGACTTATACCTATATGAATTTAGAGCCTTATCTTTTCTCGGAGTGATGTCAAATAAACTCTTGTTTGTCTCGAGAGAGCAAATTCGTTGTGGATCTCATTATTTTTGTTGTCAAGTGTTGCGAATATTTTAAAATTGCCTTGGGTTTGAAATTTACATGGTTGTATTGCCCCTTGGAAAGGATTATAGGCCATCTTTGCTATTTTGAGCCATTACGCTTCTTCCTTTCATATATTCATCTCTTATGAGCCCGTTTAAACCTTTTGCATGCTAGCCTTTTTCTTGTTGACCTCCACCATCTATATTGTGTCTTTGAGAATGACTAGTTAATGATGTGAACTAGTGAGAAAATAAGGAGATGAATGAAGTTGAGAATTGTATTTTATTGATTGGTGATCTTTCCCAAAAAAAAAAAAATTTTAAAAAAAAAGTGAAAAGGAAAGACACCAAATCATTGTAGAAAGGAAAATACTAGTTCTTATATGGGATTGTATTAAAGAGTTAGGAAGAGAAATGTGGCGAAGTTGAAAAGAGAAAAAGAAAATAGTAAGAAAGGGCACACATTATTTTGCCCTATTGTTTTAAGTCATTCTCGGACACTTGAATTCTAACCTATCCTTGAAATATTTTCCCTTACCTGATGTTATAACCTGAATTGAAGTCCTATTTGATCATATGGGTAATGGGCTGTAAATTGGTGGATAGAGAGAATTTTCAATACTTGACATTCCGTTCATGAGATCGTGTGTCCAATATAAAGAGCTTTCTTTTCGTGTCATTGTGTGCGGAGTATTTTGCTTTCATTTACATAACGTCTGCCCGCACATATTGAGAGTAATATGCACCTTGTTTCGAGTGATTTCATTTGTTGAGTGCATGACACGGTGAGATTTGAAGTCGAGACTCGGTCCGAAGAGAACTTTTGGTTATTTTTCACTTGTAACCGAAGCCCTTGTTCACACACGCTGAGTATAGGTGCCATGACTTATTTTTCTAACTTGATAGTATCTAGAACTACTTATGCCCTTTATCTCTTTACGATGGCTTTATGTTCTTTGTTTGGGTATCATTGAGCTGTCTTACGGTTTTCGGGTTTTATGTGAAAGGATTCTTGATGTTTTATGGGTGATCACTACTGAAAACTCTCACGAGATTTCACTCGTCCTACTGGGACCGCCTGGGGGTTTAAAAGAACTATCAGTTTTAATTTTGTTTCTTTAGTTGTATTTTTATTTTCTTTGCTCGAGACAGGCAAAGTGTAAGTTGGGGGGTGTGATAGGCGCATAAATGTTCATATACGCGCTCCCTAATTTACCATTGCTAAGTCTATTTATATTATTATTTAGAGTTTTAATGCTTGATTTTTGTATTGTAGGTATTTGGAGAGTTTGATACAAAAGATTGCAAAGTTGAAATATTAAATAGTGTTCGACGTTGGGCCGTTCGAATTCAATCAAGTGAAAGGTCTGGACTGCAATCGGATTTAATGATTCGCAAATTAAATTGGCGGAGGATAGTTTCAATGTTCACTGAAAGAATAAGACTTGGACTTATGAGTCATAAATGGTGGGCCCAATGTTCACAGTTATTTCTTATGACCAAATGGTGGGCCTTTCAAAGTTAATTCTCGGCTGGGGAATAAACAAGAGGAGAAACATAGGTTTTTTTTATTTTAGGTCAGCACTTCACACTTATAAAAGGACGAGGAAAGGATGGGAGCCTGCAGCCTTTTTTTGAAAGGAAAAAAAGGGACGACAGACGGAAAAAAAAAAAGAGAAAAAAAATAGGGGCTGCGTTATATGTCTATTGGTTTTACTTTTTCAATAGTTTTGATTGGGACGGCAGATCACGAAGAACAGGACTGCCGTTCTGTGGTTCAGTTTTTATTACGCAACAACTTTTAGACTTACTTTCTTATCTTCAGAGTTTTTCCTTCAAGTTTTTGAAGTTTTGTTCAGATCTCTGCACTCCGGTAACTCGTATTGATTTGTGTTCTTTATTAAAATTATTCATTGGTATTCAATTAGTTGTTATTTTTTGATAATTTTTCATCTCGCGCAATAAAAGCATGATTAATTCTAGGATTTTATTCCTGTTATTTGTAATAATGAGTGAGTAGTTTATCTGAGATTTGGTCGTTGGGTAAAGGCGCGCCGTGACCCAATTAGGATTTGTCTCGCAACTTTTTCGTGTATTAATTTAATTAAATAAATTTAGTTGGTGAAAACTACGTCCGTTGGACGAATCCGAGGCATTACCGGGACTCTTGTGAGCGGGAACGGGGGACCAAAACCTGTTTGCCGATGTGTACGGGACCGGCAACCTTAGGATTCGCATCTTTCGGAGTTTCCAATTCTCCCTAAATTTAACCGTTTTTAGAACCTTGAAAAACAAGCGGATTCTGATGGGGTAACGAACGCCGGATTCTCTACGACCGTGCCTCTCTTTTTAATCATTTGAGCAAGTTATCTGTTAGTATTAGTTAATTAATCAACTAAAAGACAAAGGGTGGCTACCTAAGAGCTAATTTAAATACTATAACCCGAGGTTCCACAGCACACACTTCAACGTCCTTAGTGGATTCAACTCCGGATTTATCGGATATTGTGCTACAACGGTCTCCGTCCTACGCTTGGGGCAACCCATTAATTTAGGACTCGGAATCGGTCAAGCACTATGCTCAAACTATATGAAAATGTGATGAATCATGCACCATGTATGAGTGAGTATTGACAGATACGCCCAAGGTATGTATGATTACCAATGAGCTGCACGCTATAATCAAAGGATTCTAGACTTCACCTAGATGGCATTAACCATTTACTTCTCAGACTAAATGTAGTAATAAACTCACATTGATCCACATTAGTCTATAAGCCATTCCAAATCATCTTATTATTCTTCGTACGATACCACAATCTTTCTCGTGTCCACATTTATCATCACAAAATCCCTTTGTTGCAAAACCATTCCTTTCTTTTAATCAGGTATTTTCCATTGATAAACACTTGGGTCACATCGGGTCTATTTCCCTCGAGCGTAGGGTCACCCCAAGTCTATTCCCTCAATAACAATCACTTGGGTCACCTCGGGTCTAGTTCCCTCGAGCATAGGGTCACCCTGAGTCTATTCCTTCAATAACAATCACATGGGTCACTTCTCACACTTTTTATAATCGTCATCGTTTCTCAATTAGCTTCGTCATCAATTTATCGGTTGTACCACAAAATTTCAATCAACCATTATATAACACTACAATACTCTATCCATTTGTTTCTACGCTTGAACCTCATAGGAAGAGTGCCAAAGGAATCGGAAGATCCGACTAGTCGTGAAGACACAAGTTATCATATCACCTTAACATCATTTGGACCACTAAACATACTCACATCCACCCCTTATATTCCCCACAATGCCACCATACTCTAAGTAACTTACCAGCCCATATTAACTCTATGACATACGACCCACTTGTACCGATATTAAGGATGCAAGATGAATAGGTTCAACGAGACAGCTCATGAGGGGACGAGTTACTAAGTTACCCTTCGGATCGCTAGACCAGCTCACACTTACCAAATACACTCATCAGAACACCTCGCATTGCCTATGGTACTCCTGAGCAACCTTACGGTACGTTTTGCCATTTTACAACGAAACTAAGATGACACTTAACAATTGTTTAAAGAGTGGAAACAATCAACGAATCATCAAATGATGAGTAACCAAGCTTAGAGATGGTTTAAAGGTGTTTTAGAGGTGTTAGAAGTGATCGGGGGTCAAAAGGATGAAGTTTAGAACAAAGCTGTGAAACTGTCCCTAAGCCAAAGATATCGATACCTAGCACAATGGTATCGATACCATTTCACCAAAAAGTGTTCCAGACAAGGGTATCAATAACAAGGACCAAAGGTATCGATAACAAGTGATTTTCTTGGTTTTGGAACACAAATGTATCGATAACAATACAAATGGTATCGATAACGACGCAGTTCGAGCAGATTTTTCTGCAAATTTTCAAGGAAGAACACAACACTACTACCAATGATTCAAGGCACGATTATGGGGCAAAATCAACTCATAAACATATAACTAGAGCAAGAAATCCCTACCTCGAGGTTGGAAAGCAAACACGAAGAGAGATCGGGCCTCGACCTCCAAATCAACACCGAGCCAAATATGAACCACCGAGCTCCTACGAATGCAATACGAGCTCTAATACACGAAGAGGTGAGGGTTGGGAGGTTGATTGATGGAGGGTTGAAGTTGTATTGGTGGATTAAAGTGTGAGAGCAAGAAGGAGAGAGAGGTGCCGAGAGAGAGAGTGAGAGATTGGGAGATGAGAGAGAGGAAGGAGTTGGGATTTTAATCCCCTACACACACAAACACACACCTATATATATACTAGCACACACATTAATTACACTTACACTCCCTCTACTAACAATCCTTTTATATTAACCCCAAATCAAATAAATTCAACAAATTTCAAATTTTCCTCATTTATAATATTGAATAAACTCTTGGGGAAATTACAGTAAGCCCCATCCAACTATTCCTCGGTAACGAGTTGCCCCTTTCATCGTTTAACTCGGACAGTTAACCCCCTTCATCGTTTATCGCGTGACACTTAACCACCATCCGTTAGTGAGCCGTTAGTCAAGAATACATACAACAGTACACACACACACACTCTCTCTCTCTCTCTCTCTCTGCCCCTCCCAACGGTACTCTCTCTCTCTCTTTTTCTATGAAATCTCTCTTTCTCTCTACCCCTCCCAACGGTACTCTCTCCCTCTCTCCCTCTCTCTCTCTCTCTCTCTCTTTGTGATGGAAGGTAGCACTGGGTCTCATTGTATTTGTGGTTGCAGACAAAATTCGGTTGTGGATTTTTCATCTGGGTCGACCTACCAAAATCCGAGTGCACACAGTCCAACATAGAGAGCACCCAAAATTTACAGATCCGCAAGTCAGAGTTGCAGAGAAAGGTTGATGAATTGAAAAGTAGAGTGGAAGTGTTTGAAGCAATGAAAGAACAAATGAATAAAGAAGTTCAACAAATGAAAAAAAAAAGGGCAAATGCAGAAGGAAGTCCAATGTTTGAAGAAGGAACCGTGGTGGAAGAAAATAGGTTTCCTTTTGATTGTTCTCTTTTTTTAATCCCACGTGTACAAAAAAATGGAGACTGAAAAGTACCCTGCTTTGGCTTAAGTACAATATGAATGAGTATTGGTTGATTAATGTAGTGCATTCCAATAAATATTACAACCCGGAAACAAAGTACTGGAAATGGTAGTTATTACCCAAAAAGACAACATACTTTTTTTAATTGTCCTGTGTATCGAACGGACATAACGCTAGAACGAGTTAGTTTTGCCATCAAGGCATCATCTTATTCAGGGCTGAAAATAGGGTAAATTGGTAATTTCAGCAATTCCGTTAACAACATCTTCCATTTTGCGCGAGATAAAAGATGAAGGGGGTTAAGTGTCCGAGTTAAACAATGAAGGGGGCAACTCGTTACTGAAGTATAGTTGGAGGGGGCTTAATGTAATTTCCCCTAAACTCTTTTAATGATTTCTAAAATTATGGGTCCTTACAATTTGGGTAAAAGTAAAAATAATTTACTTTTTCGATTCGTCTCACTGAGAGAAATCAAAAAGTCATAAAAGTTATTCGCAAAACTAACAAACGTGGAAAAAATTCAAATGAGGACGAAACCATAATTTTTAGAAAAAGTTTAGTGAAACTATTGGTACCTCTTAAACTATCACCCTTTTTTCATTTTACCCCATTCATCTAAAAAACCTCTACACTTTGCTCCCTTAATCTAGTATTATTTAGTGCTACAATTATAGCCCCTTTTGTTACTCTTCTGTCCTAATTTAGTACTTTATCACATTTAGTATCAGTTAGCCTCCTTAATCTAGGAAACATAAGCTAAAAAGGTAATAGTATCAACTTCTCTTAGTCATATTTAGTTTAGGGCTATATGAAATTTTGATCAATGAATTAAAAATTTAGGAAGCAATGTCATATTACCAAAGTCTTGCCACTTTATTAGTCAAAACCATTTTAGGGTCGTTACGATTTTAAATTACATCCAGCTTTTCCACTCGGATTTCAGCCACCAAAGCCAAAACAACTCAAATTCAAATTAATTTTTGCTAAACAGTTTTGTTCGGCTTTAAAATTACTACTGAAACAAAAAAATCTTAAGTTCAATGGATATTTGAAAGCATGTTATCCAGAGGAGTTGGGAGAAACATGTTGAGGAAGTCCTGGATATCTGAAACTGCATATTTCGTTCTTTGCACTTTTTTAGTCCTTTGACTTGGATTTCAGTGGTTTAGCTTTTGTTTGGATTGATGTTTAAATTTTTTTTTGAAAAATAGTAGAGGTAATAAGTGGAGAGAGATAGAGAGAGAAATGCTAGGAATAGGGGGAATCTAGGCAAAATTTTTTAAAAAATGCTTTTTGAATCCTAAAGAGAACAAAGCATTAATAAGTGGTAAGCAAGTACTACTACTTTATTGTGGGAAGAAAGATATTGCCTAGCATCAACACCATTGAAGTAATTGTAATAAAATGTGACAAATGACTATTGTCGGAAGCTAAAAATTAATTTTAATTTTTAAAATTTTGTGTAGCTGTGACGTCATGTAGCGCGTTGACATAGTGTCACTGTTCCACTAAGGGACAGGTCATGTGTACACAAGGCGGGGATTGAAGTCAAGTTGGCAGTGCAAATTTTTTGGCCAACTCAACTTCGGATCTCATCGTGTCGATATCTAGCCGACCATGAGTGGAACTCTGAGCTATGTCAACACGTCACGAGGTGCCACGGTCAGACAAATTACTTTATCATAAATTCATAGTAATATTGAAAGGGAAAATGATTTTGGCACTCCAATTTTTGATGATAGCACTTCAAAATTTATCTTTTAGTGTACCTTGTTATGTATAATTTGAACGCTAAAAGACAAATTTTAGAGTGCCATTATAAAAAATTGGAGTGCCAAAATCATTTGCCTATTGAAAGGCGTTCATTTAATTCTATCAGTTATGT
This sequence comes from Rhododendron ovatum, assembly GCA_019656835.1. Classification (NCBI taxonomy): domain Eukaryota; kingdom Viridiplantae; phylum Streptophyta; class Magnoliopsida; order Ericales; family Ericaceae; genus Rhododendron; species Rhododendron ovatum. The sequence goes on from CM033790.1 coordinate 13,598,518, forward strand.
ATAATTTGAACACTAAAAGACAAATTTTAGAGTGTCATTATAAAAAATTGGAGTGCCAAAATCATTTGCCTATTGAAAGGCGTTCATTTAATTCTATCAACAAAAAGCTTACATTATAACGCCAAACACAATTGCATTCGAAATCATTTGATATACGTGAACCTATGTTTATCATACGACACCGAATGAAATTGTGTTTAGAGTCTGAAATGTTTTAAATTGTATTGATAGCATCGCTCGTTCTACCAAACCTTTTGTCTATCATTTCGCACAGAATAATTTAACTCTTTTCTTTTTGTGGCAAAAACTTTGAAACCCCCATTTTCAATTCTCTTTGGTCTCTGGACTCTCTACACTGTAGCTCTCTCTTGAAATTCTGACGAAACCCTCCGCAAGAACTCCTACAAATTTTACGCTCTCTCTCTTTCCAATGGCGTCACTCGTGCCACCGCCAGGGCGCTCTGAGGTTCTCTCACTCTTCCGCTCCCTCCTCCGCACATCCCGCAAATTCGCCGACTACAACATCAGGGAGTACGCCAAGCGTCGGACCATCGACGCCTTTCGTCACAACAAAGACCTATCCGACCCAACAGTAATCGCCACCGCCTTCTCCGATGGGAAGACCCAGTTGGAGGTCGCCACCAGGCAGGCCGTCGTTTACTCGCTCTACGCGCCCAAGGTCAAGAGCGTCATGGAGATTGTGTAAGCATTGATACAGTTTTGGAATGGTACTTCAAGCTTTTATTTGTTTAGCTGGTTTATTGTCTGAACTGGGCTTGGTACCCAATGTTATAGAGATTGAGTACTGACCCAATTTTTGTTGGGATCTCTGTAGCTCTTGTTTTGATGTTAATTGCTATGCTTTGTTGGGTTGGTTTCTTATCTGAAGTGGGTCGTAAACCGAGAACTTGTCATGATTATGAGGATTTTCTTACTTCTGAGATACTTCAGGGAAATGTCCAATTTTGGATGCTATTTCTAGCTTTTACTGATGTTAATTGTTACGCAATTTTTTGATGATTTGTTATCTGAACTGGGTATGTACCCAGTGTTGCAGAGATTTGAGTATTGACCCGAATTTTGATGGGATTTATAGCTCTTATTTTGATGTTTATTGGTATGTGTTGTTGGGTTGGTTTCTTAGCTAAAGTGGGTTGTTGCACAAAGTTACATACAAACCGAGAGGTTGTCGTGATTGTTATGAAGGTACTTACTCCTGAGATACTGAGGGCAAAAGTTCCAATTTTGGATGGTAATTTTAGCTCTTACCGATGCTAATGGTTACGCCTTGTTTGTTGATTTCCTATCTGAACTGGGTTTTTTACCCAATGTTATAAAGATCAAACATTGATCCAATTCTGGATGGTACTTTAGCTCCTATTTCTACTGGCTTTGGTAGCCAAAGTTACAGAATCCTAGACTAGTGGTGATTAGGATGAAATTTATAAACTTACCATGGGATGACTTGCTTATTTTTTTGATCCTAAAGGAAAAGGTCTAATTCTGGATGTTATTTCTAACTTTTGTTGATCTTATTAATCCTTGTTGGGTTGATTTAGTGCCCAATGTTGAGCCCGGGACTTTGTTGCCGTTATGATGCAATTTCTTGATTTGCATTGTGAATAAATTGGATATTTTTGGAATACTAGAAGAAGATGTGTATTGATCTCTCAAAAAACAAACACAAGAGGAAAGATTATTGTTGTAACTTGTAAGAGATGTGTTTTCTGTCGTAATATTGACTTGTGCGAGTTCTGTTTAGTTAATTTAAAGACGTGTTTTATACAAAGCGATTTTAGGGTGAAGAAATTTCCATGCACAAACTTGTACTTTTTAGCGTGAAAGTGATTAAATTTGTTGCTAATGTTCTTTGGTTTTAGGTTTTACTGATTATTCATTAGATGTTCATGGCTAGGTCCTAGATTAGGGCAATTAGGTGGGCAACGTTTTACATTCTTTGAATCAGACAGAAGACCAAGGGCAATATGTGTTTCAAGAGAGGATGGGGAGGTGATGAACTCAATGAAGTTGGTGAGAATCATTATAGAAGATTGAATGTAGATGGGGTTATCGTGACATGGTATTGGTTCTTTTTTTGAATTCTGTTCCTAGGATGGGTTTTAGTCTTGTTGTGATAAATTGATATATGGTGCTAACAATCAAACACACAACTTGTGAAGTTGGTTAGTATGGAGAAAGCTCATTGATGTCTTTTCACTCGTGTGTATTTTAGCTTCCCTTTCTGTGCGCCTCTGAAGCATCACATGACCAACTAGTCCCCGTATCTACGTAAGACACTCCAAGAATACGCAACACGCCAGAGACACGTGGGGATGCATTTGGCTCATGCCAGGTGGCATCCAATTAGTGGTATTAGTTTTAGTAAGGGGACACACTGGGGACCCATGAGGGACATGCGTCTCATGTTAGCCACGGTGGGGACATGGTAGGGGATTGCTTGAGTCGGCTTGACAATATCGAATACTTATTTCAGCGGTTAAATTATGATAGTTGGGAACTATAAGGTAAGATCGACGACTAAAAAAACTTTAACCTGATAAAATCCTTGTTTAAATTATGTTTAAAAAGAGAAAAGTAAGAATACATAGTGTACTATTAGTTTTGGGTCATATGACTAACAACTAATTACCAATGAAAATACACAAACATATTTTTCCCTTGTCACCATTTTTTCAGAATTGCTATATCCGGTATCCTGTGTCTTTATCTGTGCTTCTTAGCTTTGTTCCTTTGATACCATGGATGGGCGCAGTATTTAACTTGGTTGTGTAATCTTATGAACTTAAAAATATGCAAGTGGATATTACATCATCTATTCGTCGATAGATTATGCCAAGTATCAAGGTAAAGGTATCAATGACAGTGATTTATTAGATTATGCCGAGTATCAAGGTAAAGGTATCAATGACAGTGATTTATTGAGAGAAGGCCATGTGCTGCTATCAACCACCGTCATTCTTGACTTTTCTCTTTATATGTAGTGGAATCTGAATTTGTTAAGTTAAATGTATGTTTTTTGATTAATAACGCGTGGCATGACATTTGTAGTTTTATTTTTAGTGGAAGACGTTTTAGTTTACTCAGGGGAGCTAGCAATTTTAAGCAACATTGCTGTAATTCAACCCAGCGTGCCATATCTGGTATCTATGTTGGTGTACTAATTGTTTGAACGGAGTTTGGACTTTCCAGAATTATGTTGTTTTTATTTAGGAATATCTATATCTCCAAGAGTTTATGTTGGTCCCATAATTCTATGTCTAGTGATATAAAAACATCCATATTGCTGCATCACGTTTTTTTTCTATGACGACATATGGGCTTATGATGGGTTTATCTTCGTTTGCATTGATGGAACTGTGGAAATCACATTTGGAAAAAAATGCTTGCATAATTGATGATGTCATATATTGTTATGGATTATATGATGCTAAGCATTCCATATTTGGGGATGGGAACCCATCCAGTGGGGAAACCGCAGTAGAGTAAATGGTTGAGTCCCTTAAGATTTGTAATCCTTTTGCATAGCCTGTTGCCAAAAGAGAGATCCATTGTCAGAGTATGTCTTTCAAGCGTAAAGTCATGGATTCCTATCCCTTCCATACCTTTATCTCTCTCCATATTCCTCCATACCCCTGCTTGTGGGACCTGCCCCAAACTCATTCCTAAAGTCATGACACCACATTTTCTCACTTTTTCCTGTATCTGGACTGTTGCCAGTTTTTGTTCACTTTAATCCCAGTGGCATTAGTTTCCTTGTGTAATTTTCCTAGTGACGAATGTTCTAATTATGGTCGTGATCGTGTATAGGTGATAGAATCAGTTAGGCTCCGAGTCCAGTTGCCATAATTGTTATTTCGATCAAGCTTTGGTTCCTCGGTCCGGACACCTGTAGGTGTTTTGAGTATGGTATCTTATCTAGTTTGGTTCCTCGGTTCAATACACATGTAGGTGCTTTGAGTAGCAATTCGGGTGACTGTCCAATTTTTTCGAGGGATGCTGATTGCTAATGGAATAGCCAAGACTAGATATCTGGAAGGTTACTAGCAATTCGGGTGATCTGGAATATATGAGCTTTTTCAGTTGGTACTAGTTCATCATTCTTGGGTCCTTGCCCAGCAAAAGTCTGTTGGTTCAGGAGATTTTCGTGTAACAGGGAAACCCCACAACCTAATGCAAAGAAAGGACAGTTCCTATCTCTATGCTTTGTTTAGATATTGGAAATTTCACATCTCTCCCTGGATATGCTATCTGTAATCTTTTCCCATTTCTTCCTCTTCCAAGGTGTTATCTAACTATTCTAACAACACTGACTTTCGCCGATCAAAAAGGAAATAGAAAAACTCAAATGATTTATTAGTGCAGCACGAAGAAAGAGCATAGATTAAGAGAGCTTAAATTTGTTGTTCATTGCCCATGCACACATTTTCGATAAAAATGTACAGCCATTTTATTATAGAACTGTGTATGGCATGAATCTGCTATATAGCGGATCAAAAAATAAATAAAAAACTGTTTATATATGAAAGCAGGTACAAGATCCGAGTATCAATATGATAGTAACAAAATGAAGCGAGAGGAGGGAATCTAACACCAAATATGGTGGGAGCCTACTACATATTAAGCAGAAATGAGTAGTACAAAGAGGCACTGTCAATGAGAAGCCCGCACTCTTCTACTTCCCAAGTAAACGGCGTCCGCGTTGATTGGCACCTTTCACTCTGGAATTCAGTTCGTCCACATCACCCATCATACGATCCAAAGCCGGGGATTGCCTGCATACAAATATTTGATTTTCAGTGTGTGTGTGTGTGTGTGTGAGAGAGAGAGAGAGAGAGAGAGAGAGAGAGAGAGAGAGAGAGCAAAAAAAAATGTGCGGTAAATAAAAAACTACTAACCTATCAATTTCGGACCCCATGTCAACAGCCATATACTTGAGTTCCTCCAATAGATTACTTAAGTCCGAAAGTCCATCATCTTGTTTTGCCTTCTCTACCTGTAATAATTAAGTTGAGAATACATTAAGTTATAATTGACTGGTAGACTTTGCCCCATGAAATCATAACTGAACAACTTGGATTTGATTTATTAGACAAGGTAGGAGGAACTTGTCAACTGAGATTTCCCAATCATCACATAAAAAAGAAAGATTCGCAATTATTTAACAACTGCATCCATGTTTCCATAGCTGCCAAGAAGCTGACTAAATCATTGAGTTCAACCTAGATATAGGTACTAGGCACATTTTAAATTTATCTGACCAACGAACCAATCTGGGTAGATAAAACAAGCACATCATGCAGAATATTATCACTTCGCGCTGTGTTTAACTTATAAACATTCCAACTTCCAGCTGAATCAAAAAGATAGGCACGAACCTCAACTTTCTGCAATGCAGTGGCAGGTTCAGGGGGTGGTGTTCGTGTGTTGGACCGTCCTTTGGGTGCAGTAGTCAATCCCAATTTCTCGCGCTGTTCCAATTGGTCACCCCTTCTTTGAGCAGGTTCATCTGCCAAAATTTACAGCTATGTCAAACATGCATATAACTCGCTAAACACAATTTACTGCCTCTCTATCTTATATCCCACACCAAAAACCAGAAAAATCCACCCTTTCTCTGGACTGGAAGCAGTCTAATTAATGAACAAATGAGCTGAGCATATGACGAATATAACCTCTTGTCATAACAGGCCCTTTTATATGACGAGTCCTCGTTGGCTTCCAAGTCTTGGAGAAGATGCCCCCAAGACTTCCCAAAAGCTTCTCGCCCTGTAACCAGAAATTGAACAATGTAAGATTTGTTCCAGATAGAATAACTCACTGAAGGTAATTTTGGAACAAACAACAGCAAAGAACATGACTGTTAGAGTAACAAAAGATAATAAAGCACACACAGCAAGCGTTCATGCAATATGCCGGTAAAAAAAAAAAACATTTTTCATTGTTCCTGTTCACTATTGATGGGAAATCTTCACATAAACTAGCCCGAAGTATGAAGGCAGTGGACCTATAAATCCATTCAACGGTTCAAGTATGCCTTTTACGGATTGCCATTCTTTCATTTCCCCTTGGTGATTAAGTAATAAGACATCTGAAAACCCTACATGGATCCATTTTAAATAAGCTGGCCTACGGGAGAATCTGAAGCCCAAAGTTTCTTCAAGCCTTCTTTACTACAGAAGAAAGAAGGGAAAGACAGAAGGTAGAAAGCAGACAATCCAACCAGTAAAAAAGATTAACTGTAAGTTCTGATTACACTTTAAATAAGCTGGCCTACGGGAGAATCTGAAGCCCAAAGTTTCTTCAAGCTTTCTTTACTACAGAAGAAAGAAGGGAAAGACAGAAGGTAGAAAGCAGACAATCCAACCAGTAAAAAAGATTAACTGTAAGTTCTGATTACACTTTAAAAGAAGAATCTCTAGAATCAGAAACAATAGCATGGAGACAAAACTATTAGAAACAAGCAGTGAAGCAACTGTGCATAAAAATCTTGACTGTGAGATGGTTTGTTGATAGAATAGGTAAGGAATCGTGTTGTTTGCATTCAAAACTATGTCCTACATATGCAATGGCCTTTATACTTGAGAAATGACTTTCGCACAACCCTCGTATACAGAAACAGTGTTATGAAATTCACTTGCATTTAGAGATGTACTCTTTTGCACCAATGAAAGGGCAATATCATAAATTTGCATTAATAAAGACTCAGATGGAGTGCATCCATGGACAAATAGAGGGTGAAAATAAGTAGCTTTATATACGTCACAAATTTTAAGCAATGATGTACTTTAGAAAATGTGAAGAAGCCATACCCTACTAAGATCGTGATCAAGGTCTGCGGCAACCATGTGGGACCTGGTGATTTGCTCACCCTGTTGATGCAAATTGGCCAAAGTTCTGGTAGCATCCTCTCTCATGTCCTCTGCTATCTTCAAGCAGCTTTTGACAGTTGTTGTTGTCTCTTCGGCCTTGTACACAGCATAATTCTCCAATTCTTGCACATTCTGGTTCTCTAATCCTCCAGCATCACGGAAATCGTTCTTGTATCTATTTCTTGACGAATAAGTAAGGGAGTATGAAGAAGAAGAGTTTCGGTTCCTCTCATCATTATCAGAAGAATGTGTACCTAGATGTGAGTTAACTAATGTAGGCTCAGAATTTGATCTTTGTGCGGGATTAAGACTTTTCTTCGTGCCTGATTCATCGTCAGAATCAAAAGGGTTTGGACTCGAATACCCAGGGAAACCGGGGTCAACTGAATTTTGTTTGGCATTCTTGCTCAACGGAGATTTCTTGTGAGTAAACATTGTTCAATGGGAAAAAGGTGCAGGACTTAATGACTGGAATTTGTTACGTTACAGAATCAGCAATAAAGATAGCTGCTGGTACAATGAAATCTATATGGAGAATTCAGTGTGTGCCTGAGAAAAGGAAGGATATCAGACTGTTACGCAGCAATCAAATACAGAAGTTTAGCAAAGTACAAAACAAAATAGCGATTAAAGTTTATAAAGCAGTCTTTTGCACATTGTAAATTTTAAAATAGCTTTAGGGGACAACTAAATTTAAAGGCAGTTAAAGGAAAATCTAAAGACACAACATAATCATAATGTCATCTCATCTCATCAATCATATCCTATGTATCCGCTGTTTGGCTCCGGAGAAAATACTACAAAACAAAAATTAGCACTTTCCACATTTCCTACCTACCAAACACGATCCCATAGTCTTGTTTTAATTTGATCTTCCTGGCCTCTCAGTAACCAAACATTCCACAAGTTACCAAGAAGATCAATTTTTTTATTTGTGATAACTCAAGTGTTCGGACCAGCTTACTCGTATCTCGACTAATCCTGGGGGGCCAATCCCACCGCCCACTTCCGAGGAGCCCAATTAAAACTGGAGCAAAACTCCGTATAGACTGGTCCTAAGGGAATTGACAGCTCTTCAGGGGTTTCGAACTGTACACCTAAGGAGAGAGCAAATCCCTAAATCCCTTGACCACTAGGCGAACACCTTGGGGGTTCAAGAAGATCGAATTGCATAAAGCAACCCAAAACTTATATTCAATCTGATAAAGATGGAGCACTAAGACAATGTTGACCGTGGGATGCTTAGGAAATAGTAACAGCAATAGAGTAATTTTGAACTAACCGAGTTGTACATGGTAGGAGGATTCAAAACCACAAACAGAATAAAAAAAACGAATCAGGAATTATAGTAGTACTAGTTAAGAAACTTGGGGATGTACCTGAGATTCGGCCAAAACTGAGTTAAACTTGTGGGTAACGTGGTCCCAGATAAGCAAATCTAGAGAGAGAGAGAGAGAGAGAGAGAGAGATAATCCAGAGAGAGAATGGGGGAAGTTCCAAATGGGGAAGAGGAGGAGGTTTGTAAGGGGAATGTAGATAGAGACGAGTGAAATTGGTGAGAAATTTCTCAAGGACAGTGATACTCCATATTGCAACGGAGAACTTGTCCAAAGAAAACTAGCGCATGTCTAGATGGGGGCGACTGGTCAATAGATTTGTGTTGAATATTAGTACTCCGTATGTACACAAACCAAACCGAATCAATGGGGTTCAGAAAAGTCAAGATAGAATCTATATATACATACATACTCCTACACAGGAGTTAATAAATAAAATGGGTTTCTTTCTCCCTTCACTAATGTATTTGAGCAGTTCAAAATCACCAAAACTAATAGGGAATGACTTCGGTGTCCCCGGTCATTTTGGGGACACCGTAACTTTTGGCATAACAAAATCATTATGAGTATAACCAAAACTTATTACAAGCATAATAGAACCATAGCAAGGCATAACCAAAACCATAGCAAGGCATAACTTATTTGTTACGCTTTGGTTGGGTTTAGTTATGCCTTGGTTGGTTTTTTGGATATTCCTTGGTTATACCTTGTTTGGGTTCTGTTATGCATGTAATTGATTTTAGTTATGCTCCTAATGGTAAAGTTATGCCAAAAATTACGGTGTCCCCAAAATGACCGGGGACACCATAGCATCATCCTAACTAATAATGGAAAGAGAAGCGCGTAGAGGCTAGACTTTTGAACTTTGTAAAATCCCTCTCTCTCTCTCTCTCCCACTTTCCAGAATTTAGACCGTTTCCTCGTCTCTCTCTCTCTCTCTCTCTCTCACACACACAGAGAGAAACACGCACTACGACCAAAACACGACTCCTACGCACTATGGCTCCTTTAAGTACTTAAGAGGAGTGCTACTGACAAAAAAAATTAGCAAAAAAAATACATTTAAAATGTACATAAACAATTCAGATTTACTTTGCAGTAAATCTGAACCGTTCATATACACTTTAAGGATATTTTCTTATCAATTTTTTTTGTATCTAGCATTTCTCTTCTATCTATGATATCCGTTTTCCCCAGAGAAGCTCCATCCAGTTTCATTAATGTTCAGTCTAGTCCAATTTTGGGCCGATGTGGGCCCACAACAACTATGGCAACATTTATTTTGTAGATTGTTGAGTGTGTCATTCACGCAAAAGAATTAGCTTTATAGAATATTAACATGATCAAAATATACTTGTCAAAGAAAAAAATGGGAAATTATGAGTTTCAATTTATTTTGTCATCGCATTTTTCTTGTACAAATCTATTTGGTTTATGTACTTGTTGATGTGCAATCAAACTAATTTTTTGCGTGAATAACATACTAAATGAGCTCAACAAAATAAATGTTTCTGATCATTGTCAATGGTCCAAAACTGGACTGGACTAGACACTAATCCGTTTTCCCTGGACTTTATCTTTTTTTCCTTATAATCAAGTGTGTGGACTTAACTAATCCTGGGCTCTTGAAATTAAAGACAACAAATCTCCAGGGACTCCAAAATTTGAAACGTTTATGCTTTGTTTGATTTGCTTTTTGAAAAAAAAATTCTCAAGCCATTGTGAGATTAGACCTTGCACCTTTTTGGAGGACAAAACCTTTTATAGTCTCATGTCATTGGCCAAACCTATTGGTTGTATTTTCCCCCCTAATACACGTACTCTTATTCTTGTTTTTCTCAATTGGGAATTTATAACAGTACTGTTAATTTGTTTTTAGATTTTAGAAGCGAAATATTTCTATGAACTCTTCTGGAGTAGTTGCCTTGGTAATATGGCAAATAGACTTTTAAGCTATAGTGCTCTGAAGATATTCGCAAATAAATACAGTTATATACAGGATCAGCATTTTACAACATATCTTTGTAATGCAGTTTCACACAATAGAAGATTAAAAAAAAACAAAAAAAGAGTGCTAAAATCAATTTTCATCTTAATAATTTTAGAAAGGATGTAATAATTTGTGAATTCAGGTATACTATCAGACATTAATTGTTAACTAAGTTTTATATGTTAAGCGGGCAACCACAGCACGACTGGAGATCAAGTGAATTTTTTCTTGCAAAAAATACAACGGTGCTATGCGCACAGCTCTGTTTCACATTTCACCGCAGCTCTCAACCTTACCGTTTGGCTCGACAACAGTAGTCCGAATTTTAAAAGAACTCTTCCTTAAATCTAGATTGTCCAAAAGTGGACGGTGAGATTGAGAGCGGTGAAACAGAGCGGTGTGAGTATACGAACTGGTCGAGAGCTGCCGTGCCTGCACTACTGAATTTCAAACCATATCTCCTGAAGGCTCCAAAAAGCAACCCGCAAGAAGAGTTTGCATTTTGCGCAGTCGTACACTTAATTTTTGCCTACAGGCCGTGCAGGCTCTCTAGAACGACAGAGTCTAGATATTGCTCAAGGAATTTAAAGGTACAGAGCTCATGATTCAGCGCCTGTGACAAAGTCTGTTAGAAGGAATTTAGTACCCCAAAATATGAATAGGAATCGAAAATGGATCTGATAATTAGGCATAAAAGCAGCAAAACTTAAAGCTCAAGAAAATATAAGTGCACGCACAGCAAGCTTAAACGGTGTCAATTACTTCTTTCAGGCCACTCATTCTATTGCCTACGACAAGGGACTGTATGCATCTTATATAGTGTCATAATTGTCAACACTAATCCAAACTCAGAAGCAGCTATTGGTTTTTTGTGACATCTTCAATTTAGCTTTTAGGGCCCATCTTTCACATCTCATTAGCCACGAAAAGAGGACCATAATCACCATTCTGATGTCTGCAAGTTGACGAAAAAAGACTTTAATGGCATCCTATTTGGTTATCATAACTTGGGAAGCTTCAAAGTTATGCTCCAATGGTATATGGCCTATGGTTAAAGTATCTGTCGGTCCAACAACAGAACATTTCTATAATTCAACAAATTGACACTACGATTTCTACATTATAATACTATCTAGACAAATAGCAACTCCACCACTGGGGATGTACCAAGATGTCAAACTGACCTTGTCTCGGCAGCAATAGTTAAGAAGCAGCTATTGTGAAACACCTAGTGACTTGAATCTGTTCCAACCTCTGATAAGTTCACATTACAATTGTAGGGATAAATTAACATAGCTTCCATGATATCCTAGTCTTCTCCTATTTGTTTCTCTCAAATAAAATCCCATCTAATGAGAAGAAAAAGTAATGAAAAGAATCAAAATATACAAACGCGGATCTGCAGATATGCAACTTAGATGATGAAAAACCAGAAAAATAGAACACTTTTACAGAAAGAAGGAGACTATTTAGTAAACGAGCCTCTAAGTACGTTTCATCAATGCTGAAATGCAACTGTTTTAATCCAGTCAATTTGCTACCCTTCATGGAAATGCAACTGTTCTATCCATCTTGCCCTTCAAATCTGCATCTGTTGCTCCTGCAACAGGCAGTCTAGAAAGGAGTGGACCCAAAATGCTGCCACAAGCGCTTTAAAAGCAAACAAGGATGTGAACATGGAATAACTAACAGCCTAACCCCAATAAGATCATGGATGTGGAGAGTACTTGGTAGAGACTAGAAGGTGACATAATACCACCTGGTGATGCTATTTGTTTCCAGAATTGGTTAGAGAAACTACCAAACTAAAATACGACATAAAACAAAAGTAGCGGACTAAACACTACCAAATCAAGAACTCACTAGCTGGACGAGTCTGATGTCCCTGTGTGTGAGATTGTCAAGGAGAAGTCACACAAGATAAAACATTCCAAGGCATTTAGAGGTGATGCAAAAAAACTGAACTCAAATTGCTAGTAGAATAATTATTCAGCAGACTTTTGGTAAGTATTGACTGATTGTCTTTCAAAATTGAAAATCGTGGACTCCAAACTAATTATAGCAGGAGCTTATGGCTGATCCAAAATAAAAATGGTGACTTATTGACACATGAACTACAATGAATCCACAGAAACATATAAAACTCACTTTGCTTCAATAAAAAGGACTTCCCACATTGATGGATCCAATTCGTGTATTACTTCTAAGGATGACATATCGCATACATCAGCAATACGATGTCCCAACTACTTTTCACGAAACTGTGAATACAAAATTCACCGGCTAAACACGTGAACATATTTAACTTCTGAGCCATAACCGTATCCAGTTCAGGCACCAGTGAAGACTGCTTTTTTTAGGTACTAGGGGCATAAAGGATGGTAGTACAGCCCAAAAACAACACAGGATAATATATCTAAAATAGAGTTCTTTTTAGTTCTCAGAATTTTGCAAAGAATATGCTATCCCATTTAGTCTTTTGTAGGTAGCTATTCCAACCGATTTCAAATTTCTTGTTATAGGTAGCTAATCAAATGGATATATCTAAAACCCTACTAAACAAAGATGTACAGCTCCACGCTGATCAGAACAGTTCCACGCTGTCTCTCCATCCCTGTCAGGATATGGAGAGACAGCGTTCAATTCAACCTGCCGAAGACTTCATACTATTCTTCAATTCTCTTCTATTTCCATCTTGTTCCAGAATGTCAGTCCAGTTTGTCAGCTGGATTTTGGTTTTCTGTCAGTTCAGCAAGAATCATAAAATGATGAGCAGTTTTTTGTCATGAACCAAGATAAGGTTCAGTGAGATGTAGATGCAAGTTTTCCAAGTCAATAACACTTTGTACCGAACAGTCTCCAAATTAAGGACTTCGTGTTTCACTGGACATATGGCTAAGTCGAGCAAAAGGGAACAAAATATAAAAAATAAAGCACAGATTCACTAACCCAAAACTAATTACTTGAAGGAGGATTTGAGACCAAATTATCCATCATTCCTCTCATTGAATTCCAAAACTTCAACGCCAGAGCTTTTTGGTCTTCGGTGAGTCCTCTCAATTCTAGCTTCTCACATTTCTCGCCTTATGGGACAAGACAATTGGTCAGAAACTTACAACTTTTGAATGTAAACAAGCTTTTGGTATGGAGAAGTAAACTTTTTATAGACGAAATGAAGCATGAAAGGAGAATTCAATGGCTGTAGCTAGAGTAAGTTCAGTAGTTAATACCAAATATGCAAATGACAAATTAGGGAACAAATAATTAAAGGGAGATTCCATTTTAGTGTCTTCTTCAAAATGATGTGGCAATGTCATTGGAGTACACAGGTTTGTACCCTATTATTTGTATAGATAGATAGTGATATTGCTCATTTGAATACTATTATTACTCATTTTGGTTTTTAGTTTAAGATATTGTTCTATTTCATTTGGTACAATATGCACGTGCATCATGTGTGCCGCAGAAACAGTAATGGTCAACATGGACCAAAGATCAAGTAAATAAGCCAAAATGCTTTTCAAAAAAGTAAAAGAAAAAATGTAAACAACTCAAATGGACAAAATAGAAGGTTCAAATGGTCCTACGCTTTCATATGAGAGGTCATCCATTACAACTCAAAGTTGCAATTCCTAAACTACTTACAGGAACATTTGCATAAGAGGAAACTTTTAAATTTATAACATTAAATTCGATGAAAAAAAGGGACAAGGAAAAGGGGGCAAAATGCATTTAATGGAAATAATAAATTGTGAAAGTATAATCATTCATGAATTAGAGCATTTATAAGCAATTGTCATGAATTGGATAAGGAGAGTTTTTTCGCTGTCATTGGAAGATTGTATCGAATAGTTAGTAGGCAAAATCACAAGGACTCCATTCATAAGTTTGCATGGGGATCTTTTGTCTTCATCGCAAAACAATTGGGAAACATAAAAAGTAAACTAATGGTGAAATTGAAGCAAGAATAACCATCTAACCTTTGAATGGCCGTGAAACAAAAATACCACTCTCAAAAATTGGGAATGGATGCATAAATACAACAGAGGGAGCCTAACAGGATTTGTCAGACCACAGAGAGAGAGAGAGAGAGAGAGAGAGAGAGAGAGAGAGAGTGAGAATGGTGGGTAAACTGCCCTGTTCAAGGAGAAGTTGTTCAACCTACAAGAGTCATTGTGAGAACTAAACCCTAACTCTTAAACATATATAGGAATATGTAAACTGAAGCACTAACCCACGTCTCCCATGATTATAGCTAATCAGGTTATTAGAATTTATGTAGATAAGTAAGAAAAATAAATTACCTAAAATCCAATCTAACCTAATACAAATTTATAGAATTACCATTCAGTACCACCTTTTTACCCAAAATCAATCTCATACTCCAAGAATTACAATCGTGTCAATAATACCCATAATGAGCACAAAAATAAATAATTACAACCCAACCATAATACCCAATAATAAATGGCAATATAAATAATTACATTACATAAAAAAAAATGCTAGATCGTAAATCCTTCCCCCCTTAAAATAAATTTCGTCCTCGAAATTAGTTACTTACCTCATGCATACAAATGTGGGTACTTCACGCGCATCTCTTCACCATGCTCCCATGTAGCTTCTTCAATCTCATGATTGTGCCACAACACTTTGACCAATAGAATTGTTTTGTTGCGAAGCACATTTTCCTTTGTATCAAGAATCTCAACGGGTTGTTCATCATAGGTTAAATTTTCTTGAATATGAAGTGGCTCGTAATCGATAACTTGGGACGGACTATGCACATACTTCTTCAACACCGACACATGAAAAATATTATGAACATTAGCCAAAACTATGCGATAACACAAAAACAATAAGCCACCTTACCAATCCTTTCCAAAGCCTCAAATGGCCCAATGTAGCGAGGACTCACTTTCCCTTTTTGCCAAACCGAGTAACTCCTTTCTATAGGGACATCTTAAGAAACACCACATCTCCTATTGCAAACTCCAAATCCCTCCTACGATTGTCTGCAAAACTTTTTTGTCCACTCTAAGCTATTACGAGTCTTTCCCGAACAGTGGAATCTTTTGATTTGTATCCTCAACCAAGTCAGGCCCAAAAAGTAGCCGTTCTTGAACCTCACACAAGCAGATAGGTGATCTACACTTCCGTCTATACAAAGCCTCATATAGAGCAACTCCCAAACTCGAATGATAAATGTTATTGTATGCAAATTCCATCAACAACAATTGATAATCCCAATTTCCTTTCCACTCTTGGGCAACAGATAGGTGATCTACACTTCTGTCGATACAAAGCCTCATATGAAGCAACCCCCAAACTCGAATGATAACTGTTATTGTATGCAAATTCCATCAACAGCAATTGATAATCCCAATTTCCTTTCCACTCTAAGGTACATGCTCTCCATAAATCCTCCAAAGTCAATATAGTCCTCTCAATCTGACCATTAGTTTGAGGGTGGTAAGTAGAGCTAAAAAGTATACAAATACCCATCGCTGCCAATAAGGCACTCCAAATTTTAGATACAAAACGGGGACACAATCCGACACAATTGATACAAGTGCACCATGAAGTCTAACAATCTCCCTAACATACAACTGCGCCAAACAATACAATATGTATGCCTCATCTTAGAGCAATAAAATGCATTGACTTAGTGACCCGGTCAACTACAACCCCCAACCTGACATTCATGTAGCCGTGCCAATCTCTTTTCAACCCCATATCACTCTCATCAAAATTAAAAAAAAAAAAGTGTAAGTAGTTATTTGAAACTCCGAAAAGAATCATGCCTCCATAAGATTGAACATCACGAATATTCAAAACCTCCAAAAGTTTGCCAACCATTCAATAGTTACTGCCTCATTATGTTCAACATTAGTACACCCAAGTGCATCTAATCTAGTTCCAAGTGGACCACCGATGCTTAGAACCTGGCATAGATTTTCTAAGTCAACCAATAAGATCACCAAATCAAATGGTATCATGTCTTCTAAGAAAAAGAAATCTAAACCTCCAACTTGAATTCTTTCTTTAACCATCTACAACTTTAAATTTTTAACTAGCCACCAAAGCAGCATCAAATCACTCACAAGATCAATTCTTAGGGTTCCTCCAAAACTCTAACATAATGGGGGGAAAAAAAAAACATTATCCACACTCCAGTACAGCGTACCCCACACACTTCCAAAATCACCACTGTATATATATGCTGCACCAAAGAAATTACAACTTTTAAAAAAAATGCTAAACTAAACAGAAACCTAATCCACAAAATTGCGTTCATCCATCAATCCATTAACATATAGCTATAAAGCTCCGCCATTAATATAACTTTCACAACACTAAATGTTTAAACATCCAAAAATCTTTTTCTTCTAATGAAGTGATATTATGAGGTCCTATATTCAATTTCTAGCTATCCATTTATCTTTCACATCTAACTCCAAAATAATCATGTTCCCAGAATACGTAAATTCCTCCCATTGTGTTTTTTTGTTGTGTGTGTAGCATCTTACTACCATCCTCAGCTACAAACCAACAACAAATCAATAAGAATATCTCCGAAACTATAATTCAGCTTCACCTAAAATGACTATCTCGGAACAAACCAAGATCGTGGAACCACAAACTGCCCAAACCCCCAATTTTGCATTTTCCACAAATTAAACTTTGAACTTGACACCACCACACAAAGCCAAAACCACACCTAACAAGACTCCAAAAACAACCCCAAGTTCTTAGTTCATACGCAAGACTGGTGAACTGAGAGAAAAAGAGAACAAGGGAAAGAGATCAATAATGAAGAACAAGATCAAACTTACCAAATCACCAACTAGCCAAAATACCAGTCAAAGGCTCCTCTCTTATCTTAATATGGGGTGAAAACTAAACCCAAACTCTTAACCATATATAGGAATATGTAAACTGAAGCACTAACCCATGTCTCCAACAATTATAGCTAATCAGGTTATTAGAATTCAGGTAGATAAGTAAGAAAAATAAATTAACTAAAATCCAATCCAATCTAACCTAACACAAATTTATAGAATTATTACACAATACCACTATTTTACCCAAAATCAATCTCATACTCAAAGAATTACAATTGTGTCAATAATACCCATAATGCGCACAAAAATAACTAATTACGACCCAAACATAATACCCAATAATAAATGGAAATAAAAATAATTACATAAAAAAAACTCGAACGATAACTGTTATTGTACGCAAATTCCATCAACAACAATTGATAATCCCAATTTACTTTCCACTCTAAGGTACATGCTCTCCATAAATCCTCCCAAGTGTGTATAGTCCTCTCACTTTGACCATTGGTTTGAGGGTGGTAAGCAGAGATAAAAAGTAAACGAGTATTAATCGTTGCCTGTTAGGCACTCCAAAAATTTAGATACAAAAGGGGGACACGATCAGACACAATTAATACAGGTGCACCATGAAGTCAAACAATCTCCTTAACATACAACCGCGCCAAACAATACAATGTATATGTCTCATCTTAGTAGCAACAAAATGCATTAACTTAGTGAGCCGATCAACTACAACCCCCAACTTGACATTCATGTAACCGTTCAAATCTCCTTACGACTCCACATCACTCTCAACAAGATCAAAAAAAAAAAATGTAAGTAGTTATTTGAAACTCCAAAAAGAATCATGCCTCCATAAGATTGAACATCTTGAATATCCAAGAACTCCAAAAGTTTGCCAACCATTCAATAGTTACTGCCTCATTATGTCCAACATTAGTACACCCAAGTGCATCTAATCTAGTTCCAAGTGGACCACCGATACTTAGAATCTCGCATGCATTATATAGTTCAACCAATAAGATCACCAAAGCAAATGCTATCATGTCTTCTAAGAAAAAAAACCTTTAACCTTCTACAACTTTAATTTTTAACTAGCCACCAAAACAGCATCAAATAAATCACAAGATCAATTTTTAGGGTTACTCCAAACTCGGACATAATTAAAATAAAAAAAAAATACATTATCCACACTCTAGTATAGTGACCTCACACACTTCAAAAATCAGCACTGTATATATGTTGCACTGAAGAAACTACAACTTGACAAAAAAAAAAAAAGCTAAACTAAACAGACACCTAATCCACAAAATTGCATATATCCATCAATCCCTTAACATATAGCTGCACCATTACTATAGCATACACAACAACCAAATGTCTGAACATCCTAAAATCTTTTTCTTCTAATGAAGTGATATTATGAGGTCCTAAATCCAGTTTCTAGCTATCCATTTATGTCTTTCACATCTAACTCCAAAATAATCATGTTCCCATAATATGTAAAAGTCCTCCCACAATGGGTTTTTTCTGGTTTGTGTATGTAACATCTTACTACCATCCCCAGCTACGAACGAACAACAAATCAATAAGAATATCTCTGGAGCTATAATTCAACTTCACCTAAAATGACTATCTGGGAACAACATAGAAGATAACAAACGAAGTCATCAGTCAACTTATAGTCATGGAAAGAATCCAAAATATTTCCACCCCAAACAAAGTAATCAATCTCTAGATATTCGACATCTAAAATAGATTACTACTATCCGAACAGTCTCAAAATTTCAAATTTCTACTATTCAACTCTTTAATCCTCAAAAATAATTTATCAAAGTATCACGAGTCCTATGGCTCAACAGATCACCTCTTATTATTAATCAATTTACTTTTTTGATTTTCTAATAAGCCAAATTTCTTACACCATACCGTTGAAATAGTTTCATTGAACCATTCTCAAATAAACCTTCACGAGAGTCCAAAAAAAGAAAATATCAAAGGTCAATGTGCACATGTCTACGGCCTTTGTCAATTACCCAAACTCAACAGTGCTTTCAAAGCTAATGATCGAACTAACTAACTCATAGTCTCACTTTCCAAAAGAACATATACTACACATCATTGCCTCAAATTTCTGAAATTCACCACGCATCTTGGACACTAACTCTATGCACTAACCCAAAATCTAACACCACTGAAACTTGAATTAAAATTTTCTCGTCATTTCAATACCACATCCCTATATTATCCCCAAAAGGAAGAGTTGAAACCCTTAGTAGCAAATAACGTAAGAACTCCAAAACTACAAATGATCAAATTGGTGATACTCCATAGTTTGTGTGTGTGTAGCATCTTACTACCATCCTCAGCTACAAACCAACAACAAATCAATAGGAATATCATCGAAACTATAATTTAGCTTCACCTAAAATGACTATCTCGGAACAACATAGAAGATAACTAACGAATCCATCAGTCAAATTAGAATTAGAAGTCGTGGAAAGAATCCCAAATATTTCCACCCCAAACTAAGTAATCAAGCTCTAGATATTCGACATCTAAAATTGATTACTACAATTTGAACACTCTCAAAAATCCAAATTTCTACTATCCAACTTTTTAATCCTCAAAGATACATTTATCAAAGTATCACAAGTCTTATGGCTCAACAAATCATCTCTTATTATTAATCAATTTACTTATCTAATTTTTGAATCAGCCAAATTTCTTACACCATACTGTCGAAACAGTTTCATTGAACCATTCTCAAATAAACCTTCACAAGGGTCAAAACAAGTATAATCAAATTCAGATTAACACGGGTACCACTGAAATTATAAATGTTATTGTATGCAAATTCCATCAACGACAATTGATAATCCAAATTTCCTTTCCACTCTAAGGCAACAAATAGGTTATCTACACTTCCGTCGATACAAAGCCCAGTGTTTTAAATAGCGAAAGGCGCACCAAGGCGCAACAGTCCCCTGGGGCTTTAGCGCAAGGCGCGGCGCGCGCTTTATTGAGGCGAAGCGCAAAAAAAAAAATTCCCTTCGCAACGAGGCAAATTTTATTAGAACAAGTTTTCAAGACAGACAAACACTTGTAAAACTTTCAAATGTCATAAAACATAACATGGTTGAAGACTTGAAGTCTTAAACCTAGTTTGAAGTTTTACAATCTCCTCAAAGTCTTAAACCTAGTTTGAAGTTTTACAATCTCCTCAAAGGCTCAAACTAAATCAGCAGGAATACAAAATTTGACATCTTTTGGTATATCAAAGGGTTTGGATCCAAGAGTTATTTAAGTGATAGCCAGTCATGGAGAAATCATTGATTTAAGTTTGCACGCAGCACACTGGTTCCATGGGTGTGATTTATAGTGATTTGTGTGTAGTAAACTCATCCTCTACCCTGTAGTCTAATGTCACTCATTAGTCATTTTTTTTAAAAAAAAGCTCAATGGTGCCGCATCAAAGAGAGAAAAAAATCCCACGTATCTTTTCTTAAGCCAATGAAAAGGCAGAGGAAAAATAAGAAAAGAAAAGAAAATGAACAAAATAGGAGAAGATGATTCATATCAGCATAAAAGTGAGAAATGGTTGGGTGCTCGAGAACAAAATCACAGAGGTCTACGCGCCAGCACAGCCGGCAGCCCACTGCCCATCAGCCGGCAGCCCACAGCCCAGGAGTTCAAAGAAAAGAAAGAAGAGGAAAAAAAAGAGAGAGAGAGAGAGAGAGAAAAAATTGGCCAGAGTCTCGGTCCTCTCGGAGAAGATGAGGAGAAGAAAGAAAAAAGAAGAAAGAAGAAGAAGAAAGAAGGAGGAGGAGGAGGAGGAGGTTACAGTTGCTGTTGTCGACTGAAGCTGCTGCTCTGGATCGACCGAAGCTGCTCTGGATCGACTGACTCTCGATCGACTGAAGCTACAGGTGCTATCTCGATCGCCTGAAGCTGCTCTGCTGCTGGGTTACGCTGGGAATGAATCGTATGGTTGATTTAGGGCTAAATCAGACTTAAAAGCAAAATTATTCAGTGCATCGCTGCCATCGGATGTGTATTCTGCACCGTCGGATCAATTTTTGGATCAAAGACTAAAAGCGTGCGCCTCTGCGCCTTGCGCCATAGCGTGCGCCTTTATGCTTTGCACTATAGCACTATTCTTCGAAGCGCAACACCTGCGCTGCGCTGCGCTTCGCGCTATAGCGCGCGCTTCACGCGCTTTTGAAATCACTGACAAAGCCTCATATGGAGCAACTCCCAAACTCGAATGATAACTGTTTTTGAACGCAAATTCCATCAACAACAATTGATAATCCCCATTTCCTATGCACTCAGAGGTACATGCTCACCACAAATCCTCCAAAGTCTATATAGTCCTCCCACTCTGACCATCGGTTTACGGGTGGTAAGCAAAGCAAAAAATTAAACGAGTACCCATTGCTGCATATTAGGCATTCCAAAATTTAGATACAAAACGGGGACACGATCATACACAAATGATAGAGGTGCACCATGGAGTCTAACAATCTCCCTAACACACAACTGCGCCAAACAATATAATATGTATGTCCCATCGTAGTAGTAACAAAATTAATTGACTTAGAGAGCTGATCAACTACAACCCCCATCTTGACATTCATGTAACCATTCCAATCTCTTTACAACTCCAAATCACTCTCATCAAGATCAAAAAAAACTATGTAAGTAGCTATTTGAAACTCCGAAAAGAATCATGCCTCCATAAGATTGAACACCTTAAATATCAAGAAATTGCAAATGTTTGCCAACCATTCAATAGTTACTGCCTCATTATGTCCAACATAAGTACACCCAAGTGCATCTAATCTGGTTCCAAGTGGACCACCGATGCTTAGAACCTGGCAAACATTTTCTAATTCAACCAATAAGATAGCCAAATCAAATGGTATCATGTCTTCTAAGAAAAAGAAATCTAAACCTCCAACTTGTATTCTCTCTTTAACCATTTACAACTTCAAATGTTTAGCTAGCCACCAAAACAGCATCAAATCAATCACAACATAAATTCTTAGGGTTCCTCCAAAACTCTAACATAACAGGAAAAAAAGACACATTATCCACACTCCAGTATAGCGTACCCCACACACTTCCAAAATCACCACTGTATATATATATATGCTGCACCGAAGAAATTACAACTTTAAAAAAAAAAAAAAATGCTAAACAAAACAGACACCTAATCCACAAAATTGTGTACATCCATCAATCCCTTTAACATAGAGCTATAAAGCTCCACCATCAATATAACATACACAACAATTAAATGTCTAAACATCCTAAAATCTTTTTCTTCTAATGAAGTGATATTATGAGGTTCTATATCCAGTTTCTAGCTATCCATTCATCTCTTTCACATCTAACTCCAAAATAATCATGTTCCCAGAATACGTAAATTCCCGTCACAGTGTTTTTTTTTTTTTTTTGTGTGTAGCATCTCACTACCATCCTCAGCTACGAACCAACAATAAAGCAATAAGAATATCTCCGAAACTATAATTCAACTTCACCTAAAATGACTATCATCTCTTTCACATCTAACTCCAAAATAATCATGTTCCCAGAATACGTAAATTCCTGTCACAGTGTTTTTTTTTTTTTTGTGTGTGTGTGTGTAGCATCACTACCATCCTCAGCTACGAACCAACAATAAAGCAATAAGAATATCTCCAAAACTATAATTCAACTTCACCTAAAATGACTATCTCGGAACAACATAGAAGATTACTAACGAATTCATCTGTCAAGTTAGAATTAGAAGTTGTGGAAAAAATCCAAAATATTACTACCCCAAACCAAGTAATCAAGCTCTAGATATTCAACATCAAAAATTGATTACTATTTGAACAGTCTCAAAAATCCAAATTTCTACTATCCAACTCTTTAATCCTCAAAGATACATTTATCAAAGTATCACAACTCTTATGGCTCAACAAATCACCTCTTATTCTTAATCAATTTACTTATCTAATTTTCTAATCAGCCAAATTTCTTACAGCATACCGTCGAAACAGTTTCATTGAACCATTCTCAAATAAACCTTCACGAGAGTCAAAACAAGTATAATCAAATTCAGATTAACACAGGTACCACTGAAATTATAAATGTTATTGTATGAAAATTCCATCAACGACAATTGATAATCCCAATTTCCTTTCCACTCTAAGGCAATAGATAGGTTATCTACACTTACAAAGCCTCATATGGAGCAACTCCCAAACTCGAATGATTACTGTTTTTGAACGCAAATTCCATCAACGACAATTGATAATTCCCATTTCCTATCCACTCAAAGGTACATGCTCACCATAAATCCTCCAAAGTCTATATAGTCCTCCCACTCTGACCATCGATTTGCGGGTGGTAAGCAAAGCCAAAAATTAAACGAGTACCCATTGCTGCATATTAGGCATTCCAAAATTTGGATACAAAACGGGGACACGATCATACACAAATGATACAAGTGCACTATGGAGTCTAACAATCTCCCTAACATACAACTGCGCCAAACAATATAATGTGTATGTCTCATCGTAGTAGTAACAAAATTAATTGACTTAGTGAGCCGACCAACTACAACCCCCATCTTGACATTCATGTATCAAAAAATAAAAAACTCTGAAAAGAATCGTGCCTCCATAAGATTGAACACCTCGAATATCAAGAAACTCCAAATGTTTGCCAACCATTCAATAGTTACTGCCTCATTATGTCCAACATAAGTACACCCAAGTGCATCAAATCTAGTTCCAAGTGCACCACCGATGCTTAGAAGTGGACCACCGATGCTTAGAACTTGGCATACATTTTCTAATTCAACCAATAAGATCACCAAATCAAATGGTATCATGTCTTGTACGAAAAAGAAATCTAAACCTCCAACTTGTATTCTCTCTTTAACCATCTACAACTTTAAATTTTAAGCTAGCCACCAAAACAGCATCAAATCACTCAGAAGATCAATTCTTAGGGTTCCTTCAAACTCTAACATAATGGAAAAAAGAACACTATCCGCACTCTGGTATAATGACTCTACACACTTCAAAATCACCACTGTATAAATGCTGCACCGAAGAAATTACAACTTTTAAGAACATATATGCTAAAAAAAACAGACACATAATCCACAAAATTGTGTACATCCATCAATCCCTTAACATATAGCTATAAAGCCCCACCATCAATATAACATACACAACAATTAAATGTCTAAACATCCTAAAATCTTTTTCTTCTAATGAAGTGATATTATGAGGTTCTATATCCAATTTCCAGCTATCCATTCATCTCTTTTACATCTAAATCTGAAATAATCATGTTCCTAGAATACGTAAATTCCTCATACAGTGTTTTTTTTTTTTGTGTGTGTAGCATCTTACTACAATCCACAGCTACGAACCAACAATAAAGCAATAAGAATATCTCCGAAACTATAATTCAACTTCACCTAAAATGACTATCTCAGAACAACATAGAAGATAACTAACGAATTCATCTCTCAAGTTAGAATTAGAAGTCGGGGAAAGAATCCAAAATATTTATACCCCAAACCAAGTAATCAAGCTCTAGATATTCAACATCTTAAATTGATTACTACTATTTGAACAGTTTCAAAAATCCAAATTTGTACAACCCAACCCTTTAATCCTCAAAGATACATTTACCAAAGTATCACAACTCTTATGGCTCAACAAATCACCTCTTATTATTAATCAATTTACTTAACTAATTTTCTAATCAGCCAAATTTCTTACACCATACCATCGAAACAGTTTCATTGAACCATTCTCAAATAAACCTTCACAAGAGTCAAAACAAATATAATCAAATTCAGATTAACACGGGTACCACTGAAATTATAAATGTTATTGTATGCAAATTCCATCAACGACAATTGATAATCCCAATTTCCTTTCCACTCTAAGACAGATAGGTTATGTACACTTCCGTCGATACAAAGCCTCATATAGACCAACTCCTAAACTCGAATGATAATTGTTTTTGAACGCAAATTCCATAAACGACAATTGATAATCCCCATTTCCTATCCACTCAAAGATACATGCTCACCATAAATCCTCCAAAGTCTATATAGTCCTCCCACTCTGACCATCAGTTTGCGGGTGGTAAGCAAAGCCAAAAATTAAACGAGTACCCATTGTTGCATATTAGGTATTCCAAAATTTGGATACAAAACGGGGACACGATCATAGATGACACAGGTGCACCATGGAGTCAAACAATCTCCCTAACGTACAACTGCACCAAACAATATAATGTGTATGTCTCATCGTAGTAGCAACAAAATTAATTGACTTAGTGCACCGATCAACTACAACCCCCATCTTGACATTCATGTAACCGTTCCAATCTCTTTACAACTCCAAATCACTCTCATCAAGATCAAAAAATAAAAATGTAAGTAGCTATTTGAAACTCCAAAAAGAATCATGCCTCCATAAGATTGAACACCTCGAATATCAAGAAACTCCAAAAGTTTGCCAACCATTCAATAGTTACTGCCTCATTATGTCCCACACAAGTACACCCAAGTGCATCAAATCTAGTTCCAAGTGGACCACCGATGCTTAAAACCTGGCATACATTTTCTTATTCAACCAATAAGATCACCAAATCAAATGGTATCATGTCTTCTAAGAAAAAGAAATCTAAACCTCCAACTTGTATTCTTTCTTTAACCATCTACAATTTTAAATTTTTAGCTAGCCACCAAAACAACATCAAATCACTCACAAGATCAATTCTTAGGGTTCCTTCAAACTCTGACATAATGAAAAAAAAGACACTATCCACAGTCTAGTATAATGACTCTACACACTTCAAAATCACCACTGTATAATGCTGTACCGAAGAAATTACAACTTTTAAAAAAAATATATGCTAAACAAGACAGACACCTAATCCACAAAATTGTGTACACCCATCAATCCCTTAACATATAGCTATAAAGCTCCACCATCAATATAACATACACAACAATTAAATGTCTAAACATCCTAAAATCTTTTTCTTCTAATGAAGTGATATTATGAGGTTCTATATCCAGTTTCTAGCTATCCATTCATCTCTTTCACATCTAACTCTGAAATAATCATATTCCCAGAATACGTAAATTCCTCTCACAGTGTTTTTTTTTTTTTTTGTGTGTAGCATCTTACTACCATCCTCAGCTACGAACCAACAATAAAGCAATAAGAATATCTCCGAAATTATAATTCAACTTAACCTAAAATGACTATCTCGGAACAACATAGAAGATTACTAACGAATTCATCTGTCAAGTTAGAATTAGAAGTCGTGGAAAGAATCCAAAACATTTCTACTCCAAACCAAGTAATCAAGCTCTAGATATTCAACATCTAAAATTGATTACTACCATTTGAACAGTCTCAAAAATCCAAATTTCTACTATCCAACTCTTTAATCCTCAAAGATACATTTATCAAAGTATCACAAGTCTTATGGCTCAACAGATCACCTCTTATTATTAATCAATTTACTTATCTAATTTTCTAATCAGCCAAATTTCTTACATTATACCGTCGAAACAGTTTCATTGAACCATTCTCAAATAAACCTTCACCAGAATCTAAAAAGGGCTTAACATCCCCATTGTCAGGAACGGGTAATGATTTGATCTTGCGTTCCACTTGCGATTCAGAAAACAAATGTGACATTTGAAAGAGCAAAGTATCAAAGAAGAAAATAAAAAGGAAGAAAACTGACCTGATGATATAGGTAGGCTGCATAGAACAAATCCTAGAGGGAGATGATGCTCACAATACCAATCAGTACAAAAGTTTACAGAAGCTGCCAAACTTGGCCAAGAAACATTGGCAAAATTAGCAAAATTGCAGTCTATATCACCCAGATCCTTTGCAAATCTGTTGATTACCCGCCCGATTGGATTGGTCTGAAAGAATAGAATAGGAGCTCTGAGTACAGACTGTAGCATGGTATCATGCAATCTTCTAGCTGCGTGAAGACTTGAAGTGATTAACCAGAAAGAGTTTAACAGGGTCACCATCACCTGAATAATGCACAGGCAGGGTAAGTCTCCAAAGTAAGCAATGAAAGGGACCTCAAAATGTTGCGATCTTTCACCCAAAGACTTGGAACCATGAAAACTGGGGAGAAAATGTTTCTGAACAATTTAGTGTTTGTTAACATCTAAAATAGCATGTACCAGCACACAGTGAGTAACATTGGCGTGGTTGTTCAATGTCATGAATCCTAATACTAACATATTGATGCATATAAGTGTACACGTTTTTCCAATGTTATACAAATGTGGACCAAGAATTTTGGTCGTGATTGAAAAGAATGAAAGTATTGAACCAAAGAGAACATAAGCAACAGCGTTGAAATTTGGAAAAGCAATCTTAGGAGGATGAAGTTGCAAGATGAAGTTTCCCAAGTACCTGACCAAATGATGAAAGTGCGTAAATCAGAATGAAGAAACCCTGTCCTGAGTTCGAACTGCTATGGTTTGTCTAAAAACTTAACCATGTGCTACTCGAAACTCGGAGGACTTCTGTCAAAACGTAGCACATAAATAGGACCATGACAACCCAAAAACCTCCTATACCATCTTTATACCTGAGCAGATGAGCAACAAAAAGTACTCAGTATATGGTACTTTTGGTAAAGCTACAGTGTACTAGAAAACATTAGAAGTGACCTATGCTAGGAGAGACATAGGTATATCCTGTAAAATTTGACAGGAATCAACTGAATGAACCGATAAAGCCCTTACAGATATCAATGAGTTGATTTTTTATGGGAGCTCTTAAAAACATGTTTTAAATAAATTGAACGGCTCCAATCATTTGCGTGGGAGTCATACGCAAAACTTGTGTCAAATGTTTTGTGAGTGGAACACAATGGAAAGCTGGAATTAAGTTAAAATTCTATTGATATCAGCATATCAGCAACCATTTTCTGCGGTTAAAATACTAGGGAATGAATAAAGGCAGCACTGCAGCAGTCAATTTTCGAGACATAAGTCAGACAAACAGCTTTGTTACAGAATACTGGCAGCAATCAACGAGTCAATGAACAGTTAGTAGCATCATAGTTTAACTAAAAATAACGTAGAATACTACCTCATTAAAACCTTCCAACTGACAACACCTGTCCCCCTTTCTTCTTGCTCGATAAGAACAAATTTTACTACTTGTACTTTTTGGGTTCCCACTTTCTGGTAATCCATTCTGCATTACACTATCAGCAGACTTCAAGGATTTAAAATCACTATTATTGTCGTCCTCCTTTTCATCCACATGCTCTTCCATTTTCTCCACATTCTCCATAAGCTTTTGGAACTATGCCACTTCTAGAAAGCTCCTCAAATGTTCCCTCCTCCTTGACCATGCCTTCGTTTATAAGAATAATTTTATCCACCTCAGGAAGAAAATGCAGCTGGTTTGTTACGAGCACTCTGGTTTTCCCTTGCAACTCTTCTTTGATGCAGTTGTTAAAAACCTGGACAAATTTTTATAGGAGATTAAACAAGAAGAAAAAATAAATCAACTTCCTTGAGGTAATTTCAAAGGGAGATTGAATTAAGAGTATCTGAGTATATTTCGAACACCGGATGACATTCTGGAAAGAAATAAAGAAAAGATGAAAAGGAGAAAGCCTCTTCAGCTTGATTATTCCACTGGGAAGGAAAGTTTATCAGTTTCTGGGGATCTTTTATCTATAAAGGGTAAAATTTTCAATACAAATGACCCTCTATGTCATAGAAAAGCATAGAAGACTAATGCTACATTTAATGACTGTGCTCTGAGGAATTTCTGGATCTCATTTCTGCATTTCTTTATTTAATTGGTTTAACATGATATGTTTACCTGTCGACCAACATGGGCATCTAGAGCACTTAAAGGGTCATCGAATATGTATACATCTGCATTGGAATACACAGCCCTGGCCATGGAACCCTTTGCTTTTGCCCCCCGCTAATATTCACACCTCTTTCACCAATCTCTGTAAGATCACGACTAATGAGAACTTGTCTAGATCATACTGCCTCCGTCCTAATTGTTTGTCCATTCCAACTATCATCCCAAAATAATGTCTTCTATTCCACTTTATTACTATTAAGTGTATTGGAAAGTTTTGTCTAAAATAACTAATTGAGATCTTTTGAACAAGTTGTAACGACAAGAATGCTGTAAATGGACAAACATTATGGTACGGAGAAACTAAAATTTACTTGTCAGAAACAAAAGATACTGATACTTAACAGGAAGTAGGTCGAGGTTGTGCTGCAATGCAGTTACATCAATTGTCTTCCAGTATCTAGAAGTTTCAAAGTTAGAACCAAATAGTATGTTCTCCCGTACGGCCGTACCTGTAAAGGATAAACTTAGCACATAAGATTCATGAATGTCATGGGGTTTAATGGGCACCAGCATAGACCCTAGAGTGTTCAATACTGTAAATCTTCAGCTGTGAGACCTAGTTTTCATAAAAGAGGAGAGTGCTGTAACTCACAGTAGCATTGAAAATCCATGAAATTTGGGGAACATAAGCAACGGTTCCCCTGATGACAACAGTTGAATCATCTATAGGCGGAAGCTCCCCAATCATTGCTGATATAAGTGACGTCTTTTCTTCACCAGTGCCACCAACAACTGCAACTAGACTGCCGACTGGTATGTCCAAGTTGATATTTGACAATGTGGGTTTCTCTGCCTGAACATATATTTAAAAAATTTCAATTGACTATAAACTATAAAGCATGAAAGTCCACATGATTCCCAACATTTTCAGTACGTGGAAAGTTTTAACTATGTAGTTCGTACAACTACAACTAATGGCTGGAAAGGTAAAAGCTTCACTCCAGAGTTTGCATATTGCATTACATTTTAAGTTTGGCTGGCAACTATAATATGTTCTCGCCGACACAAACCTTAACTATTGTACAACTAGGGCTGCTGCATAAAGGCATCAGCTATAATGTTGTGTTTTATCTTAGCTTTAACAAGAGAGCTTCACCATGCATCTCGTGAACTTTTTGTTGTCAATAATTACAAATGAGAGCTTTTCCTTGCATTTCTGTCAGTGGCCTTGAAGGAAAATAGCTTGCATTGCAAATGTTTCAAGCATAAACCTAAATTAATTAAAGCATTGCCGTGTCTTAATCTTCATCTAATATAGCTACCCCAAAGTCCCATGGCGTCCCATAAGTTCTATGCTATCACAATCAGAGCAAATACAGAATTTTATTGGTTCTGTGTAGGGTTAGCAAGGATTGCACACTTTCTATTTAGTTAGACATTACTTACGCAAGTTCTTCCTAGATAAACTAGTAACCCAACCTTCTCCATCTCTATACACTTCCAAGCTTCTAGAAAAATTACACCTGGTCTTAAAACATTTCCTTTTCTATAGCATCCTTCACCTCAGTTATCCTAATTTAAAGAAGAATTCGTTGTAGGAGTTAAATAATCTGCTCATTGGCTTAAATGGTTTTCATTTGATAGTTTTCGAATACAGCTCTTGCTTTGTTCCGTTCGTCTCATCTTCCTCAACAAACACTCTCTCATCCTAACATACAGGGCAAGAAAACCATTTCCACCTCATGTATAGTACAGCTTTTGCTTTGTTCAGTTCGTCTCATCTTCCTCAACAAACACTCTCTCATCCTAACATACACGGCATGAAAACCATTTCCTTCTCATGTATAGTACCTATATATATGTATTTGTATTTGTATATTTATAATTCTCCCTCCATTCTTTATCTGGACCTTCAGATATACATCATCATAAATAGAACAATGTAAGCTTTACTTTTTAGCATCTTTGATCACTTCCTTAGTTTTGTATCCAAGGTACATCTTTAAAAATTTTCAGAAATCCCCGTGTCTAGGTAAAGTTTTATGGCAGGCATTTAATCTTTTAATTTCTTCTTTGAATCATTTCATCAGCAAGTTTCTTCGATGATGTCTGAGTAGATTCCCCATGAACTTCTTATCTAACTCTTTTGATACAACCATGCTCGTTTCGAATACTGATCATGAAACGCCTTATTATGAAACATCCCGATGTCAACTGGTGCTTTTGGCAGTTCTGCAATGAGTTTAAAAGTGCTACCAACTTGCAACCTTTACTTAATTGGTAGCACCACATGTTATACACAACCCAAATATTTAAAGTTGAGCTAGACCTTAGAATCCCATGAAAAGTTTCCATCCTTGATTGAGATGGCTAGAAAACCAGGTTCAGGAGGAGGGTTAGGTAAAAGAATTCTCTCTTCAGCTAAGAAAAGTTCCTCCAGTCGTCGTAACGACACATTTGCATTTACAACCTGTAAGAAATGTCATCTTCAATTATAAGGGAAAAAATTTTAAACAAATAGGCTGCATGTATATCTGTTTTTATTAAAGTACCATATGCCTCAATGACTTCGAAAAACAGTTTTCATTTAATTTCTCTGTGATGTAAATGTCCATGTTTCTTCTAGCAAAACTTCAAAAGAGGATTCAAAAAACTTTGCAGGTGTTAATGCCGTCGTACCATTTTAATTGTTCTAGCCTCTAGATTCTGGTAATAAACTTTGGTATCATTTTCAGATGGTGAGCACTGATTCAGTGGTCAGAATCTCAGCCTACTAACCTCTAGATTACCTCTAGATTGTGTGTTTGAGACGACGGCAGTTGCTTGGTGCATCTAGTACCAAAAACCCTGCCCCGACACCCTTTAGTGGGCTCTAAAACTGTTCTAGACATGATTGAAGCTCCACTGGTGCATCAATTATCAACAAAACACGATCTCTGTATAAACATTTCATGCAATTGCTAAGACCAGTTAAATGACCTTTTTCTTTTTTTTTGATTCCCCATCATTAATTGCTAAGACAAGTAAATGACCTCACCATGATGCAGGAATGCTAACAAGAGACGAAGAAAATTGGGGCTAGAGCCACATGTACTCCTTCTGCCTTTGACAAAGAAATTTTAAGTTAGTGAACTGCTAGTTCCATATTTAAGCTTTTGTAGTCTGAAAATGAAGTTTATTTCAGTAAGCTGGCGTTATTCTACCAGACTACTATTCATTCTTTGTCTCAGTTTTCAGACTCAGCAAACCTATAACCAGACACTGATAAGAATTTTAAACCACAAGTATCCTAAGTTAGTAAGCCCAAACATTCTCTCCATAAACGAATCAAAACAGGGAACCTGAACCACAAAAAGAGCCAGGTCCTATATGCAGGGTTGTGTCAACCACTGGAACTCCTTAACGTAGCTGTGTAAATCACCATATCAAGCACTAATCCAAGCCTAACATTTTCCCTACATTTTTTCATCATTTCCAGTTGCAAAACCTAATATACTTACCAGACATCATGGCAAAGTTTTCCGTGGAATTGAGGTGGTGTTCCAAATCAACAGTAAAAAGAACTTTTAGAAAAAGAAGGTTTTTCAAGCTTAAATATAATGAAAATGAAAAATAATTTTTTAATTTTTTTTGAACCGTTTAAAAGATCTCGATAAGATCTATCAAACAAGATCTATATTGGTAGGAAAATTATTTTGCGTAAACACATCATTTTTTAGCTTGAAAAACCTTCTTTTTCTAAAAGTTCTTTTTACTATTCATTTAGAACACCACCTGATTCAACTTTAAAGAAAGCATGTTCCGGTGCTTTTTCGTTCTCACAGCCAATAGTCCTTCGAAGCTCCAACCCACTACAAACTTTCTTTCACTTATACTAAAACATTGACAACAATCCTTGTAGTATTATCTTGAGTCCAGTTGTAGTCCTACATAAAACATCTTCTCTTTGATTCCAAATTCATCACTGTAAGTGGCTCCCAAGCTTTGAGCTTAAAATTACTAGTCATAAATAAGCCTCTTTGAGCATCAAAGTAAGTGTGAGTATAAAACATTTGAAAGCACTTCCAATTTCTCTCCATTCTTATGTAGTCCTGAATCATTTAGTGACTCATTCAGCTCCCAAGCTGACCTAATGATATTGTATAACCACGATAGAAGAAATTGATCAATTACTACTAACCAAATTATACAAAAAAAGGATCCAAAACAACTAATGCTGTGTTTGGATTTGGATTTGAAATTTTTTTTGAAAAATTGTAGGAGTAATAAATGGAGAGAGATAAATAGAGAACTGTTAAAAAGTAGGGGGAATCTAGGAGGTATTTTTTGAAAAATGCTTTTTGAAAAGCAAAGAGAGCAAGGCATAAGTCTAAATTGTATGCTGAAAGGGCATTAACTGTAAAAGAGGTGAGGAGAACAGACCTGTGTTATCAAGTTTGGAAGCATGTTTAATGGCATACGTAGAATTGCGAATAGGGACATGGATGTGAAAGCCCTTGAAGGAGACACATCCCCACCAAACAACGTGAACAACCCAAATGATGTCACCGTTACGAGAACTGGAATGCTGTTTAGTATGAAATTGTTACGCTGCAGGGAAAAAATGAAGTTAGTATGGTATATTCCATGGTCAACATACTTGTTTTACATTCACTCTCAGAAACCATCAATGTCATGAATTGCTTATTGTCGACAAATGCCATTTAGAATGTTGTTTCATTTAAGAGATTTTGAAAATGATTAAAATCATCTTGTATTACATGCACAACTGAACTATCCTCATGTCAAATAGTAGGTAGGGGGAAACTGGCTCATTAATGCCATCAAATATACTTCTGTAATGCACCTGTCAATTATAATTTGTACTTGATCAGTAAGCAATATATAAAGCAATCATGATATGGTAGCATGCACCTATTTCCAGTCGTTCTCAGATATAAGATAAAAGCAGTCGGGAAAATGAGTTGAGCACGGTATAATCCAAGGCCAACATACACATTCTGCATTAACTAAGAAACTAGGATACTGATTTTTGCAGTCTTCTTTTTTATACCCACGCTCCTTTTTTTGCCTTTATCCTATTTGAATTTACCACATTCCCTTTTATTTACTACATTGGCATGGATCAAGAGAAAAAGTAGTGTAGATTGTAAACAGAGGAAGGTGAAAACCAATTTGCAGGAAACTACTAATGTCATGAATTGCTTATAGCCAACAAATCACGTTTACCATTCTGATTCATTGAGAGATGTAAACATGATAGAAACCATCTTGTTTTCCAGTGTTACGCATACTCAATTGAACAACTCCCTTCAACAAAATAGGTACTTGAGGGGATGCATATTTTTTAACAGTCTTGGAGGTAAAGTGCACAAGAGCCACTGCACACGTGGATCTTGCCCCTCCCCTTACACTCAGTGTAATCCACCATGAGTTGGGACCAACAGAGATCTTTTGTACATCACACCTATTGAGTCTAGGATTCAATGGTAAATAGTGAAATAGCATTACGATTGGGATATTCTACAGTGTGTTAAGTAAAGTAAGTCAATAACTAGTAAATACAGAATAGTGCATCAACAAAATGGACATGGATATGACAGTAAAGAAAGCAATGTTATGGTGGCATCTCTGAAAGTGATAATGCCAAGAGATGGTTTCCAAGATTATGATTATGTCATACCGCTGACAATAGTTGTGCTTTTTGAAACCATGAGAGTTCAACCTTCCTCATGCCGGGAACTTTGGATTGGAAACTCTCATCCCACGCATAACATCTGAATTTATTTAGCATTAAATCAGATAATCACTCCTAACATTCTAACTGCATATAAGATCCAGACAATCCAAGCAAAGATGGCAGTATCCTTGACAGTGTCCATGGCAGCCAAAATTTCATTCATTAGCCCAACTCTCTTATCAGTACATTGCAGTCCTTCCTTTGATAGTCTTCTCATTTTGCTAATGATAAATGTCTGTTCTCACGGGATAAATTAAAAGTTTTGAGCAAAACAACTGAAAAAAATCAAAGAAAAAGTCACAAAAATCATGAGAAACAAAGTAAAGCTGTTTCAAAACTTTACTTTTAATCGCTGGAGTAAGGTTCACGGCAAATCAAAGAGACAGACGAGTCCACGGCAAATCAAAGAGAGAAAGTTAACCAAGAGTAGAAAACCACTTACGGATTCGGGCGACATTGGGGTCCTCGGACTGAATCACGTCGGCGCGGACTCCAAGATCAGGTCGATGTTGGTCTACCGGGTGAGCGATAGCGGCATGGAGCCGACAATGCCGCTCGGCGCCCTCTCGTGGCCGCCACGGCCGTCGTGCAGGAGCTTCACCCTCCGCAGAGTCGCCCGCACCAGCCGCTCCCAGTTCTCGGAGGGCCTCACCATCTCCGAACCCCTAGAATTTCGCACCCAGGCAAAAAGGTTAGATTTTCTCGAAACCCTAACTCCCTGTCCGAATACAAAACGGTAAGATTTTCTGGAAACCTTGTGGGGCGTGTAGGTCTGAGAGGGTTTATCGTACAGTTGACTGGATTGAGAAGGTTTGATGACTGAAAGTCTGAAACCCTAGATTAGAATAGAACGTGAAATTCACAAGAGCGATTGTTTTTTTCCAGGATGGACGATCAGAGGAAGCCCAAACACGCTAGGAAACCTCACCCAATCCGAAATCAGTAGCCGATAACAGGGATTTATGAGAGGGATTGATGACTGCAACGCTAGATTCGAACAAACAATGACGTTCACCGAGGAGAGAAAGACAGAAAAGCGTGGGGGGAAGAGAGAGAGAGAGAGAGAGAGATCGATGGTGGCGTCGAAGGAGGAGTCGCCGTGGACGTAAGAGAGAAAACGACAGAGGCAACGTAGACAAGTGGAGGAAGATGTGGAGGCAGGGCTCGGTGCGCGGCGGAAGGTCAAGGGCGAGGAGGAGAGAGGGGTGTGACGAAATCACATGCCACACTTGCGACCATAGATGGCTTGAGATTGCGTGTGAGAGAGAGAGAGCGCGCTCTGTAGTTCGAATGGAGGGGGTTGTGTGCAGAGGAAGCTCCTCTACATCTTTATGATCCAGCGGTAAAGAAGGTGTTAAGGAAACTCTTGGAGATCTCCTCGTGTCTCAGTAAGGAGTAAGGTGGTGTTCCAATCGGATAAAAAAAAAAAAAAAAAAAAGTGGTGTTCCAACCAACCTCCTTTTTTAAAAAATATTTTTTCTTTAATTTTTAAATTTAAATATAATAAAAATAAAAATTAATTTTTTGATTTTTTTTGCACCGTATAAAATATCTCAATATAATTTATCAAATAAAATTCATATTGGTAGGAAAATTATTTACGTAAACATATAATTTTTTAGCTTGAAATTATATTCTTTTTTCCAAAACCTTCTTTTTTGAAAGTTAGAACACCCCCAAAATGATACGTAATACTACTCCATAATACAGTTCCCTTCCTATAAGGGCATTCGTTCTCAACAAAGTGCGGAACTTCTTTTTTCCGATTAAATTTTGATGATTCGAGCAGCTTAATATGATCATAACGTAATTTTTAAGGATCCCCGTATGAAATCAGCAAAAATAAACACGTGAAAGGTTTCATCTGAGCAGTTTTCATTGAATGATTCAAAAAAAAAAACTCGGATGGAGCTCTTTCCGGTTATTTTTTTTGCCGAATTCTTATGGTACATTTAAAATCACGTTCTAAACATATTGAGCGGCTCGAATCATTGAAATTCGATCGAAAAATGAAACGTTCGCACTTTAACATAGTTCGAATGCCCATAGGTGAAGTTTTGTGCTCCGTTGTAACTTTGGAAATAGAACGCTGAATTTGTGAAGTCAGGTTTCTCTCTTATTTATTATTACTTCCAAACCAAGAAAGCTAAAAATGCAAGAGGAATGTTAGAGACAAAGAAAATGGGCAAAGAATTGACCCTTAAAATGTACAAGAACGGCTTAGATTCACTGTGCAGTGCATCTGAACCGTTCATGTACACTTTAAAGGTCAATTCTTTGCTCATTTTCTTTGCATGTAGCATTTCTTAAAATGCAATAAAGAAAAATTACAGTAGAAAAAATCCACTCTTTAGCATTAATAAATAATCATCTTTAGAGAGAGAAGGAGTATTCCAGTAGAAGTCAAGCTCAGTATTGAATATGATCTTTGTTGCAGCATAATTTAAGGAAATACTGTCATAGTTAGAGGTTTTAAAAAAAAAAAAAGAACAGTCTTGCTATTGTCAGTCCATTGGGCTGATAATAAGCATACTAGAAAATAAGAAAAACTCGTATTTCTGTGTACTTTTTATATCCTTTAATACACATTCACACACTCGCCATTGTCAGTCCATTGGGCTGATTTTAGAATTTTCCAAAAAAGAATACCCTTAATTGAAAGTTTGTTTTAATTTTTTTGGGTGAAATTACACGGACACTCCCTCATCTGATTTGAATACGGACACCCACTGACCTTTAAAAACGCCAATACACACTCCCTCATCTACTGAAAAGGAAAAAAAAACCTCTCCGCCGTTAACGGAATGAACGAAATGTCAAATACACCCTTGGTGAAATTACACGGACACCCCCTTATCTATCTGGTTTGGACACAGACACCCCCTAACCTTTAAAAACGCCCATACACACCCCCTCATCTACTGAAAAGGAAAAAAAAAACCTCAATGCCGTTAACGGAATGAATGAAATGTCAAATATACCCTTTATTATGAAATGAAGCAACAAGCATACGCTACACTTCACTCGATCAAAATTTTCTCTCCACCCTACTTGATCATGGCGCCTCTGTCTCTCTTCCTCTCCCTCTTCAACTTGCATTGTAAATCATGGTTAATCCTAGATCGTGAAGAAAACCTAAGTTTCAAAGAACATCGAATCGTGTAAACTGTAAAAAATTGTAGATCGTGGCCAATCCTAGATCGTGGCAAACCTTACTTTGGTAGGTATGTTTTATATGTAAAAAAATCCTAGATTTTCTTATTAAATGGCACAAATGTAGATGTATATGTTCATAGTATATGATATATGAATACGTTAGGGTTTTTGTTTGGGAATAGTAGGGTTTTTTGAAACGTGTTTGTACAGTGGTGACTTCGGTAACTTTTAAAAATTGGGATTTTTGTTGTTTTGCATTGCTTGTCATCCATTTTGTATTTGAAGTCCTCAAGGGGGCTTTTTCTCCACAACGGCAGTAAGAATCAATCCAATTTTAGGTTTGGTTGGAGTTTTAGCTTTAACTGCAGCTATTAGATCTGTTGTTGGTGTGGCTATGGTGGCTACTATAGCTATTGTTGCCACTTGCCACCTTCCATGGTTGTCGTAGGGGAGAGAGAGAGAGAGAGAGGGAATCTCTAATATAAAGTGAGAGAGGGAATCTCTGATATAAAGTGAGAATGATAAATGAGGTATGAAAGACAACTGGGTATATGTTGCCGTTAAAGGGCATTTTTGTCTAAAATTTGGCAAAAGTATTGACATGTGCCTTGCAACAAACGGTACTCAAACGGAAGGGTGCTCATTGGGTAACGGTAGAAGATGAAGGGGTGTGTATGGGCGTTTTTAAAAGTTAGGGGATGTCCGTGTCTAAACCGAATAGATGAGGGGGTGTTCGTGTAATTTCACCTTTTTTTTTTAATTGCTGACAACCCTAATTTAGATATGGCAATTCAACCCATCCCGCCCTGATCGGGGAATTGAAGTAATCCGGTCGGGTCGGGTACCATTACCCTGTCCCGAAACCCGCCCCAAAATTGTTTTATGTATATTTTATTTTATTCTTGTATTTTTACCTTAAGGAGTTGTTCGTCTTAATAAGTCAAGTGGCTTATATTTTTTGTATTCGTTAGTTTTTCTTTAATTTTTTGGGAATTATTGCTTCATCACGACAAGCGGAATCTAAAAAGAAAAAAAATTACAATCGAAATCTTTTTTTTTTTTAATAAAGACGAAAAAATTGGCTTATTGGCTTATTTTTGTCTTTATTCAAAAAATGAGATTTTGATCGTAATTTTTTACTTTTTATATTCCTCTTGTCACGACAAAGCAATAATTAAAGAAAAATTAACAAATGCGAACAAAAATTGAATAAGGACAAAAAAAATAAACCGCTTGGCTTATTAAGCCTACAAATTAAATACCACTTGAAGTTCATTTTTTCGATTTTTCGAAAATTGGAAGATTGGATTAAGCACCTACACATATCGAATTGAATTGATTTTTTACAGGCCCACT
Source organism: Rhododendron ovatum (assembly GCA_019656835.1). Classification (NCBI taxonomy): domain Eukaryota; kingdom Viridiplantae; phylum Streptophyta; class Magnoliopsida; order Ericales; family Ericaceae; genus Rhododendron; species Rhododendron ovatum. Next base: position 13,637,735 of record CM033790.1, read on the forward strand.
CGAATTTTTTTTAAAATTATTGAACGGCGCGAATTTTCTGAGTGGCGGTTGGAGTAGGCCTCACACAGCGTGCGGTGCCTAGCATGACTGTAATCCAACCCAAGCTAATTCTTATGTTCAATAATTTCATAAAAAAATACTGATCTAAAAGACTTAACACCATGACCCCCCTAAAAACATTAAGCGGGATCATACACACTCTCTTTCTTTCAATTCTAAACTCGATCAAAATGAACCCGTTGAGTCAAGAGGAAAACCTAATTTCACCTCATTCAAATCCTTCAATTACAGACTAAATTAATTCTTTTGGAAAAAAAAATTACCGACCAAATTTGTTCTCTTCTCTCCATTCATTTAGGGTTTTGTCTAGTTTCATTTGTTCTATGAAAATTTGAGGTTTTGTTTACATTGAAGGTTAATTAGGCTTATTAATTGCTTTCCCCCAAGATATTGGGGACTTTGCCTTGGTTTTTTCAATGTTTCCTAGATAATAAAATAAAAGACAAGGAGTTTGGGCACATTTTTGCTAGGACCATGAATTAGGTACAATTTTGTAAAATTAGAAAGGAGCAGCATTAATTTAAGATAAAGAGACCTTCATAAGTGGATTCTGAATTGAAGAAGAAGGGGAGAAGTTTTCAGTGGGTTTTTTTTTTAATTTTTACGTTTAGTGGGGTTCAGAAGTAGGAATAGAGGAGAGGGAGGACCAGCAGATCTTGAGAGACAATTTGTTGACAGAGGATTCCATTCCTTATTTTAGATCCCGTTCGGCTTAACTTTTAGCACGTTTTGTTATTATTCAAATTTTTTTCATGTTTGTTAGTTTTGTGCCAAATTTGTGAATTATTGATTCGTCTCGACCAAACGAATCGGGAAAAAAAATTTACCCAAATTTTTTGAGAAATAACTACTTTTTAGCAAAAAAAAAAATCAAATAAGTTTGTTTTATTTTTTTTTTCTGAAAAGTGATTATGTCTCAAAATATTTGGGTAAAAATAAAAAATGAAATTTTACATTTCTGATTACTCTTGTCGAAACGAATCAATAATCTACAAAAGTTTGACTCAAAATTAACAAATATGGAAAAAATTCAAATAGGGACAAAATCAACTTATTTTGCTAAAAGTTAAGTAGAACTATGCCTGGAGGGAAAGAATTGTAAGTAAAACTAACATGGGTTGGGTTAAGTGTTGTCCTATTATCTCCTCTTAGCCAATCGAGAGGGGAAAGAAAAGGGAATTCTATTTGCAACCTAGAATTTACTTCACACAACCATTAAGAGTTAAAATTGATTTTCATTGAAATATCTTCCGATTGAAAACATGTTAACCTTGTAGCTCAATCGACTAGTCTGTGAGAATATTGAATCTACCTAGGTTAGGCGGTTCCTTCTTAGTTAAATACTACTTGCAAATCGTAACTTTAGCTCAACTGCTCAAGTTAGAAAATTGGTTCGAAATCACAAAATTCGTAGCCATAAAGGTTTGCTACCTCAAGTAAATTTCATTAAGCAATTCTCTTTGGAAAACCAATGAGAAACCATTCCCAGTGGATCGATCTTGGACTTCCCGAGTTATAGTGCAACCGACTACATAAGACCTACACTAAGGGATCGACAACCGACTGGTGGGAGTCATGAAGACACTCAGAACTACAAGTCACACTATTAAGCACAAATCTACAAAGATTTTTTTTATTTTTATTTTATGGGAAGAAATCTACAAAGACCCAAAGAATACAACATTTTGAAAAGCACAAGACAGTAAACAACTACCATAACATGAAAAAACCTGAGGGACTTTCTTCGTTGCCGTTGAGAGAGAGGGGGAACTTGCCGTTTGGATTAAACCTGAGTGGTGGTTCCTTTTTCATACTTCTAGTTTTTCCTAGTATTACAGAAGGTTTACCTGCTTAAATTTGTTAAATGGATGCCCCCAATTGGTGAGCTATCATTAGGGCTATAAATGAACCGAGCAGCTTGCGAGGTCGGCTCATTAAGGCTCTGCTCGGCTTGTTTAGTAAACGAGCCGAGCTCGAGCTCGAGTTTTTGGTTTGTTCGACAAAAGCTCGGCTGTTTGACTCAATTGAAGATGTTCGTTTAGTAAATGTCTAAGCTCGGCTCGTTAAGGGTTTAGCTCATTAATGCTTGAACCAAGCTCAAGCTCAAGTTTTTGGTTCGTTTAGTAAACGAGCTGAGCTCGAGCTCCCTGAAGCTCGGTTTGGCTCGTTTGCACCCCTAGTTGTCTTGCCAAATCACCGAGAAATTTTCTTTTACTGTGTGGGTACCACGTGGCCGTGCTCACTCGGTGTGTTCGGGCCGTCCAAAGTGTGTTGGATGGTCCAGATTGAAATCCTCTCTCTCCTCTCACCCCACCACTCTCTCTCCTCCTCTTTCTCTCTCCAAATCCGAGCCTCCAACACACTTTTGAACGGCCAAGATGTGCTGAGCGAGCACCACATGGTACCCACCCGGCACCCAAAAATTTCTCCAAATCATTAGTTGAGGTTTAAATACGCGGAGCTGTGCGCCAGGTCACCGGACATGTAAAGGGTTGGACTTAAAATCTGCTGAGTTGTGTATGGATTTGTGATTCACATATACTTAGCTGCATTGCCAGATCACCAACTATGTAGGGAGCTCCACCAACAATTTTGCACTATAACTTAGGTTATTTTGTCTAGTTGTTCGTACTAGGCCACAACTTTTTCCTCTCCATTTTTCCTTTGGCCCATCTATATACGATTTACAATTTATGGGTTAGTGAAAATAACTTGACATTTTCGAACTACAAGAAGTAATTCATAACTTTTTTGTTAACGGAATGCCCCCAAGTTGAGTAAATTTAATCAGGGCTCTATGTAAATGTTTTTCTTATTTTGATCACAAATTTTTTTTTGGTGCAAATGTAACGAAATTAGTTTGTTTGCCTAGTAATGACTTGTTTTTATCCTGAGTGATTTTTTTTAATATATTTTGTTTCTTCGGATTGTCTTGATTTTATGGATTACAAAATTACAAGAGAGAAAACATGGGAAGGGTATAAAAAAAAGAACTATTTTAAGGAAAAAAAAATTGTACACCGGATACAACCTATTCCAAGTTTACAAGAGTTCCCTGAGAATGAGGTAGCTATAGGGTCTCACCAATGCAATTCTCCTATCTTGTAGAGCATATAAATTCCCCACCATCAGGTATTAATCAGCTTCCGATTAACATAGATTTTGACGTTCTCAGACTCTACAACATACTGTTTACAATCATGAAAATAAATCCGACATGGGTCGATAATCAACCAACTGTACTGTGCAGTCCTTGTAAACGGATTAATACCTGGCTAGGTCCATCTTTTTTCCTTTTTTTAACCCACTATCCGAATAAGTTTGTGTGCATTTTGACTAATCCTGTCATCTTGAAGTTAATGATCACAAACCTCTATGGCCCCATTGCTTGATTTTAAGCCAAAAATTTTAAATAACTTAAAAACAAATCTACAACTACTATTTCTATTGATAATAGCAAATAGACTTGCTTAAACTCTTATGCTTCAAAGATACTCCCAAATAAATACAATTATATACAGAATCAGATTTTACAACATTGTCTTTTTAGTGCAGATTCACACAAGAGTGTAGATGATAAACAAAAGAATGCAAAAAACCATTTCCTTCCTAATAATTTAAAAAGGATGTAATAATTTGTGAATTAAAGTGTACTGTCAGACATTTTGACTAGGTTAATAGCAAACTTTACTTTTACTGTATATGTTAGTGGGTAAACCGCAGTTCAAGCACAACATGGGGAGATAAATTGAATTTTCCCTTCCATAAAATAACAAACAGTTCCTTGCTATACAATTACATCTTCAGACAACAGTAGCAGCAGCCCAGCTCGCAATGGGTGAATATGCTTCATAACTTAACAAGTCTATGAATACCCAACATACAACCTTGAAGAAGCTGATGGATACAATAAACAATCCAATACCATAAATATAATTCACTCCTTATCTGAGGATTGACGTCATTTCGGGAACTGATGGATACTATATGAGCTTGTCAAGAGCTGCCGTGTCTGTTCTATGAATTTCAAACCATATCTCCTTGAGGCTCTAAAAAGCAACCCATAAGAAGAGTTTGAAGTTTGCATTTGCATTTTGCGCAGTTGTAAACTTAATTATTGTCTACACGCCGTGCAGACTCTTCAGAACTACAGATCTTCCAGTACTTCCAAGTCAAAGATATTGGTTTTCTTGATCGGCAATCAAAGATATGGCTTAAGGAATATGAAGGTACGAAGGTTATGAATAAGCACCTGTGACAGATATGTGTGTTAGAAAGAGTTTACTTGACCACAATATGAATAGGAATTGAAAATGGATCCCATATGTAGGCAAACATCGAACGTAAAAGTTCAAGAAAAGATAAGTGCATGGACAGCAAGTTCAAATAGTGTCAATTTCTTATTTCAGAACAGTTGTTCTACTGTCTACGGAAAGGGCCTGTATTGTTCCAAACTCAGAAGCAGCAAGTTTTTTGTGACATCTCCTATTTAGTTTTAAGGGCCGATCTTGCACATCTCATTAGCCATGAAAAGAGGACCATAATCACCATTCTGATTTCTGCTGGTTGACAAAAACCACCTGGAATGGCAATTAGAATTTGAGGACTCCAATGGCAAGCTATTTGGTTATCACAGCTTGGGAAGAAGCTTCAAAAGTTACGCTTCAATGGTTTAGGGCGTACGGTTAAAGTATCGGTCCAACAACGAAACAACATTGCTATAATTCAGCAAATTGACACTATGATTTCTACATTAGAACACCATCTAGACAAACAGCAACCCCACCGCTGGAGATGTCCTCAGATGTCAAACTGACCTTGTCTTGGCAGCACTAGTTAATAAGTAGCTATTGTGAAACACCTAGTGACTTGAATCTGTTCCAACCTATTATGATTTCAAAGCATATATTTACAACTGTAGGAATAAATTAACAAATCTTCCATGATATTCTAGTCTTCTCCTATTTGTTTCTCTCAAATAAAATTCCATCTTATGAGAGAAAAAGTAATCAAACGAAGCAAAATTTACAAACACGGATCTGCGGATATGCAGCTTAGATGATGAAAAACCAGAAAAATAGAACACTTTTACAGAAAGAAGGAGACTATTTAGTAAACGAACCTCTAAGTACATTTCATCAATGCTGAAATGCAACTGTTTTAATCCAGTCAATTTGCTACGCTTCATGGATAAGCCTGACAGAACTGAAACTTTTTGTCCGCTCTCTTTTCATCTTGATAAGGACCCAAAAGAAATGAACTTCAGTAAAATTTTCTCCACGACTAAAATAAACAAATTTCAATGTCAATACCTGAGCCTCCAATTGAGCAATTCTTTGTAAAGATATTTGTTCAATGCAAGCACGGCGTTTGCGCTCTTCTTCAAGCAAACCTGTAAGTTGGTACCGTAACTCTGCCATTTCTTGAGCTAAATCCTCTGCTTCATCCCTTGCCTTTGATTTTTCCTCTTTTACTTCTTCCTAGAACCAGTTTTGTAATTGCATTTAAGAAGTTGCATTGTGCATAAAATTAGCTGATCGCTAGATAATAAACTCTCTTCCATAGTTTATACGTCATAGTTCATACCTTAAGCTGCTTCACGAGAAGTTCATACTCACGGATTTGACTGGACATCTTATCCATCTTGCCCCTCAAATCTGCATCTGTTGCTCCTGCAACTGGCAGTCTGGAAAGGAGTGGACCCAGAATGTTGCCACAAGTGCTTCAAAAGCAAACAAGGATGTGAACATGGAATCACTAACACCAGATCATGGATGTGGAGAGTACTTGGTACTAGAAGGTGATATAGTACCACATGGTGATGCTATTTGTTTCTTTGGGGAGAGAAACTACCAAAACAAAATACAACACAAAACAAAAGTAGTGGACAAAACACAACCACATCGAGAACTCACCAGCCGGATGAGTCTGATGTCCCTCTGTGTGAGATTGTCAGGGAGATGTTACACAAGATAAAACATTCCAAGGCATTTTGAGGTGATGCAAAAAAGCTGAACCCAAATTGCTTGTAGAATAATTATTCAGCAGACTTTTGGTAAGTATTGACTGGTGTATTTCAACACTGAAAATCGTTGACTCCAAACTAATTATAAAAGAGTGTTGCTATATGTACCGACCACGGGGAGGGAAAACGTACCGACGGCCGCCGGCGGGCCGTCTCCGGCCACCGGACGGCCGATCCGAGCCGTTCAATAATTCTAATATATACACGAAAAAAGGGTGCTTTGATCAAGCACCCTACACACCTTGGATGCCATTGATTCCCGCGTGGGCGCCATCGGTTTTTTTTTATAGAATTATTGAACGGCTCGGATCGGCCGTCCGGTGGCCGGAGACGGCCCGCCGGCGGCTGTCGGTACGTTTTCCCTCCCCGTGTGGTCGGTACTCATAGATTTTTCGAATTATAAAAGGAGCTTATGGCCAATCCAAAAAAAAAAAAAAAAGGAGCTTATGACTTGTTGACACATGAACTACGATGAATCCACATAAGCATATAAAACTCATTATGCTTCAATAAAAAGGACTACCCGAATTGATGGATCCAATCAGAGTATCACTTCTAAGGATGAAAGACATCTCTCATATTCCCATGTGCTAATTTAGAAGTCAATTACCTTGGATGGCACCAGACCACAATCGTACGACTCCACCCCAATCTAAACTAAAAATGATATCTGATACAGGAGGTGCTCTGCTATATAATTTTAAGAATGTCTGCCAAATCCGACAACAATGGGTTGGTGAGAACATATTGAATGGCTAGCTCAAGCAAAGTGCAGGTGTGCCATAAATAAGATGCAGACCAAAATTAACTATCATTCCCTATTTTATTCTCTATTATGCAATACTGAGTACACAAAACTTCCAGAAAGAAGGGGAGGGGAAGGGGGGCACGGGAAATAGAGGTTATGACATACCTAATATTTTCTTCAAGGTCACGTGATAATGACTGATTACTTAATGGAGGTCCATCATTTCTTTCTAGCCATTCTTTAAATTCTTCTTCCATCTTCCGACAAAAAACTTCAGCATTCCTTTGGGACGTTTCAAACTTAAACCTGAGTTCTTTATTTTCCTTCTCCAAACTTCCAATAATTTCTTGGTCATTTTGAATCTGAATTTCTAAATCTTGAATCAACTTATTCATCCTCACTTTTTCTCTTGCATCCTCTTCCTGCAACTTCTTCACTTCGAAAAACCTCCGCTCCAAGGTCGTCATATCAAGCTTCATGCTCTCTATTTCACATTGGTACTCCAATGCAACAGAAGAAACTGACTCTTCTAGTTTCTCTATGCATGAAGCTGAATTTTGTAGTTCCACTTCTTTGCTCTCTAATTCCTGCATCAAAAACAAGCGCTCTGAATTGGACCAGTTCAGTTCTTCACTTAAACTGCCAACCGTCTCCTCTAAACTTTTCATTTCTGTGATTTTTAGCTCAAGGCTATGTACATGCTCTCCCAGACAATAGTTCTCTTCGTTCCTTGCATTCAGTTGATCCTGTAAGTAATCTGTAAGCAATATCATAATCAGGTTCTGGTAAATAAAAAATCTGTTACATGATAAAAGACCACAAAGCAACATTGAATAACAGTGAACAAATGCCACAACATTTTAGTACGTAAGAGTGAACTATATAATTATTGTGACCCATGTATAATTGCAGTGTGTGCGGCATGCCAGTTGACCTTAAGTAACTCGATAGACAATGTCTTGCCAGCTGCCAATGATATTTTCTCATGTTTTAGCATACTGGTAGCCAATATATTAACAATTGACTCTTCAAGTCGTCATATTTAAAATAGAAACAGACTCATTCAACACACATAAACATACTTCTAATCATCTACCAATTTCTTACAAATAGCACAAGCAACATGATGTACTCTACGGAAGAGAAGCCAGAAAGAAAAGAAAAAACTCCCCCTACACAGTCATTCTAAGGTTGCAGTCCTCAAGAATATCAGCTTATTTAGTTGAAGATTTTAGCAAGCCAAAAATTAGGGAGGCTGAGATTTTCCAAATTCAAAAGTAACGATGCCGACAACATTCAGTCTATGTGAAAAAGTCTCCTGAGGCCAGTTTGAGGTGGTTGCTTGGAATTTTCTTTTTCCTACTACATCCTTGTGAAATCAACAAATAACTGCAAGCAACATCCATTACATATAGAGGCAATAGGGCATACCAGGAAATAGCAAAAATATTGAACAGGAAAGAGAGAAGCGAATAAAATTGAGTGACTATAGGTTGTTTGCTGCTTCTATGAGTATGAGCAGTGAGTATGCTGGTAATACAATTGGAATACTAATTATACCTATTTCTTGAGAGCAGTTGTTCAACTCTCTTTCCAGCTCCTGGATGCGTTTCTCGTCTTCTGCACGGGCTTCTGATAATGTCTTCACATGTAGTTCTAATCTCTGCATCAAAACAATTCCAGATTTAGCCCATTTGAGAAAGCGCAATTTTCAGTTTGATAGTCAATAAATTGTATAGAAAACGTATCAAGGGTATGCCACCCATTTACAAAAGGTCAAGGACAAAAAGGCCCTATTTATCAACAAGCCTCAAAAACCAATCTAAGGAAAACCCTATACTCCACTATAAACTCCCAAAATATCTATCATATCAAGAAGGGTAGAGTTGCCTAAATATAGGCCTCTCCACCCCACGGTATCTAATATAATGCTCTCGCCAAATAAGCCACATCAAGCAAAGACAGATTGAAATCTAGAGCTTTCCTCTTTATCTATCCACTCAAGCCCCGAACCACACTTGAATCAGCTTTACCACCGAACAAGGGAAAATCCACGACATGTCCCACTATAAAAGAACCATATCCCAAAGCTCCTTCCCAAGCGGATAGTGAATAAACAAGTGCGCTACTGATTCTTCAAAACTAGAGCATATGCAACACTGATTAAGAAGAGCATTCCTACATTAAATAAGTTTATCTCCCGTAAGAATCTTGTCCATAAGGATAAGGCTATGCTTCCATCTTATTTTCTTGATTGACAATCACACCCCGTTGGACATCTTCATGCCATAATTTCCTTAAGTTCATTATCTACAAGCTGTTAAGAGCTTAAACTATGATGACTAAAAGAAAATGGCACTAAGAGGAAATTTTTTCTACCAGCATCTACAGAGAGGAAACCACAGGAAATTATGGCATGAAGATGAATACATAGCTCGATGGATATAACTCTTACCAGGTTGGTCCGTGTTTTATAGGCAAACAACTAGCAGCAAGAAAGGGACATAAAATTGAATTCGATCCCTTTATTAAGTTGGGAAGATCTGTCTCTTTGATTTATCCACCCACATCAAAATGGTTTGTCTCTAAGCATTTAGCGTCCCATTGCATCCACCATAATCCAACTCTACTAGCCTACGATAGGGAAACAGAGAGAAGAAATTTCCATCCCACTAAAGTACATGAAATTTGAATGACTCTTGTGTGTAGCAGTTGACAATAAATCTCACCTAGTGTGAAAGACTAAAAGTACGAAGTGTTAGAACCCTGAATTGGAATTTCTTCACACTATCACCACCCTTTCTCAGTTGGGTTGCACTTTCTGTATTTATAACCCAAGAGGCTAAGTCTACTACTCTACCTCTACCATTGAGCAATTAACATGCGCAAGAGGTCCGAAAACCCTCTCAGATGTAAAATTGATTAAACAAACCAGCAACAGTGCATCACATTCAGCATACAACAAGTTACTAACAATAAGGATAGTAGCAACAACAAGAAATTACCCTGATCAGTTCAAAGCTTTGAGGTTGTGAGTCCCTCAGCATGTCCTTCTCTTTTCTCAACTACATTCAACAAACAACATATGAGTTGATCAACAGTTCAATAAAACCAAAAACTATGACGAGAAAAAAATGCAAATAACCTGACATATTGAACCGAACTTCAAGATGACAACAAAATGGAGGAGTGGGAAGTGATTTTTTCAATAACATCGAGGAAAGATGCGCACGTTACAACAAATTGAAATTGTTACCGATGAAATTTGTTTATATTTCCTTTACATCAATGAAATCATTGCATATTCTACATAACACATCCAGGGAAGGGAAATTTGCCAGAAGCTTTATAAAGTGAAGGGATAATCAAATCTGGAAAACAACTCGTATAAGCTAGTGTATGCAATGCTCCAATTGAGAAGAACACAACCTTGGAAGGGGAATGCTACATGGATCATACCTCTCGACATCTTGTCTCAATCTGCAATAGTTCCTCTACGTCAAAAGAGTTGTCAGTACTGCTGGAGCGACTAGACATCTACATACACATGCATATGGTACAAAACCATGAAAGGTAAGCAAGTCCCTTAGAGCACGACATTCCATAGCAACCAATCACAAATGTTTAGCTAAAAACAATGAAACCCTACATAAGAAGATTATGTTAGAAGTTAAAAGAATTGATCATGGGAGACGCATGGTGATCTAACGGAAGGCTTCCAACAATACATAAATTGCTCCCCTAATGCTACTCAAGTAGATATAGATTCTTGCATTTAATGGTTAAACTAGCACTTCAAATAAACTTTCATTGACTCAAAAGTTGAAGATCCGAAGGCACCCCCAAGGGCCCCAACCATCCCAACAGTTAGCACGTGGCAAACTAAAAGATGACAATGGACCTGTGGTGCACCCCAATCCCCCATAGTCAGAACACTGCGCACCTTTGTTCCAAAATGGTGAATTTAGCCACCCAAAGTGATCCCAAAATATTCCAAAACATAGAAAAGTAAACAATTAAAAGTCTAGAGACAATAATTTGGCAAGAGAAATGACAATTACGCTACTCAAGATGTGTTTTCATTGAACATGTCTAACGTAGATCACGGTTATTAAGAGGAGTGATATGCTTTAGATAGATGGTAGCACTAAGGGGATGAGTGGATCGAAATTGATTTTAGGGGTAGTAGTTCGAACATATCTAGGACTTTAAATATGAAGAAACAAAATGTGCATGACAGAGCTCAACAAAGAAAAGGCCAGGTTTGGTTTGGTTCCAAAATTTGTTTGCATGAGCAATTTGCAAAACAACGACAACCCCAACCCTCCGCTCATTAGAAATAAAAAATGCTTACAATGAAATCGTAATTTCAGGAAACATTACACAATTTTTTTTCCGAATTCAAATTCCGTTGCAGGAAATATCCATGCATCACCCATAGCCCCTTTGTATGGGCCTATCCAAACTTGTGATAGGAATTTCATTTCTTTTTTCTTTTCTCACCATTTCTCGCCATACAAAGGAGCTGTCAAGCAAATTACGATGCTGAGCAAACAAATTACTAAAAGTTTTATCCAGCAGCTGCAGATTACCCCCCGTCCAAAAAAGGGCACTATCAAAACGAATTAGCAAATCGGAACACCGCCGATCACACCGTAATCCACAGTACTGAAAATCCATAAACATCCATTGTCCAAATTAGCGATAAACCCGAGAAAATATTCTTGGAAATAACGGTACAATTTTGAAAACGAGGATGAAAAGGCAACGGAGAGACAGAGGGAGGGAGAGAGAGTACCAGAATTTGTAGGGTTTCTTCAGAATCAGGATGGGAGAATTTTGGCTGGCGTTGAGTTTTGATGAAATGGTTGTTTCGATTACAGAGAGAGGATGTGGATTTGGGGAGTACTTCTATTATCCTAATTTTGGGTTTTAAGAGCCCAAAGTTTCGATTTGAATGGTTACTTTTCCTTCTGTTTTTTTTTTACCAGTGTCCGAGCCGGGTGACATCCACCTTCACTAATCTCATTTTCCGTTTAGGTGTTCCAGTTTATTTGTTTGTTAAAGTTCTGTTTTTGAAAAAGAAGGTTTATGTATTTATGCAAATAATTTTTCTATCAATATGGATCTTATTTGATAGATCTCATCGAGATCTTTAAATGGTGTAACAGAAATTAAAAAATTATTTTTCATTTTCATTATATTTGAGTTTGAAAAACCTTCTTTTTTTTAAAGCTTTTTTTACTGCGCATCTGGAACACCCCTTAGTCAAAGGAGATCGTCCATACTCCATATCGGGACAAGAGATTCTTTTTTCTTTTTTTTTGAAAGGCGGGACAACAGTTTCACAAAACTTTTTCACGAGTTATTTTTATTTTTTAATTTGTATCAAATTTTTGTAAATTATTAGTTCGTCTTTTTGACTTCTGGAATTTTATCTTGTGTATTTTTAAAAATATTTGTGTAAAATTATTTCTTTTTTTATTCATATATGAACCTATAATTCACAAAAAATTGAAACAAAACTAATAAAAACAATTTTTTTAAAATAAGGGTAAAATGCCCAAAAAACTAAGAGAAACATTTTTTGCCTGCCTCAAAAATTAAATTTTGAATAATTATGTGAAAAGCAAACTCATTAACTAACCGGAGTATCGCTTAGGGCTTAAATGGTTGCTATTTGAGGGGTTTATTCACACACACACGCACACATATATACACACACAGTCCGTTTCTCCTGCGGACGTCCGTATTTTAGCTTAAAATGCGGACTACCGTTCTGACCATTGAATTGTGTTTTGAATGGTTAGGATTCGTGGACAATCTGTTCGCGTGAACAGATATCTGTTCGCGCAAACGGATTGTCCGTAAATCCTGCGCGAACAGATTGTCCGTGAATCCTGACCATTCAAAAACACAATCCAACAACAGCCGAGTGGTCCGTGTTTTAGCTTAAAATATAGACGTCCGTTGGAGAAACCCTCGTGTATATATATAGGAGTATATCTCAATGGGCTGGTCAACAGCAATTTGAAAAGGGTGTGTCGGGTGGCAAATGGGGCCGTGTCGGGTCACGTAACCTGATCCGAAGATTCCAAAAGGAGGAAGGGATCAAATATGGAGCGAATTCCGCAGGATTTGAATTCAGATTGGAACAAGGGCCCAAAAGTTTGAATTTTTTTTTTTTTGAATTTTCATTCATTCTGACAATACCTTAACAATAAAGGAGATGAAAATGACTTGAATGCCCTTGGTAGAAAGGGATTGCGGACTCGAAAATATTAGTTGGGGGCTTGGAAAACATATTCATTGCAATGCTGCAAAATCTTCCCATTAGGAACACGTTAAGCTCCGCTCAATCGTCAGGAATATTGTACAGAAAAGTTATTCTCAGGAAAAGTGAAGTAAAATAGAGTAAAGGAAAAAGAAATTTATTTTCCTGTGAGTGTTCAACCATTCATTTGATAAAAAATTTTTGCAAGAAAACTAAAGTTTATTGATTCATTTGCCAAGAAAAGACACTTATGAAAAATTTCTTTATTTTTAGTCCCATGGCTAATTTTAAATAAAAGTAACTTTAAGAGCTAAATAATGGGCTACCATATTTCAAAAATTAACACATACGAAAAATTTATTTTATCTAATGCAAAGCCTTAACGTGAAATGGAAAAATTGACTTGCAATTTCCTATATCCTCTGAATGGTCACGCAAATCGCCCATTTAAATTGACATCCTCTGATAATCAGCCGTGCAAATGAAGCTTAAAAAATAAGTAGATGATAACTAAATAAACAAATGTTAACAACCGTGTTTGATTAGCAAAACTCAAGACTAATGACAAGATAAATAAATACTTCAAAAAAAATAAATTACCAATCTTTTCCGCAACAATTGTCTCAGAAAACATCATAGTAGTCGAAATTATTGTTGTTCACGTAAATCTCAAAGTACATTTCTAAGAACCTAATTCGCATTTTTTTTTGGTATTAGTGTCATTCTTTTTTTTTCTTGCCCACCAATTATTTTGGCTCTACAATGGAGAAAACTTTTCCCGTGACATAAAATCATGTGCTTTTGGCTGGATCATTTTTGCAAGAAAGTAAATCTTGTAAGAAAACTTAAAGACATGGGTCTCACTACTTTCCTGGCAACTGACACTACAAAAGTTATAGGAAAGTTGATTTCTCCATCCAGGAATGTGGCAACTAAACAGGGCCAAGAATTTCTTTTTTATTGTTGGAATTGATAGTTTTTCCGTCCTTTTAAGATAAAAAAACTCACGAAGAAACCCTTAAGTTTTCAATTCATTACAACAATATTTACATGTAATTTTACTTTATGATAAACAGGGAAGAGTGTGTCCGGACAAAAGGAGAGTATGATTATCACTTTAAGAAATACTCCTACTACAAATACCAGAATACAAGGGGATATAGTGTAATTTATGAGGTCACTAGTTATGATAATATGGAGTCTTATACATTACGCAAGAATATTGAGGTGTTGTTTTTCTTAGCTTTTTTGAAAGTTTTTTGCTTTTGAGTTGTCTTTATTTAATTTTTTTCTCGTTTGTTGGGTTTTTATTAAATTTTTATGAATTATTGGTTCGTCTTGTCGAGATAAATCAAAAAAGTAAACAATTATGATTTTTACTCAAATATTCTTAAAAATATTCAAGATAAAAGCTCAAAAAGCCCCAAAAGCTGGGCTTTATTTTGAATATTTCCAAAAGTATTTGGATAAAAGTGAAAAATATTTATTTGGCGCAAAACTAATAAAAACCAATTTTTTTAATAAAGACAAAAAACTCAAAAAGCTAAGAGAAGGGAAACAACACTTGAGATGATCTCACAAGCGAGATGACCATTTCGAGCAATCACGAAGGGAGATATATTCACCCTCCCTATTGGGAAAAATCAATCCATGGTCTTGGGGCACCGCTGCTTGGTGACTCAACACCCTTCTCTACCACACATTTTTGTGGGGTCCATATACTTAGTATTGGGCCCACATGAATGTGTGGTGGATAAGGTGTTAGGGCACACATGGCAGTGCATCAAAACCAGCGAATAATTTTCTTTTTAAAACCTTTTTACTTGGTACTTAAGCCTATTGGTAAGCAAGAGGTAACAGGCTATACCATGTTGTGTTAGTTTGAAGCCTTGTGCACCAATTCTTGAACTAATACAACGCTTAAACTCCAAGGTATCCTCTTTGCTTTTGAATGGAATCATTCTTCAATCCAAGTTAACGCCTGTAGTTGAGGATTTTTATATTTCCATGGCTTAATCGGGGTGAAGCTTCCGATACCCTCTTTCAAGAAAAGAATTAATGGACAAAACTATTGAGGTAGTATAAGATTTTTGGAACCAAAGAAATCATATACTAGGGGAGACCTTGGGGATCTGGTGGTATAGAATACTAGAAATATATGTTCCCCCAAGAATATTCAGCTTGCACTGATGACACCTTGTAGACAACCACAAATCAACTAATACCAAAGTGGTCCAATCTCCCTCCCTGTCACTCCCTAGCAAACCACCCCAAGTTAAGATCTTTTCATGCGACGATCCCTCATGTGATCCTTCATGTAACTCAAAATGGGGCCCGTGGTGATTTTGTTCGATGACCTAAGCCATTCATTCTGTAGTTGTAGATCCGTTAATACCTCATGCCAAAAATCAGGTCGATCATACATTGAAAAAGACTTAGTCAAACCATATTTTTCTGAAGAGAAATGAATGGCCGGAGCCTGACCATTCGTTTCTCTTTTGACAAATATGGTTCCTTCATATGACTGTCGATCCCTGATCTACCTAGCTTTTTACGTAGAGCAAAAAATATGTCGAGGGCTATAAATTGAATGACTCGGATCGTCATATGAGAGGATCTTGATTCCCCCTGAGTATATAGTTTACACCAAGAAACGGTGTTTATATTAAGCATATATAGTTTTGGGAATAAGTATATATTAGCAAGGCTAGTACAAAAAGTTTAAGAGGAAAGTGAAGTGAGATGGGTTGTCATGTTCCACGGTGGGTGACTAAACAACCCACCATGAGCTCACATGCTATCTTTGTGTACATTATAAAAAAAAAAATAAAATGCCCTAAATATCCTCATGACTTCACCACCCCAGTCCAGTTTTCAACACCTCACTCAATTTCTCTATACTTCCAAGAACAAAAAAAGTAATGGACCCAAAGTAACTTCACTTCTTCATAGAGTATCTGGCTACATTGAAAAAATAGAATTGAAAGCAAAACCAGGTAATGCAATTACAGTCACAGAGTTGCAAGAACAAAAAACATATTGATGATCAGCTAAAGTTTGACACAATTTGAGATTATTCTCTTAACAACATATAACAGAAAAGTATCACAAAAAACGAAGGCGGTGAAGATGAAAATGAGATTGTTACCTTGGTGAATACCAATTATGTAAAGAATTAACAAATCTGTACACTCTTGAATGTTTGATGGAAACAAAGGCTAGGACTGGGAAGTCCTTGCCCTCCGTCTCAATGCCGTATCAGTTTTTATCCCATCTTGCGGCTAAGAGTGTATTAGTTGCAAAGACACGAATATTTGGTGATGGAGAATCCCCCTGCCTAGCTAGGACTATGATCAGTTAGACAGAAAACCAAGGAGTGGCTCGGGCTTCGGGTTGGTTCCAACCCACCATGGTTTGAAACCCACATTCCCACTGCTCTCTTCTTCAACAGGAGCAGGCAAATTCAGATCAAGAAGATCCCTTATTTCTGGAATTGGCTTCTGAATCACCACAGTTTGGTTGCTGCTTTTGGCCTCAGCGATTAAGTGTGACCTCTTGTGACCACCCAAAGCTTGGCCTGATGAGAAAACTCTGAAGCAAATTGGGCACTCATGTGCCCCCTTCTTGTCCTTATTCTTGGACACAACACCACAACTGTTTTTTGCCTCTTGTTGCTCAATGAGCTCCTCATTTTTTATGAGGGAAATGTTCTCAGTCTCAATGCTGTTTTCGCTTCCATCGATTTTTGAAGAAAAGCAGCAGCCTTTGGTCTTCTTGTGACTAGCTCTATGCCCCCCAAGAGCTTGGTATGAGTGGAAGGCTTTGTTACAAGTAGTACACTCAAATTTGCTCCTACTCTCAGAGCCCAATTCAGGATTATTCATCAAATCTATGCACCTTTTCTTATTCAGATTATGCTTTTTTGAACTGAATTCAGCTCGATCTAGCCCTCCATTTTCGCTTATCGGATCCTTGCCCAGTTCGAGTTCAGATGGCCCGAATGTGCTATCATCATCCAATTTAGGCTTCTTGGACTTGAGATTTCCGAGAACCCCATCACCGCGAAAACCTGACTTGTTTGGTGTGGACTCATTCCTTGAAAATTCAGAAGCACTAGCAAACTGAGAACTGGATTCCAAAATGGTTGACTCTAACTTCCCATTTCTTGGCTTCTTAGGATTCAGATTATGCTTCTGGGAACTGAATTCAGGTTGATCTTCTATCCCACTTTCTCTCATCAAATTCTTGCTCAATTCAACTTCAGATGCCTCAAATCTACTTTCATCATCCACTTTTGACTTCTTCCACTTATCATTTCCAAGAAAACCATGATTTTGAGAACCAGACTTGCTCAATTTCCCATTTCTAAGCTTCTTACGATCCAGAACAGGCTTCTTGGAACTGAATTCAGCTTGATCCAACCATCCATTCTTCTTCACCAAGTCCTTACCCAGTTCAACTTCGCATACCTCAAATCTACTTCCATCTTCCACTTTAGACTTCTTTAGCTTATCATTTCCAAGAAACCCATGACTTTGAAAATCAGACTTGCTCAATTTTGATTCTTTAGACCCATTTCTTGAAAACCCAGAAGCACCATATTCTGTTTGTTTCATCTCAAACTGTGAATTGGAATTAGAATCTATAGTAGTAGCCTCTAACTTCCCATTCCTTAGCTTCCTAAACTTTTTCACGGCCTCACCTCCACTAGACCAAGAATTCTTCCCCTCATTTTTAGTAACCCGTTTACTTTGAATCGACGATCCAGCTTCTAGTAGCTCAAAATTGTTATCAGAAGACTCATCAACAGAATTGAAGCAACTATTCTTATTACCCACATCCCTAGAAAGCATTATCAAACACAAAGCAACTTCCTCTTGCTCTTGATGATCAATCTCAGAAGCAGAGGAAGAACCATTGTTGGTGTTATTATTGTTAGCCACAGAGAAGGAAGAATTTGTGGTGGTGGTGGTGGATATGTACCTTGTCACCCTCCTTGACCTCTTCTTCCGATTCGGAGCCGCCACCGCCGCGGTTTCGGTCTCGGATTGATTAGCACTAGTCCAAGAATCCGCCTCCAGACTGTTAGAGAATTTCTCCGAGTGGCATTTCATGTGACCAAACAAGGCTTTCCATGAATGAAATCCCTTCCCACATTGCTTACAAAACTTCTCATGAAGAAAAGAATCTTCAAAATTTGGATCAGCAAATCTACAAGTCTTCTTTGGATTCTCTCTAAGGACATAACCATCGTCTTCATTTCTTTCCACCAGGCCATTTTTGGAATTTGAGAGATTCTTTTTTGTGAGCTTCTTTTCATCATTTTGATCAGCTGGCGATGAGTTTATCACATGAGACCTCATGTGACCTCCCAGTGATCTTCCACATGGGAAGCTTTTGTCACATAATTTGCACACATGCTTGATCATCTGTTGACCTTCTTCCATTTGATCAAAAGAACACAATTTTACAATGTTTGACAGTTTAGAATTGGCCCAAGAAAATTCAAATCTGAACACAGAATTTGGAAAGTTAGTTAAAATTCCAGTCCAAAATGCTAATGGAACAGAAGAGGAAAAATAATGATAGACCCAGATCAGAAATTGGATTGAAAGCTGAAATTGAGAGAAAATTCAATTGAAAAATGGAAGTTAGCCTAACATAACTATCTGATTGGAACGAAGGTGGAAATTTTGATCTCAGTAGAGTGTACCATTCCAAAATGCTAATGAAACAGAGGAGCAGGTGAAACTATGACAATTGGAGGAAGACCCAGATCAGGAAAGTGGATTGGAAGCTGAAATCTGATGAGAAACTCAAGTTTTAATTGAGAAGGAAGTGACTGAAAGAAAGCCCATCTGAGATTTCATTGGTTTTGGGGAAAGAACAAGATCTGATGTACAGAGGAAGCAAAGGAAGAGAGTTAGTGAATGTGTTGAGTGACTCTCTCTCTCTCTCTCTCTCACACACACACACACACACACACACACACACTTGTAGCACTTGGTAGTTGAGAGTATGAAGAAAAATCAAAATTTGAAGAGATGGGTTTGTTGCCTTTGTTGCTAATGATGGCGATGAGCAAAGGCCAAAGGTGAAAAAAAAGAAATAAAAGTGATAGCGGCTCGTTCGCTCTCTCTCTCTCTCTCTCTATACTTCTCTCTCATCTTACTTTCTCAATGTTAACTATATTTGGAGGAGAAATCCATGCAAGGAAGCAAAGATTAAAAAGAGGTAAAGGGCATAGATAGTAGTACGTGTACTCAACTGAGAATCCTACGCCAACCCCATCGAACGGCTCAGATCTGCACAAAATGAGCATCTCTATGGCTTAGCAACGTCCTCTACTATGCTAGCTAGTACTACTAAAACTAACTGCCCTTTGCTTTCCTTTGCCTCTCTAACTATTCTTTCCTTGATTTGCTACTAAAGGGAGCCCCACTACTCCCAAGTGTTAAAAGCCTCCACTCCTTGGCCGTTATTCTTTTGGACTCTCTCTCTCTCTCACACACAATCACATACCCAAAAGATTAGGGTTGAACAACGCGTGACAATCTTTTCAAGGCATGACCAAAAATGTCTTTACGCGTAGATAGCTAGACAGAAGGAGCCTAGATTAGTTTGATAATGTAGGATACCACACAAGGAGATCTGCAAGCCCAACATCGAAATGATCTTGAATCGTAGTCTGAACTCAATTTTAAGGCATAGTGGAAACAAGCTAGTGGTCTGATGGATGCGAGTCATCTCTAACGTCTCCCAAGAAACACAACTACCACACTAGGGTAGTCTCTCATTTCTTCTTATTTATCAAGCCCTTCAGAAGTAAGCTCATAACCAGGGGAATACCATATTGGGTGTATTCCACTAACTAAAATAAGTACTTATTTTTCAAATTAGTACTTATAATTTGAATTAAGGTGATGTATTGTGAGAGAATGACTTGTCTCATAAAACGGAAAATAAGTACTTAAAAAATATGAATTTTAGCGGAACGGGAAGAACAACCAATAAAGATCAATTGTGACAGAGAGAACTACCTATAAAGATCAATCAAGGTTGGTCCATGGGTAAGTTGATTTCTCAACCACAAAAGGCCATACATGATTCTCTAGCCCTTTAGTCATTGTAGGAATCATAAGGTGTTTTGGTAATTTCCAATGAGATTGCATTGAGTGAAGGGTAGAAAATGAACTGGGAAGAAGGTAAATTGTAGATGGCCTACCCTTTAATTAAGTATTTCATGATTTGGGGGGTTGCTAGAAGTCCACATTTGAAGCTCTCTTTTTGCAAGTGCAACCATTTCTTGGCATATTTGTTGCCTTGTATCCACCACCACAGCTTCCACTATTCTATCTCTTGTTTATCTTTTACTTTTGGGTACTTCTTTTTCCTTACCCACTTCATCTTCCGCCTCACACTTAGTACTTTTGATCTCATATCCTAGAACTAGAATTGTGTGGTGAATGAAAATGGAAAAGACTTGTGAAAACTATTTTTTTAACTTTTTCCTTTGACCTTTAATTTCCCCTCTCACATCCAAGTTCTGAAAGCACATCTTATATATTCTAGCTACTTTCTAAATCCACATCTAATACTTCATCTGAGATTATAGATCTCCACCAAGTACATTTTACTGGTAATTGAGCTGAGTAATTACCAGGTAGAAAGAGAACAATGCAGTTTGATTAGCTCACCTTCATTGATAGAATATGCATAAATTGAGCAATTCTATAATAATATCCAAACGCATATTCCTCAGTTAATAAGTGACTAAATTATCCCATGTTGCATCTTAAGCATAGTTAATTAGTTCAATCTCTCTGGGTTTTTGGGTGCTTGTTTGTATTGATTAGGCAAAAGTCTTGGTCTAGCTTTAGTTGATGTTCACTAATCACTAACTATAATCTCATTGCGGATTGGCCAGCATTGAAGTGAAACAGTGACGGTGCCGGCAATTGATTTCTAGTTGATCTCTTAAGAAAAAATGAAGGTGCGCATAAATTGATTCGGACACTTTGAGCTATTAAAAAATATTAGTCCTTGGTCAAACCGGCTCTCAACCGCAACGTTAAAGCCGTATTTAGCATCCACGCAGGTTGGTTTTGATAAACCTCCTCTTTGAACATTATTTAGCCGGCACTCGGTACCTTGTTTTGCTGTAACTTGTCCCTAAGAAGAACTTTTTTTTTTGGTTTTGGTTGTTTATGCAGGGGAAGATAGAGAAATGGCACAGACAAAAGTGCTTAGAAAGAAATTAATGAAAAAAATTGCTTTTTAACATAATGTCTTTTAAGTAATCAACATGTGCATGTACATTATGTTTGCTTATAATGCGCGATTCATTGACTTCTTTTTGGAACAAAACTTTAAACATGGCTCTGTTTGGTAATGTTGTATCCTTTTGTTTCCAATTTTCATTTAGGCTAGTATTTTCAGAAACCAAAAAAATCATAACCAAATTAAAAAAAAAATAATTTATTGTGACCTCAACCAGTACTCTATTGTAGATTGACCGATACGGTAGTTAAGATAACTAAGCGAGGGGTGGACCAACATTGACATTGGAGGGGTAGTTCGAAAAGATCTAGGTTTTGTGAATATCATGGAACACGATGCCCTTGGCAGAACCTAATAGAGAAACGAATTCCTGTAGCTGACCACGATTGGTTTTGTTTATTGTGACCTTAAACATTTTGTTTTGTGCAGATTTGTTTTTGGTGTTTTTGCAAGAAATTATCCAATTCAAGAAATAAAAAATTGAAAATTACTGAAGGGGATTGACATAATGCATTCCTCAAGTATTGGTATACCTAGTATGCTATTTAGTCAATGTATTCTTTTCTTTATATACTCCATAATTTGCCACCTTTTATCTTCTTCTTCTTTTAAATTTTTTTCCCTTTTCTTTTCCCCTATAGGCCACAAGCAAGGGGCTTTTTGCCTAACCGATACCCTATCAATTAGTGGTTGTTATACTAATTGAAGAAGGGTATTCGAAGCTATATGAAAGGAATTTTTTTTTTTTGGGTAAGTATTAAATGAAGGAATTTGATATCGAGAAAGTTAACTTGGGTGACTCGGTCATGACTTTAGTCATATAATCCTTGTCCTGTTCTCCCGCTCTCGATCATCGCACTGCGCTTGCGCTCTCAATTCTTGTTCTTGCATATTTTCGTGATTTGGAATGTGTTTCAAAAACGATTTCAGGCCTACGCACGCACACGTAAATTATGTGAGTTAGGTCATGACAAATCAACTTTGAACCTTTCCCATCGAGCACACCTCATTGCATTGCCTCATAACTGTTACACGAATTAACAAAACATAAGGCTAATTTGTTTTACGGACAATTCAGAACACGAGACTCTCGTCCGTCTTAGAGGCTGAACAGGATTGGATATTCACAGCCTTACTGTCTTACTATATGGAGTGCATTACACACGAGGAGGTTGTTTTGGTGTTTCAAACCTTTAGCATTCTGATCACGGTAGAGCCACTTCATTGCTGAGCTAAGGCACACCCAAAGTTTTAATAGCAGTAGCGGATTGGGTAGCGGCAGCGGAGGTATCATAGTGCAAATCAGGTGCAGTGCTCGTGAATTTTTTTTTAAAAAAATTGGCACATGAGCACCTATAGCGGCCGTAGCGATCAACATAGCGGCCGTGAAGCGGTTAAAAAAATCGAACCCAAAGTGATACGTATCGGGAATCAGTTAGCACATGTGTGAATTCTGAATAACAGCGATATATCGAGGTGTAGCAGTATTGGAAGACAAAAAAAAAACGTAGCGATCGATATTTAAATCTATAGGCCCACCAATAATTAGTGCCACAAAACAAGTAGACACAACTTAATTCTTATTACTAAACTAAAGGTATGTACCGTTTAAAATTATTTGCACAACTTAAGGGTTGTCTCTTCAAATTCTAACCTGAATGTCAAGATTAGTGGACTGAGTGCTAGCCATTGAAGCATTGACCCATATATCTCCAATGAAAATTGTTAAAAGATTCTGCTTATATCATAAGGATGAAATATATATTTTCTATGCAATAGTCAACGCTTATGTGCGAATGGGGTATATATACATCCTATTCCCACAAAAACTTCACTTTGTGGTTGAAGAGTATATAGTCATTCCAAAAGGTGATGCACAAACTGACAAGTTATAAGACAAAGGCGGGAAATGATAATGTCAAAGTTGTTTTTATTTGTGCTAAAATTGGAATGCATAAAAGCCTTGTACCTTATGCAACGTACAATATTTTTATGCACTATAGTTTTGGCATTAGCAACACCCACTAAGACAAATTCAAGAAAAGATTTGACACTCCTTGCTTTAATTAATCCCATGTCTACACAATTTTTTTTAATAACTAGATAGTCGGGTCAGCTTACGTGCACCTCGACTAATTCCAGGGCTCTGAAGTTAATGATCCGGACAAACTCTCCAGTGATCCCAAAATTTAAAATGTTTAATCTCTCTGGGATTTGAACATGCACCTCATGGACAACAAGCACTTATTAGTTTTTCATGCCAACTTGGCTTGTCTACAACATTATTAAGAGTATTAGTTAAGATAAGAAAATGCCCCTAGCTACTTAATTTGGGTTTATACTTGGTCAATCTTTTCTCTATTTGATAACCATCCATGACTACATGTTGAGCTACCAATTGGTTACGCCACTCAATTGCTCTTAGTATTAGAGAGAACTTAGCTCATCCACAAACTCTATCCACCACTTATTTACCCAAAATTTGTCTTTCCTCCCCACTCACCTCTCAAGATCTAGTCGCCTATAATTGTCTTACCTCTCCATAAGTGTATTCACTTTCAACCTTTGCCATGTGCCACACCTCCATGACCGGACTTTTGGGGGCCTAAAGAAAAAATTAAAGATGGGGCACTTTTCTTGTTAGCCTATTTTAAAGGGTACCAAAATTGGGACCCTAAAATTCGTAAATTTCGGAAGGCTCAAGCAGCCCATCTCAAACTTTAGATCAAGGTCGGTTTTTACACCTCATTGCGTTGCCTTGCTGCATGCAATGCAATGAGATATACAAAGTTATATTGACACTGTATACTTCCCCAGTTCCCGTAGAGGAGGCCGCTGCGTCATTTTCTGTGTTTCAAACCCGTAACTTGCTGTGGATCACACACACACACACAAAAAAAAAAAAAAAAAACCTTTACTTGCTGAGATCACAATAGAGAAACTTTAATTCTAGGCCCACCTTCAGCTAGTACCATAAACAAGTGTACCAAGCTTAACTCTTATTGATTAAGGTAGGGAAGGGGTAGAGTGGAAACATTATTGTTGTAAAATTATTTCCATAAAGAGGTTGTCTTTTGTTGAAAGTATAAATAATAAAGTTGTCCCTCTCTCTAACAGCTTAAACTTTTAAATGAGTTGGTGGCTAACAATCTAATATCTTCGAATCCAAACAGCGATATTATCGTAAGATTAGTAGACCGAGTTTTGGCCGTTGAAGTAGTAATCCCAATATCTCCAAAACAAATTGTTAAAAGATTCTGCTAATTACGTCGTTAAGGGCGAAATATATTTTCAATGAAATGGTCGGTGCTTATACATGAAAGGTGTTCCCACATAAACCCCACTTGTGGGTGAAGAGTATAGTCATTCCAAAAAGTGATGCTCAAATTGACAACTTGACACATTCAAGGGAAAGATTTGCCGCTCCTTGCCCTTCTCCCATTCTTTGTCTGCATGATTATATTAAGAGAGATTAAGATAAGATGATTCCCCTACTTAGCCTTTAATTTATTGTATATGCTTGGTGTTCAGTCTCTTCCTCCACAAATTGTATTCATCCATGACCTAATTAACATGTACATCGAACAACCAATTGTGCCCTTGAAATTAGTCAAGGTACACGTAAGCTAATCCGGGCAACTGAATTGTCAAAAAAAGAAGAAGAAGAAGAAGAAGAGAAGAAACATGTAGAACAACCAATTGATTAGGTTATTGAATTGCTCTTACAATTAGAAAGAATTTAGCTCATCCATTAACTCTATCCACCCCTTAATTTACCCAAATTTTGTCTGTTCCTCTCCATCACTTTGTCACCACTAAAAAGTCTCTTAGCTATATACTTCCTCCGTTTCAAAATGAGTGACTTTTTTGGAAAAAAAGTGTCATTTTCAATTGCTTATATCTTTTAATAGGAATGTTAAAAAAATATGTAATATGGATCTTGTTTGATAGATTTTAATTAGTTCCATTAACAAAGTTTTCAAAATTACATAAAACTTTGAAAGTCAAAAGATATAAATATTTTAAAATGACACGGGGTCTCAAAAAGATCACTCATTTTGAAACGAAGGGAATAGTTAGATCTAATTAACTTTGGTCTAGTTGAGGAAGTGATCAAGTGGAAAGACAAAGCTTAGTTTTTAATGTTGAAGAATACGTCATCCTTTCTCACCATAAAAAAGTTTCCTTGGTTCTGTCCAAAGCCATGAATGTAGTCACAATTTCGAATTATGTGGTGGTAATGACATTTGGGCCCTTCCAGCAGCTTAGTTAAATGTTGCAAAAAATTCACAGCCTTATAGTACTTTCAATCAATCTTTTCTAATTGTGAGTTACTCATATAACACTCTTTTCACCTTTTTACAGAAGAAAAGAGGAAAGACATTTTTTACGTGAAATTATATAAAAGTCCAGGAGTACCGCCAGGTGGTACTCCGGACCATTTACAATCACACATATTTGTAGGGTCTACCACTAAATGTATGGAACCCACATGAATGTGTGATTGTAATTAAAGTGGTTCGGAGTAACCATGTGATGGTACTCCTAGACTATTGAATAATTACTCCTTTTTTACCCCAAGACAAAGCAAGATTTAGGAGTGTGCTTGCAGCTTCTGCATAGCCAGATGGGACTCATGTTGAATGAAAAGAAAATTATGGAGCTCTATACTTATTTGGCTTTCTTCAATTCCTTGAGAGATAAAAAGTTTAGCGATCGATCTCTTAGAGGTAGACGCATGTCACTATTTAATTGTGTTGTTCTATAATAATTAGGTATCGTGTCCAGTAGACAGACTAATCCGAAGATCAATCCCAATGTTGACAAGTGCGGAGCCAATTAAAACTGGGTCAAATTTTTGTACATACTGACCCCACACAGGAACTTATAGCGCGCATGAGTGGGAGTTGAATCCCAACCAAAATCTTCCTGAGGCCCCTGGTTGCCAGGTGACTCAACCCCTGAGACTTTCATTGCCGTGTTATGTGCAGCAACCAAAATGCAAAGAAATAAATGATCAATAGGGTTGATTAGAGCTTCATTAATTATATAATTAATAAAATCTTAACCAAATCATAGCTATTTGATTAGTTAGTTAGTTAGCCAGTTGTTGGTTAACTACCATATAGCAAGATTAGTTAGATGGCTAATTATTTCACAAAGGAATACTTAAATACCCTCTGACTGTTGAATTCCTAACTGCTGCTAGTAAGATATCTCCATGTAAGTAAGGTCTTTGGCATCCTGTTGCCACTTGGCAGAGGTTATTTAGAGAAACAGTGACCACTGGTTTGGGATACATTTTTTTCTCATAAAATTGAGATCCTATATATCCTAGCTCTAGGACTTCTTTGGCAGTTTTTAAAGAGATTATTTAGAGAAAGAGTGACGTACACTGGTTGTGATACATTTTTTTTCCTGTAAAATCTAGATCCTATCCGAGCTCTAAGACTTATTTAGCAGTCTTTGGCTTGGATCGATTCAAAGAACCAATCCCAATTTTGGATATTCGGTTCACGATATATATAGTTTTACCCTTTTTAGAAAGGGGTATATGCATATGTGTGTGTTTTTACAAACACATACAAATCCACTACCCTTCTTTTATAAAAAAAATAGTACCATGATCATAGAGATGCATGTGTTTTCCTTTACATGGGTAATAATGCTGCATGTGTCAGTGAGAAAGTCCTCACCAGCATTGCTTAGGGATTACTCAAAATAGAGTCAGTGAAATCCATTTAAATTAAGAAATTCTTATTGAGGAAATAAAAAAAAGTTTTCTAGGTGGGGCCCATTTCTTGCCAGGTCTGTTTGGGTGAATGAGGTGTTTTTGGGTGACCAGTACTCTTTAACACTTGGGCTTTACTTTTAGTTTATTGGCTGCCTTTCATCAGCTAACTAAGCAAGAGGAATCTGTGCCTCACTTCAAGGTAGGACAACATTGGCTTCCTACTTCACTAGGAACTCTTACTTTCAGTTCTTTTCCCCCGGGCAAAAGTCAATGGCGTTAGTTGTAGTTATTGAATTTGAACCCCAATTAAATGTAAGGGAGTACACTCTTAATTTCACTGTTAGACATCTACGGACTTGGGTTTTAATATCGGGTGTATCTGTAAACCCGTCTGTCGAATCCATCTGATTCTTAATTTGAGGACATAGGAACGCATAAAAATGTTCATACAAGTACTTCTTAATATGCATTTTACTTCTAAAGTGGGACAAAACATTTCACGTAGAATATGAAATTTTTCTGCGGAGTTACATGATAAGCTCGAATTATGATACATGTTCAACCAAACATGTCAAACACATATTCTATACTTTTGCCTGAGTGTTCGGTATGGGTACTTTAATAGATTTTTGAAGAGTTTGTGTAACGCATGCGGATGTCATTCACTTGATTATCTAAGAACAAGGCAAAGGCCAGTTGACTTTCTTCTTATTATTCTAGTGTTGATTTTTAGACTTCACTATCCTGATCAGAAGCTAACTGAGCCAGGATTGAGTTTGGCTAAATAAGTCGAGTGGCTTATTTTTCGTCGAGACGAATCATTAATGCACAAAAATTTTATGTAAAATTAACAAATGCAAAAAAATGAAATAAAGATTAAAAAAATTACTTTGAATTATTTAACTAAACTGGGCCCAATTCGGGTTGTGTTTTGGACTGGATCAGACATTACTCATGTTAGGATTGAAGCTTTGCGGTTAAGGAGAACTGAGGCCCCGTTCCGCTAAAGGTGATGTATTATGAGGGAATGACCTATCTGGTAATGCAGAAAATAAATACTTAAAAATAAAAACCTTAACGAAACGGGTCTGAGTACAGTTTTGATAGACATACTAGGAATGGGGTGGGTAGTTCACCTTATACCTAGGAAGTGATGTTTGGTTGAAAGAGATTCCTAATTTTGTAATGCCCTACCTAATTGTAGATATAATTCCAACGGATTGATAAAATATCGATTTGTTATTATTATTATTATTATAAACAAAACTAGATTATGGTCCGATGGTGCATGCATGGTTGATTAATAATAATAATAAGGTGAAGTAATGGAAAATTTGCGGCTGATTAAGGAAGGTTTCCCTTATTTTAATTAATTAGCCACTAATAAATGCAATCGCCCGCCCCACATATGATATGTCGCCGTTCTATTGAATCGTTGAATAGAATTATACGTAGAAGCTTAGAAGTTGAATAAGCCCAAACCAAAATCCAATAATTCGTTGGAAGAGTTGTGACACTTGGAAGCTGAATAAGCTTAAGCTTAGATAGTGAAAATAACAAGAAGTGCATCTATCTGTTAGTTAGTTAGTGTCAAGATGACCTTTTTGATACGTCAGGGTGTTCGGATCAGTTTACACGCACCTCGACTAATCCTTGAGTTTCAAGTGAATTTGTCAAACTAATTTTATTCACCTCGACTAATCCTTGAGTGAATTTGTCAAACTAATTTTATTGCTTGCTACCAGATCAAAAAAGAAAAAATAGCATTTTTTCTGTAGGCAAAAATAGAGATCATAACAAAATGACATCAAAATGATCCCTAATTTAGAGGCCATTGCATAAAACCTATCTCATTTTTTGATGCAGATCTGTTGACTTGGATAATGTGACAGATTTAGCAAAGTCAAAGTTTACGCCGAATTTGGCACGAAGATGACTTTGATGTTTTTTTAAAAGCAAATTTGACTTAGGGGTGAGCACCACTGTGCCATTTATTTGGCCAAATTTTGATTTTTGCAGCCTAAAAAACTCTCAGGCGGATTCGCTTGTATTTTTAAGTCAAGGCCAAAATTCGTTACAAAGAATTACTACATCCAAACAAGGCCTACGTAGTAGTTTCGCACTGGTTTGTTTTCATAATGTTGACACCTTGAGATCATTACTCACAAAATACATAAACTAGAGAATTATTGTCTTCTATATATTGCTAAAAGTGTGGTGGCCACAACTCTAGGTCAAGTTACAAAAAAAAAAAAAGACTCTACGTCATAAGCCAGGGATTGAAATTCTCCTTTTTCAATTACACAACATGTATATATAAGTATCAGTTTAATGTCAAAACCATCTTTTTAATGGTGAGAAATGAACATGTTTAAGAAGTAGCTAGCAAGCCTTCAAAGGCTCTTCAATTCCATATGAAAATGATACTAGTAGAAAGCATCGAATTCATGTATTCTCATAACCCATTTAGCGCTTCGGTGTTCTTACTTTTTTTTAGAGACTAAAAGGTGTGATTTGATCTCCACTTCAATAGCCATCAACCTTTTTGACTGCTAAAATTTGGATCAACTTATTTCCTAAGTTCATTGTACAAGCCATCCCACAACTCCAACGAGCTATCAACTCTTGTGAGGTCAATTCATATGGAGCTCTGCTTTGGTTTTAGTCAATCCTCCGTTTGTGGATAATGAGACTAGAGATCTCTAGGGATTAGTCAAAATGAGTATAAGCAGGTCTGGAGAGTTATAAAAAAATATATATATCCGCACTACTTTGTGATTCATGTTTAGCAGTGTGACCAATTTAGGATTCGTGATTTCCTATATATTTGGTCAAATATTGAACATGTGGTATCAGAACAGATACGGTGTTTGCGACATCAGATGGGCTAAGTAAATTAATGAGCACAAACCGAAGTAAATTAAAGCCACCTTAAAGCATATATATTGCCGTAAGGAGGAGATAAAAATGGGAAAATGAAAAAGAAACTCTGCAAGTTGCAATAATTAACAGCAAATATCTTATACTAAGAACCTGCTAGCCAAGTTGCCTGGCAAAAAATGAATCATTAAAGCAGCAATGTTTTGTCACAGTTTTGAAATTTTGCTTTCTTCATTCATTTTTCAGTAAACTTACAAAACTTGCTTGATTGATGGATTTTGAAACTTATTTTCAGAAGACCTTTGGGAAAAAAAAAACTCATTATTTAAACCACATCAAACGAGCATTTTCGTATTTCATCTTAAAAAACATCTTCTTGGACAAGTATTTTACAAAAATGATTCTAAATAATGTAACCAGACACGATGTTGACACTGATAGAAACTTGGCAATGAGATCTGATCCTCTTCGGTCCAAGTTTTGGATTGGAGGAATAGTCCAAAACTTTACAATGGAATTGGATCCTCTCTGGTATGCACCAGAATCTGCAAAAGTACACATTCGGGGAAGATCCAATTCCTACCCTATTCAAATGGATTTTGCATGTCAGTTAGGAAAAAGGGGGAAAAGGGAAAGAGGGAAAATGAGAATCCCCTGTCATTGACAACACAATCTACAATCTGACCGTCTCACCAATTTATAATTGGCTAACCTTCGTCTGATTTGAATGTATTATTTGTCTCATTCGCATGCAATTTCTTTTTTTTTTTTCTTTCAGTAATATTAGATGCACGCAGTGAATTGTAATTTCGTTGTTATTAATATATTTATTGTCCTGCCAAAAAAAAATATCCACAACCCTTGTCCAACAAAAAGATGGCTTCAATTCAATCTTCTTTGGTATCTTTCTTTATTCTTCCTCATTTTCCTTGATCCATTTGGATTCCAAATCAAGGGTAAACAGAAAATCCTTGCGATCTTTCAAAAGTTTCCAGAGTGGATATTACAGGATTACAACCATACTCTTATTCATCTCATAAGCACATGGAGAATTATTATCACATTAAACCACCAAAAAAGGCAAACGTTTTGGTAATTTCTTTACAGAAGAATTGCAAAATTTCCAAGCTGAATATTTACACCATAATATAAAAAATAAATAAAAATGCAAAATTACATAGTATTGCATTTGCAATAAGAAGTATACCTAACAACCTCTATGTTTCCACAGGTTTTGCAATTCTTGTACCCTTCCAGGAAAAGACCCCACAACAATATTTTTGAATCCTTCAAACGTAGTGCAGCATCTGCACAATCTGGGGATAGTTCATCCACAAGATGAACTTCCAGCTCCAACCACCTGAAAAAGCGTGTATCTTACAGAACGAAGCCCTTTGCTTCCACCATTCGCAAATATAAGGAAATAGGAGTTTTCGAACTCTTTTGTCGGTAGTTTCGAAGGATATTCACCGTCCCTTTTTTTTTTTTCCTCACCACCTAACTCAAACCCTTGCCATCACCTGCCATGTACTCCATAGATCCAAGCCCAAACACCTCTTCAATCATACTGCACGTAGGCAAAAACTCGACTTCAGTCTTTGGCCATGTTGAGCACCCAACATCCCATAGTTTTGTCTCGCAATGCTCCAAAACGTACTCATGGCTGTCCCCACCACTCCTACCAACAAAACTACCTAAATGGCATCTGCTACTGCTATCGATGGGGTCCTCGTCACAACTGAGTTTCACATGTTCGCAATCGCTAAAACACTCAAACGGTACACTCCCATTGTATTCCCCTGAATCATTGTCTAAAATCTCATTACGAGCGTAAGGATCACCATAACATGCTGGTGACTCAACCACTGAATCACCTTCTTCCTCAGCATCACTTCCACCTTCGTCATCTTCAGAGTCCACTATCCCCCGCCACTCCTCATCGTCGCTGTCAATGTTCATCGGATCGTATCTATTCTGTACCGACCTTGTTTGCAGCACGAGTACATTGAAGTAATAGCTTACTATGTCCCTTTTGGTCCGCGAAGGGAAAACCGTTGAGAGATGGTCCCAAAAGTTGTTACCCGATGATACCGGGTTTGAAAACACAACCTCTCGAAATAGTAGTTCTTCCTCTTGACTCCATTTCTCAGCCACAACTTCTCCCATGTCAGAGAACCCCAGCTCCGAAAACCTCTCTTGCCCAAGGGCGGTCCAAAGATTTTCTCTTGCTTCTTTGATGTGTTTTCTTACACATCTGATGGAATCAGAATCCTCACAGTTGCAATCAGTTCTACCATGCCCAGCCTCATCTTCGTTGTTGGCAAACAGTCGGGATTCAGGCATTGCAATGACACAAATCCCGCCAAGCTTATTTTGAACATCACAGTTCTCATTCGGATGTGATTCTAAACCTAGAGGAAATAGAGTAACCAGCTCGAATCCGTCTGAGCTCTCAGAAGCGTTCTTGGCACCTGGTGCACCCCATTCTGGAATATCCGCTTGATAATCTGGTCCAATTGGGACTAGTTTATGTGGAGGAGATTCCAGAAGAGAACCATGTGTCTCTTCAGAGTGGACTACGATTCTTCTTGTATGCCGGTCAGCATTGTAACGTTCTGGGGACAACAACAGATAAAATGGTGCCTCTGCCCCTTTTTCTTCCTCATTTGCGCAATCCTTTTCGGTGGGTAGTGGGAGTTCACTAGTGATTTCACGCTTCTCATCACCTTCTCTGAAACTGACCCCAACTTCGCCTATCACAGACATTGGCCAGCAGCTCATAAGTTGAAGAAAACTCTAAAAAAGAAATAGATCGAGATTGTCCGCTATGTAAGTATTTGTGTCCGACAAATTTGTGAAAACCAAAATCCACTAAGTCACAAATCACCATCATTAGAGCAAGGCACGTAGCCTTGTAGTAGAGCATGCAAAGTGCTCCCACCTGGTCAAGGATTTATTCTCCATTCCCTTGGAATAACTAGTGTGATTCATGTTCACTCAATGTAAACCAAAAGACACATATTTCCCGAAGTTAACATATCACAAAATATTTTAGGCTTCAAAAGTCCAGAGACATGGAGAATAATGCCACACAATTTAATAAAAAGTGGAAAGAAAATATATCCAAAGAGCAAAGACTAATCAGACGCTCACATATAAATTTACCAACCTGAAGTGTTAGGTGGCTGTGCCTTATCTTCAGCATGAACAAATTGCAGGTAGGAAACTAGCTGGTTAGTGTAATCCAATTGTCTATGGTGCTTAGAAGAACCCTCATATGATTCCTCGTCATTGAAAGGACGCTTTTGCACCATGTTTAACTTCAAGAAAAAGTTGGGACGCATTTATAAGAAAGTACATTAGATTTAAGGGTTTAAGCCGCATCAACAGGGACAAGAGATAAAATCAGTAAACCATCTTTTCTTATACACATCCACGTAGAGGTAAGCGGAACAAAGAACATGCAATGCAATTAATGCTGAGAGAGTTGTTGGGGGGGGGGGGGCTGAGAGGAGGAGTTTGTGGGGGTGGCGTTGCATCTCGTTTGAATTCATTTGTTTGTAATTGGGTGCACAAGCAACACTCTGTTGCGCTGAGCATGAAACTGATGCCACTTCATCAGAAGCAAAAAAATGCTACTTTTGAGAGCATCCGAACTCAAAAGCAATTGCAATCATCATTATAAATTACTATGCACTCAGAAATTCGTTTCTGAACCTACATATATACTCAACCAAAGCACAAGAGCCACAAAGTAATTGGTGTAATCGTATGATCAAGAGCCACAAAGTAATTGGTGTAATTGTATGATCACGAATGGAAAAAAGATAACATGCTTAGAACCTCTCATCAAACATAATAGGCAGACGATTAAAGCAAGGTGGGAGTGACTGCGAGATACACTTGGAGGGTTCTAACCTAAAATCAATTGGCTATAGGTCAAGTAACCTCTAGAATATATTAACCAAGCTTGGGTGGTTTATGTGAGCGATGTGGGATAAAGTCTAACGCTCCCTCTCACGTGCAACCCGAATGCACGTGGAGGTACGAATTGAGGTGACCAAGAGATTTGACTCAGGAGATAGAGACTCGACCACATGAGGCTACCCAAGACCTAGCTTTGATACCATGGTAGATTTCTTGGAGGGTTTCAACCTAAAATCAATTGCCTATAGGTGGAGTAACTTCTAGAATATATTAACCAAACTTGGGTGGCTTAGGTGAGCGATGTGGGATAAAATCTCACACACTACATATAACTCACATTTGAAATTCTGAAAATGTTTATCAGACAGCACATTCTTGCTTTGAGACAGCAGATATTGTTAGACAGATTGATGATGAAATACCCACAGCCCTAACTTCCGTCCTGAACCCTACAAAGTCTTATGCCATTACTCGTAGCCCAAGAAGTGTCAACAATCAGCTATAAAGATGGTTTTTGTTTACGAGTATCGATCAAGGGTCTAAGTCCACCGTTCAAAAAAAAAAGATCAAGGGTCTAACTCCAACACATTAACCATCATAAAACTATTTTTGCATATCTTGATCAACCTGTGTAGAACTCCGCATCGTTCTCTCCCTCATCCTCCGCTTAACGCAGGAAAAACATATATTTCCCTTAAACGAAAGAAAATATGAATTCTAGATCAAAACCCAAGACGTATACAATGCAGAACAGCCACCCTTAATTGGCATGCATGTCACATGATTGAATAATACAGGAGCTACTTCACAATCCAATGAAAAATCTGCTGGCATGCCCATGACAACAAAGAGAAAGCCAATGCATTCAAAACTTACTCACAGTCAATAACAATGACATTCTGAGGAGTTATGCAGATCATTATTCAGATTCGCAAGCAAATGGTCAACTACCAATGTCTAGGCTCTATCACACAGTCTGACAAACGCGCAAAACTAAAGCATGCAAGGGCTAACTCTATGGTTCCGGAAACTTCCTGTAAACAGACACGCTGTTTTTTCCCTTTATCGAAATTAAATATGATATTAAAATCCCTCAGAAAAAGACCACTCAAAAGGTCTCATGTTTGGGGCAAGGTCTGCTTTCCGTCGCCCGAAAAAAGTGCGCTACGCAGAACCAAAATCTTAATGAATTAACATATCGGAGCAGATGAAAGGGAAGCTCAATGGCAGGCTTTCAAAGGTAAGGTCCAGGGGCATAGGACAGGGATTGCTATTCTGAGCCCAGGGCCAAGGACGATACAAGAGCAATTCTACACGAGGCACCAAGCCTGGAATCAAGCACGCACGAATATCGACCGGCAACGACATTGCCTTCTGTTGATACCAAGACAACTATTAAACAATTTCATTGTCCATACAAACAAAATGAACAAAGACTCACCCATAGCAGTACAGGCACCTACACCCAATGTGCATTGCCTACTTATATCACAGGCATAAACTAGCTAGGAAGCACCAATCGACCTTGAGTCCTCGACTATTCATATTTTCTTTAGGTAGTCTGTAGTCATTCCGGGAATAATGTAATAAGTAGAGGTGGTGATTCAACCGAAACCCAATTACCCACCCATGTCCACTCATAACCCATCCAAACCCAACCCGCCCATTTTCCACCTCTAGTAAAAAATATCGTGGGCAATCGTAGATAGCCATTGAAGAAATCCTTCACTTCGAGGCCAATTAACAAAGGCGTTCCCTAAAATAGAGTGACCATGAAATAATGCTACTAAAAATTAGCTAAATTAATGTGCCTTACAATATGTATCAGAAAATAGGGCGGTTTCTGAAATTAATTAAAGGGAAGGTTTATACCTCAAGAAATATTCCCTGGCAAACAAAACGGCAGATTCTAGTTCTCTAATACAAGGAAAGGTTTATCCCAAGGCCGGCCCTGGGTTGAAACCCTAGAAATCAACTGCTACAAGCTCCCCTAAAAATTGCTAAGAAGAAAGCACTCAAAAGAAGTTGATTCGCCCCTGTGGCGTGGATCGGACAGCCCAATACTCTTACAAGGAGTGATTATTGAGAATCTCAATTTGAGATATAGACGACGACGACGAGGAGAGGGAGAGAGAGAGAGAGACCCTAGAACTTGGGGCTGGTTGTAATCGCGTAGGGATGGATATATGTGGCGAAGATGACAAAGAAAACCTTAGGCTCTGTTTGCAACTTATGGAAAAGAAAGGAAAAGAAAGGAAAATTAAAAAATTTTCTCTCCTATTGTTTGGTTGAAGAGAAAGTGAGAAGAAAATAAACAGTTTTAAGTTTTATGAACAGTAAATTTTTCTTCCTATTTTCCTCTCATTTTCCTCCCACTTTATTTTCTTTTCCTTTCCTTTCCTTTCTTCGAATTCTAAACAGAGCCTAATCCCTGTCACAAATCACTCCTGTTAATTATGCCGTTTTACAATTCAAGGTCAAGTGGTTTCTAATTTAACAAACGGTATTGCAATTGTCAGCCCATTGAACTAACGATAAGTACAATAGAAGATGAGAAAAATACATATTTCTATGTACTTTTTACACTATTTAATACACATTCACATACTTATTATTGTCAGTCCAATGGGCTGATTTTAGAATTTTCCTTTAACAAAAACATCAACCCTCAATATATGTCAAAGATTTTTATATGTTATAAATCTTAGTTACTACACCATGTCACAATGATGTACCGATACACATTAATCTAAACCAACCAAACTTTTTCAATCAGACATTACTGGCAAACTCCACTTGCGAATCACAACCATTGTTCCCCTTTTCTTTTCTTCTCCTCTCTTTTCTTTTCAAACATAGTAGTTTGGAAAAATAATGAACTTGTATATTAATTGTTACATGGTATTACAATGCTCGAAGGTTTTTATTTTATTTTATCTAAACAATGCTCAGAGTTTAAGTTTCAAACATTAAGTAAAGGTTAGTGTATTGATTGTAGACTCGAGCTAGTGATGGTTGGGTGTTGTGTTTTTTTATATGGCAGTTAGCAATATAGGAACTCAAATAATGGAGGCCAACAACGATAGAAATAACGGGCAATAAACAAGTGCTAACAAGATTATATATTGTATCCATGTAAACAGAGAATATTATTAGATGATGATCGAGACAGTCAAAAAGAGTATTCTACGGCCATCGAAATACCACTAGACGAGCACTTGTGATTTCGTATCAGGTCAAAATGTTGACTATTCCATCGAAGTGGGTGGCTCAAATGGACCCTTTGATCATGAAACATAACAGCTCAAAAAGAGCGAGGGGGTCACTCCTTAAAAAAATAAATTATTAGGTGCTTCGGGATACCATGTTCCCACTTTCTTTTTACTGCACATTCACGCGGTCATGTAGTTTTGGGAGTGAGAGGTTGATGGTTCAAATCCTAACTACTAATTCTACTTATGTAATAGCAGAACAATAAAAATAGCAGAACGATGATAGGGTCATTTTTCAAGCTCGAATAGAACTATATAAAAGGGGGTGACTCTCTTGAGTGCAAATTCTCTCCATCTATCTATCTATCTATGACCATTCATTTGTCATATGTACCTACGTTTACGGGGCTCGATCATTTTCTGTGTCTCAATTTGACCATTAAAAAGGACATTGGTTTTGTACTGAAAAGAAGTTGAAGATGAAAGCAAAGATCCCGGACTGTTGTCATATCGCAGAAATCAAAGGTAAGAGAACGCGTGGCACAGGATAGGTAGGTGGTCCTGAGCCGACTGCAATAAGCCATATTCGATGAAAGGTCATTCCAATATTATCATTTCAAATTGTGCGCACTTGCACCATCATATGAGAATTGGTGCAAGACGCGAACATGAAATCACATGAGCAATGCCATCAGTGCCTATACAGGTAGACGGGAATAGGATCTTTACAATCCGTTTGGCTGCCGAGAAAATGGGTAATTGGAACAACAAACGATGAAATCATACAGTTTCGGATCCTTAAAATTCCCAGCATTTTTTTTAAAATTTCTGCGATTTAGCCCTTCCGACAACAAGACCCCTGGGAATATTCGCATACAATACTCCACTCCATACATCATTTCTTTTCAAACTCAAGGACAGAGAACAGAAACTGATCAATCATATGACAAAAGAAACTAAACTTCTGAAACAATTGTTATTGAAACACAAAAGCTTATTATTATTACAAGTTACAACTGGTAAATACTAGTATAACAGCAGCTGACGTTAGCACTGGAATACAAGAAAACAGATATAAGCAATTTATTCTGAAGCAAAGCTCAATAGCAGCCAAGTACCAAAACATAACGAAAAGAGAAAACTCTCTACCCAAAAGAGTGTACCTTCACAATGTTCTTTTTACTAACTCTTTGATCCGATCCGGAAGAAGAAACACAGGTCTCATGCCACTGCTGGCATGTCCTTGAGCCACGAATCCAACGGCTTCCCAATAGAGTAAACGATGAATCCAATCTCCCTGAGCTTTTCAGCATCCACAACGTTCCGTCCATCAAACACAAATGCAGGCTTCTGCATGTTAGCAAAAATCCTCTCGAAATCAAGTGTTTTAAATTCATCCCATTCTGTCAGAATGCAGAGTCCGTGAGCATCCTTTGTTGCATCGTAAGCATCCCAAACGACGCTCACTTCCTTCACAGAGGCAGGGCTCATCGGCTGTAGGTGAACCGGATGGTCCCAATCAAACTTGTTCATCGACAGATCCCTTTGAATCTGTTCTTCAGTCACTTGAGGATCATATATGCTCAAACGGGCCTTATCCCCCAAAAGCCCTTTGCACACATCAATAGCCGGAGTTTCCCTTGTGTCACCTGTGTCTTTCTTGAAAGCAAAACCAAGGACAGCAATTTTTTTCCCAGAGACTGTGTTGAACATGGAGGATACAACCTGGTTCACGAATCGGCTCTTTTGGTAGTCATTCACCTTGATCACTTGTTTCCAGTAGCTTGCAACTTCAGTGAGGCCATTGCACTCACATATGTAAACCAAGTTGAGAATGTCCTTCTGAAAGCACGATCCACCAAAACCGACACTTGAGTTGAGGAATTTGGATCCGATTCTAGTGTCCGTGCCAATAGCACGAGAAACCTCAGAAACATCAGCCCCGGTCGCCTCGCAGAGAGCTGACATGGCATTGACCGATGAAATCCTTTGAGCCAAGAAGGCGTTGGCAGCCAGCTTTGAGAGCTCTGCAGACCAGAGATTGGAGCATATGATCCTCTCCTCGGGCACCCAATGGGCATAAACATCTTTCAATGCTTTGATTGCCTTCTGCCCATCAGGGGTTTCTCTCCCCCCAATGAGGACCCTGTCAGGGTGAAAAAGGTCCTTTATTGCAGTCCCCTCGGCAAGAAACTCCGGGTTTGAGAGAATCTGGAACTTGATTCCCTTGCTATTGTGGGTCAAGATTTTCTCAATGGCCTCTGCTGTTTTCACTGGAACAGTCGATTTCTCAACAACAATCTTGTTGGATTTTGACACATCAGCAATCATCCGCGCTGCACACTCCCAGTATGTCAAGTCCGCGGCTTTTCCAGCCCCTAGGCCACGAGTTTTTGTAGGGGTATTAACGGAAACAAAGATTATGTCGGCTTCTGAGACATGCCTTTCAACGTCAGTGCTGAAGAAGAGATTCTTTCCGCGGCATTGCTTCACCACTTCATCGAGACCAGGCTCATAAATGGGCAGCTGGTCACTGTTCCAGGCAGTGATCCGAGGGACAGATATGTCGACGACAGCTACTTCGATTGAGGGACACTTGAGGGCAATAACTGCCATGGTTGGCCCACCAACATACCCGGCTCCAATGCAACAGATTTTCACCATTTTTTGTTTTCTGCTATTGAGATCAAGGACACGTCAGATAGAAAAATCCAATTCTCTTTCGAGATTCAAACTTCTTCATACATGCATGTATATGGACTCAACAATGAAATGTTAAAGTTAAAGATTGTCTACACGATGCATAAATGAAAACATTTTTTTAGAGAAACCGAAGATGATTTTATAGACGTGGAAATCTGCTACCAAGGTGACTGTCATGAAGTGTTGCAGTTCTAACTGACACTGGATCCAATTGCCGCAGAAATCAAATCCATAAAGAATTTTTTTTTTTAAAAAGCAAATCTTTCGTTACTAGTTATATTATATATATCTGCAAAATCGACAGAAACATGCTCAGCACACCACGGTTGTTCCCATTGGTGACGTCATGTTCATCAGTTTTAGTTCAGCTAAACACCCCACACTTAAGAGAATGGTCAAAAGACGAGTACAATTATATACCCCGTGAGAGTGAGGTGATTGAACCCTTCAAAACTTTGCCCTGAACCTGTTGCTTGGCTTAAGCTTGTACTCGGCCCCTAAAGGTACTAAAAATAATAGACTATGTTCACATGTTTACAGATGCACGAGTGCTTTTTATTAAAGTTCCACTAATCAAAATCCTAACAAGCAAATAGCATAACAGAAGAATAATTTCTAGGCACAAAAATCTACCTCTTATTTTGTGGCGATGTCCACGTGAGGCTAACCCAGTGAAAAGGTTTTCTGGCCTAGCCTGGTTATTCTCATGTCTAGTCTATTTATAGTTCACAAAGTCATGATCTCATGGCCATTGTTAAACCAACTGAAGATCAAACAATTTCCCTCATATTTTCAAAACAACAAGCAGGACCAAAGTAGAACCTAAATACAACAAACCATAAATGCAGGGAAAATATGCAACTTACGGTTGACACTTGGTTTTGTCTCAAAACGATCCGAAGATAATGACATGATTGATTGCCAGTGAACACCAGTCATCCCTTGATTGAAGTCAGAATAAAATCCATCGGGAGACAATGATGCATGCAAATTGCTACATTAGTTTTCTTTTTCCACCATAAAAGAGTTGCTTAACTTGTAACTCCCAAAAAACTGAAACCAGAAGCTAGCAAGGCATAAAAGTCGGAGCAAAATATTATAACTGGAACTTGATCAATGAACTAGGAGATCTTAGGTCATGTTGTATTTGATCGGAAGGGACGTGTGGTCCTGTGGAATGACTAATCCCACCGTACTCATAACGAAGGAATTACACATACCAAATTATCCAACGGGCATGTAAACTATGATTGACATGTATATAACTCAAAGCCATGTCTTATCGGGCTAATCAAACAGGACCAGATTACCACATTCTTCGGACGACAAATCATGAATTAGACGGCTCTAAGTCTGTTTTTCCAATTGGTATGATCATATGCAAAAAGATACAGAAACTGCTACATTATAGTCCCACGAACAAATTTAGGGAGAAGTCAGGTTCATTTTTGGGTTGATCAGAAGGATAACTCTTTTAGGTTGGTTTCACATAATATGTGGGGTAGTACCTTTAGGCATGGGCATTTGCTAATCCATACACAAATCAGTGCACAAACCACATAATTAAACAAGAAGGTAAATGAAACCATGCAAACACGTATATGGATATCTAGCAAAATTGCAAATCAAACCAAATGAAATCAGCCATGAGAAGTCACACCAAGGGACTACATTTCAAAATGAAGTTTAAGAAAACAATTACCTTAAATGGCTCTTCTTTTTCCCTCAAGAATGCCCAAAACACAGTATGTATAGGATCTCTGCAGTTAAGGAGGGACCTCAGCTTCTATATGGAGGGAGAACAGGAACTCCTTATGGGTTATATACACAAAACCCATCTAAGATCTACCCCCTTGGACTCTCCCAAACTAAGCAAAGTGCCAAAGGCAGATTTAAAAGGTGAATTGGAACGTTTAGCACGTTTTCAAGCAGCCCCTTTCATTAACAAACAAGGGAACTCAACAACCTTTTCTTGAGTAGAAACTGACAAATTCACTTCTTATTAAGACCAGTCTTATAAAATACCAAGAACCCATTTCATTAAATTCCATTAAACGCCAGGTTATGCAAAAAGAACGGAAATGTTATCAATATGCTGACACAAACACACACAAAAACATGTTACTTCACCAAATGGTCGACAAATCTACACTCCGTCGCAAAGGAAAAAAATATGTATTATTTTCAGTTCTCGTTTCAAACTGGAAAAACATTTTAGGACGGAGAGGAAGGACTTTCTTGTGAAATTTACCGACACCCATATGATAGAAACGAGTTTTTAGCAAACAGTAGTGATAATGACACAGATTTTTTTACGCACCAATCTTTCACAGATTGGGATGTGGGGCCCACTACGGGTCTCACACAAACGATCCGAGCCGTTCATTAAATTTAAAACATAGTTTGAAGGCCCCTCGTGAGAAATCAGCTCAATCGGCTACCTATAAGTGCTTGAATCAATCATCCAATTTTTCATTCAGTTTTTAGGATCTTAAAACTTGAATGAAAAGTTAGATGATTGGATCAAGCACTTATAGATAGTGGATTGAGCTGATTTCAAGCGAAGGCCCTTAAAAACATGTTTTAAATTTAATGAACGGCTCGGATCACTTGTGTGGAACCCATAGTGGGCCCCACATCCCAATCTATGCTTGAAAAATCTGTGTGAACAGATTTACTGTTTAGCAAAACCCAGGTCCCAGAAAATGCCAAAAAGGGATTTTTCGAGTAAAAACAGGCAATTATTCCCTAGTGGTAAATTTGATTTGAAAGTGATAATAAGGGTTCCCACGATAATTTTCCACCATTGTTGTGTGTTTTTTTTTTTTTAAAGTAGAAGAAAGAAAGCTTCAAAGATCAGAAACCACGTACTCGGTGGGTTGTGAAAGCATCGAGTGAGATCAAAGACATGATTTATAAG
The DNA here is from genome assembly GCA_019656835.1 of Rhododendron ovatum. Lineage (NCBI taxonomy): Eukaryota > Viridiplantae > Streptophyta > Magnoliopsida > Ericales > Ericaceae > Rhododendron > Rhododendron ovatum. Next base: position 13,680,498 of record CM033790.1, read on the forward strand.
CATTTAAAAAGTGAAGTCTACAGTTAGAGACCTCGATTAGAAGGAACATACTATGTGAGATTAACGCGTTGTTACCCGATTAAATGGCGCCCATTTTGCAATAGAAGGGTTGTCAAGACGCGTAAAGTGTACACTACCAAAGGATCAGGAGGGCGAGCGCATTTCCTTGGATTCATCTATTGGTCTAATCTTTCAAAATAACATGCGCTTTCAGTCTCGATCCTCGTATTATAATCATACTTTTAATACTTGCTTTGGTGAATATTATTAGTAATTTGATACGTGATTCAAAGATGTTTTTATGCGGGTGAGGTGTGATTCAACTATGTTTTCACGTGGACGCGAATTATGGTTTAAAAAGAAAAATTTGGTTCTTGTTTAGATGGTTTACACTGAAAATAGTTTTAACTATACTTTATTTTTCCATTAAAACAGACCTAAATATTTTTGAATATATTCATTTTCTAGCTTCTTTTTTTTTATCCGCAATATTCATTTTCTGGCTGATAAATAACAAATTGACCATCGGAAATACCCAAAGTACACTTGATAACTTGCCTCCTAAAAAGATCACTCGGAGTAATTTGCTCCTTGAATTGAATTGAAAGTTACCAAAGGGCTTGTAACTCAATGACATTTCCTCACCTCCTCTATATGAAAGATGATGGTTCAATTTTCATCAGGAGCGCGACTGCTTGGTGTAGTGGTTGTGTGGTTAATGTCGTTTGGACTTATCTCATTTGTACGCTGCTTAGCAACTCTCCTTCTCCATTCATTAGGAGTAGACTAGATATCTATCGAGTGGAAAAAAATATTGAATAGAAAGTTAGCATTGTGCCCCTTTTATTCAATATGGCATAACTATTACACATCGCATGGTTGATTGAGTTCACATCTATATATAGAGGCATCTTTTGCAACAATTTAACTCCAGAAAAGCTATGAGTACCGACTATTTTGGAGGAAAATCGTACCGACGGCTGCCGGTGGGCCGTCTCCGGTCATCGGACGGCCGATCCGAGTCATCCAAAAATTCTAAAAAAAAAAACCGATGGGGTCCGCTTGGGAATCAACGGCATCCGAGGTGTATAGGCTGCTTGATCTAAGCACCCTTTTTTTTTGTGTATATATGTATATACGTGTATATACACGAAAAAGAGGTGCTCAGATCAAACACCCTACACACCTCGGATGCCTTTGATTCTCGCGAAAGCCCCATCGGTTTTTTTTTATAGAATTTTTGGACGGCTCGGATCGGCCGTCCGGTGACCGGAGAAAGCCCGTCGGCGGCCGTCAGTACGATTTCTCTCCAAAATGGTCGGTACATATAGCAAAGCTCATTTAACTCAGGGGTAGTTCCTATTGATCTTTATAGCCAAAGTGCTCTTATTTTAGTCTTTTTGGGAGTAAAAGGGTCACAACTCCTAGAGATTGATAATCATGTCCAATGTAACGACTAACAAAAAATTTTAATACATTGACTTTTATCATCTCACCTCAATTTTTTTATCCTACCTTGATGGTACCAGGGCTTTTGGTGCCTTTGGTGATGAGAAAAGAATACTTGACCAAAAAAGATCTCACTTTTAACGATTGAACTTCACTTTTGTATCCGGATTGAACGTGTCTTGTTTTTCCACTAATAGCATTCTAATTTTACTTAAACTGAAGGTAAAAGAAATGAGTCCTGCTATTTACACCGATCGGAATATACCGACGGTGTACCGACGGCCACGCGCGGCCGTCTCCGGCCACCGGACGGCCGATCCGAGCCGTCCAAAAATTTTTAAAAAAAAAACCGATATACATATATACACGAAAAATAGGGTGTTTAGATCAAGCACCCTACACACATCGGATGGCGTTGATTCCCGCGTAGGGGCCCCTCGGTTTTTTTTTTTAAAATTTTTGGACGGCTCGGATCGGCCGTCCGGTGGCCGGAGACGGCCGCGCGCGGCCGTCGGTATGGTTTTGGTCGGTACCTCTATCTTTTCCGAAAAGAAATTAAGAGGAAAACTAAAGGTAACACTTGAATATTGCCAAAGTACCGCACCAATTCTTACTTTGTTACGATTCCTTTTTCTCTTATCAAGCATATGCAATGTTTTTGAGAAAATTGAGCGTGCAATGTCTTGAAATTTTTGTATCACCATGTGATGGTATTAATGAGGCACAGTTTCAAGGGATGCTGGATGATTGGAACTGTTCAGTTTTTATCGAAGTACTAGCTGTGATTGAAGATATCTATTACTGGGAAAAGCATTGGAAGACTAGTGCTCAATTGAGAATGCAGAAACCTTATTTGGGACTTATAATGTAAACTGTGAGTTGATTGGCCTGGACATTCTGATCCCTATATGCCATGCCAATTAAAGGGAAATTCAAGAAACTTCCTTGTGGCGCATAACATGATTTCGTTAACATGCAATTCCAGGAAAAATAACTTGAACATCTTGTGTTAATTACCATCTGCAATTGTTTCTCAATTGTCTTATCTCGATAATTAATGGTCCAAATTCTAAAAAGTCTCTTTGGATAAGATTTTGTTACCCAGCTTGAGGCTGTGTCTCCGTCGATCGGCAAGGTCCTCTCGTCGGCGTGCCCGGCGGTCGGTGGTGCCCAAGCTTGTATCATGTCCGCCGTCTTCAGATGATGTTCTTGGGTTGGCAGTGAGTAGTAAATAAGGTGTGCGGTTGGGTTCGTGAGTTTATCGTTTCTTTGTTTTTGTTTTTCCGATGGGTTCCCGTTGGCTTCTATCGGCTGTTTTGGGTTTCCCCCAAATTAGTCCGGTCTTGTACTAGTTTGGTTGTTTCCCCAAATCTGGTGTGGAAGAGGAGGTGGGCAAATAATTCCAGCGCCTATTGAGGACTAGTCTGATGGTGGTCATGATTTTGCTCTGTGCGCGTTTCTAGATGGGTTTCAACAGAGAAACTGCCTTTCCGGTCGTGGTGGTCTTCGTCTGGTTGTTGTTTGTTGTTAGCCAACCTCGCACCGGTGGCTGATTTTGGAGTTAAGATTGGTTTGAGGAAGAGGGATCCCTCATTTTGTCTTGCTTATTCAGTGATTATGTTCCTTTCCCGTAGATGCTTAGTCTCTATTACGGTGAATGGCTCTATTGGTCGAATTTCGTGTGTCGGCTCTGCTTTGCAGTATGTGCTTATTTCTCGGTGATAGAGTTTAGGTTCCTACTTGTTGTTCATGTTTAGCCTTGATCACTATATTTTTGGTGGATTCCCTGGATCGGGCTCTTTGTTATGAAATGAAACTTGTGACTTATCAAAAAAGAAAAGAAAAGAGAGAGAGGGTGAATTTTACAAATGGTCCATCTAGTTTGCTTGAATTCTTGTTTTCATCCCTCTAGTACTAATTGTGTCAATTTTAATCCTGTAGTTTATATTTCATCTCCATTTCATCCCTCTTGCTTATGCATTAGTGAAGCAAATGGAATTGAAGGGTAACATTATCATTTCTCATCACAGAAGAACTAAATTGAGATTTCATGCAAACTAGAGGGACTGTTTTTAGAATTTTACGTTTTATTTTTATTTTTACAACTAAAATTAAAAGACACCATACGTAATATATTTTTCACCTTATTTTTATATTGAATAATCAAAATATGTTGAAAATTTTAAATCTTTCATAATATTCCATATCACAAAAATATTAGGACATTCAAAAAGCAATCCCTATGTTAAATGTCTTTGTATCGTATTTTTTCAATCTCTTTATTTTCTCTGTCATGTGATTAAAAAAAGTTGTTCAGTTGTATTTAGGTATCTTGTAATTTTGTTTGATTAAGCTATGAAACACTATTGAATATTAAGTGATCAAATGCATTAAAATATGGGGATATTATGTTTATGTTGATCGGGACTTACTAATAAAACCACTTGTATAACAAATAAACCCTAATTGAATATTGATAGCTAAATAATCAGTCTATATTAGTCTTCAAATAATTTAATGACTAATAGCTACATAATGAAATATGAAGATACCTTCTTTAGATCAATATAATTTAGCAATATCAAAGTTGAGAATTCGACTTACAACATCACCTCCAAATCGAAAATTCACTTCATGATTTTATTAAGATAAAGCCAAAAATATGATACAAAAACATTTAACTAAGGGGTTGATTTTTGAATTTTCTCATATATTTGTAATATGTAATGAAATATAAACATAAATTTTCTCAACATATTTTGTTTACCCAATAAAAACTAATTGAGGTGTCAAATACATTACATATGGTGTCTTTTAATTTTATTTGTAAAAAAACAAAAGTAAAAAGTAAAATTCTAGAAATAGTCCATCTAGTTTGCATGAAATCTCAATTTAGTCTCACTATAAGGAGAAATGAAAATTTTGCCCTACAATTCCGTTTGCTTCACTGACGCCATAAGCGAGAGGGATGAAATGGAGACGAAATGTAAACTATAGGTTAAAATTGACACAATTAGTATTACAGGAACGAAAATGAAAATTCATGCAAACTAGAAGGACCATTTGTAAAATTTACCAAAGAATCTATGATCCATAATTTCTTATTTTTTTGCACGGCCGAGAATAACAAATGACTCTCTATGGCCCAAACGTAGAATGTTGAGAAGCTAGACTCTAATGTAACATACGCAAGCAATAATATTTTCTATTGCATTTTTCTCAGGGCTATGATCCTGATATCCTTCAATAATCTCTCGTAAATAAGCTCCATTACAGTCTCATATTGATAATTCAAATTATTTATTTTGTAAGCTCCGATATGCCAATATTCTAAGCAAAATTAAATAAGTTGATCAACTATTGGTAAGCACCTAATCAAATGAAAGCCAGAATTCCAACCTTTATATTTTAAGATAAGATAAGATAAAAGACTACTGTAATTTTTTTTTTTGGGGCCATATTTTATAGTTAGTAGAGGTTAGCAGGAAGTTAGTCAACAAAGGGGCTCGGAGGTTATCCATAGTCCTGAAACCGCAAACCCCGCCCCTCTTGGGACTTAAACTTTGGTCTCCAGAGGGGACATGAGCAAACCATCCGTTTGGATTTTGAGGGAGTTTTTTTTGAAAGGAATGATATATATATGAGAGAGAGAGAGAGAGAGAGAGAGAGAGAATTTATTAAAAATCATGCATAGAAATTTTGAGACCGAAAACGAACAAATCTGAGATCCCAAAAGTTTGTGACCTCACGCAATGGGAAACACAGATTGCAGCCACCCAATTGATTGATTAGACTATAGCAAGCAGGAATCTTGTGTAATATCTATGTATGGCTGGAAAGTCCAGTGAGAAAAAGTAAGGTTAGTTAATAGTAAGTGACAGCATGCATGAGATGCTTTAATGCCATACAAAAACAGCACACTAAAACCAACCACGAAATACACTCCAACTTTACATGTGAGAAAATGTCAATGCGCCTAGAATACAAATTAAGCTCATTTTGGATGGGATGGCCGGCCAGAATGAATTAAAAAAGAAAAATAACTATTACTACGACTTTTTTGGTAGAATGATACTACTAGTAGTACTATAGAAGACCGATATATATGGACAACGTACGGTCAGATATATTTTATAGTATCCGGGGTGTTTGTATCTATTGTCTGTCTGCATTTCAACACCCTAAGTTTTGGCCTCTGGCCCGATTAGTTCTTTAACAACCAAGGGCAAAATAAGAAACTCATACAATTATACATTATTCACCTTTTATATTTCCCTTCTGAAAAAACAAAGTAGAGTGATTTTTAAACCTCTGTTCTAAAATAATCCTTCCTCCAACCACATCCACCTCTTTATTCCCCTCGTATTATATCCCACTTTTTTCCTCCAAAACACATCTCACCAGCAAACAAACCGTTGGGAATCAAAATTCCTAGTAATGTAATACGTGAAATATTTTCATTTCAGTGTTTGGATTACTTCGGTAATCTTATTCAAGAAACAATTATTTTAAAAAATTTATTGGGGTCTAATATTTTATTTTCTTATGGATCGAGCCATGAATCCAAGATTACTAAGAGGTAAGGGAGAAATCAAATTCTCATTTAATATGAGAATATATGATTCTTGATTGAATATGTCAATAGAACCTATTATAGTAGGGCGTAGAAATTATGGTATAGGTGATATCACATTCGTATTCCTCCTCTGATTCCCGCTGTCCAAACTGAGTCAATGTAATTTTCCTTGTTAAGCCAGCGTTAATTACAAAGCAATTTCTATATACCCGAAATCCCATCTCTAAGCCCAAAGTCAAAACTAACTCAACTCAAGCAATCTCTATATACTCAAAATCCCATCTCTAAACCCAAAATCAAAACCAACTCAACTCCCGAATTTCTGCAACCTCCATAAACAAACCTCCGTAAAGATGAATGACGGTTTAAACAAAAAAGAACAAGCAAAAGGCAGCTCATTCTTCAGCTGGTGTCCAGAGGCCTATATGGAAAGTGAGAACAAACCACAATGGAAGTACCCCATATGACTCGTTCGAGCTCCAAGCCGTAATGAACCAACTCAACAAAGCCATTCAAGGGTCAAATGGCCCTTTGTCGCCCTATTGGGAGTCTTTGGGCAGCTGAATCTTGTTTAGCAATCCAACCAACCGTCGGGGACTTTCCAAAGTCCCCAGCCAAGCCCGTGACCGGATTTACAGAAGGCGGCGCAAAGACTCCGAGGAGAATCACGTCCGGGCGGGTCGTGGACACTGCTTCGGCTGATGCAAGGTGTCCCAGAGGATTTGCGATATGGCTGTGGGAAAAGATCAAACGCTGGCTTCTGTTGTTGAACAAGTAGAGAGGCCATAAGGTAGTGCTCGCTCTGTGTTGTTCATAAAATGTGTCCTCAACATTAACAGTAAACCCTTCTTTCGTTGGTGTAAGTAGCACCGGATTTCAGCCTTGAAAAACTTCATAAGCTGCGTCAAAACTCCCTCTTGATTATTCTATTAATCATGATCCACATACAACCCGCTTGGGCTTGCAGCACTGCCACTGAGTATTATTCGAAAGATACACATGAAATAGATAGGAACGGCTCTAATGATCTCATTCTTTTATCTTTATGATAATAAGATTTTATTTGCTGTTCAAAAAAAAAAAAACAAAACAGAGAGGAACAGTAATATAAATGATGAAAGGATAAGAAACTCTCCCAATAAGCGCTGCAGCTCAATCCCTGAATGCTATCCAGTGTTGGTGTTGATAGGCATGATGTTAGGACAGTTTCAGGGCCATTTCTTGAAGAAGAGCTCGTTTTTGTGATGCAGTAATCACACGGTTTGTTTCAGCATTCTCAAGTACATCAGTTATAATGGCTGCCGCATGACCAAGGGGCTCCTCTTCTGCTCTCTTTAACATGAAGGCCTGTGCAACAAGTGAAAGGAAATAATGAATTTCACATCATCGGAACCACAGAGAGTTTCACAGCAAATATATAAAATTCGGAAATCAGCATAGGATGCCCAATAGAGTTCTAGGCCCTGATAGCAATTGTAAAATCACTCAGCTTAATATGATAGTTTAACATATATCGTGATTACATGTGTATTTATTAACATATGCAACACCAAAGATAGGAGCTGAAGTCTATAGTTAATGAAGGTGCCACAGCATAACATGGACTATTGGAAGAGCTCAAACAAACTATTTCAGCAGATGGTCCCGACCAAGAGTACAGAAATTCGAGTTTCTACGTCAGAAGTATGATTCGCATGGGTTTCACTTTCCAATGATATACAACTAAACATTAGGGTATAATGAGGTTTATCAATCCCAATCATGATCCATGACTTAAAAGTTAATACTAGTGAGAAGCCAATAAAAGAGTAGTCCCGAGAAATATTAAGCTATCACACAATGCAACCAATCATCAATTTGACTGTGAACAGAAAGAGAATACAAGAAACAAAATAAAAAATGTGAAATAGGTTGTAGCAGTGACTTGACCGATCAAAGACGTCCATTGCTTTGTTTTTTGTTTTTTGATCGGCAAAGAAACTTCATTCATCACAACGAGACAGCCATTTCTTTGTTACAATTATAGTGACGGTAAATTTTCATTACACATCAGCAAATAATCCTAAAGTCTGCTGCAATGACAATCAGGTGTCTAGCTCGTTAGTAAAATATGCATGGTATCTTTACCAACCAGCTAGACGCTTCTAAGCCCTTAGCCCCGTGACTTTTTGAAGCTCTAACACAATGTCAAGATCTGGATATCTCAAAAGATCTCTCTTTCTAAGGACCGAATGCTAGTCATTAAAGAGAGAAAGGGTGGAGGATGCTCCATATTACTAGTGGTCTCAATTTCTTTTTATTAGTTCCAGTAGCAGCAGTCAATATGAAGAACCACAATAAAGCACCATTGTAAATTGGTTTCTCAGACTAACAAGTTCCTAGAACATCACTGATATAAAGGCTCACAAGCAAAATTTGCATGTTAACATTTATGTATTTCGTTGAGATTCGTTACACAGAAAAAAAATACTTCAACATAGAAAGATTTTTTTAAGCAAAAACCCATAAATAACGCATAATTAGGTTGCGTGTCGTGTCAGGGAGAGAGAGAGAACCTGCCCATGGTGAGAAATGGTCAGTTTACATGGCTGCTGAAACCAAGGTTCCCCATCTATTTGAACAGGCAATGCAGCGAAAAGCTGAATCTTAATTGACTGCCCTTGGGCAAGCCTTTGAGCCCGTGAAAGCCCCACCTATTGACACAGAAAACAGAAGCCCTGAGAATTGCAAGATGCAATAACTGAAAAGTGCATTGATGGCTCAATTGTAACAAATTTTCCCAAGTTTCAGTTGAGACAAGTAACTACATGTCTATCAAAATCAACATACTAGGGATAAAGACTATTTCAAATGTAGAATATTCAGGGCAAAGATAGACCTCGAATATTTTAACCAAGTTAAACTCCTTCTAAAAAAAAAAAGTGTGACACATGGTTTCTGCGCCACGTTATGCCATGCTATGCTCTTTGAAATATTTTTCTGAAGGTTTCAAGGCCAATTTACTGGAGTATGAGTTAGGTAAAAATGTAGTAGCATATAATTCTGAAGCACCATGCAAAAGAGTTCAAACTTCAACAACAAAGAATTAGACAGGAACAAACGAGTTGAAAAAAAAGAAACTAGTAGCCGGAGAACCTGAAGTTTTCCAAGATGCCACGTCCCTGATATGCTTACAACCTCCAGCACCTTATCATGCATAGACTGCGGCTCAAAATTATCATGAGTTTCATCCTCATTATGCCACAAATCTACTCCACCCATATAGCTTCCAATATTAGCTACAAGAACACCTTCTGCATCCTGCAGAGCACATGAACACTATTTAGTTGAAGCACAAAATTCAATCTACAAAAACATCAGTGAATAAACTGTTAACTACCGCACAAGATCAAAAACAAAAAAACTGGTAACTACCGCAATCATTATGAAATACCAAACCGTAGAGAAAGAAAAATTTTAAACAGACGAAAAAATTATTACGGAACCAGCACCACTAAACCTAGTTGCACCTGAAAAAGGGGGGAAAAAATGCATAATGTAAACACACACAAGTAAATTTGGGAGTTAAACAGGGGACAAACACTCTCACTTTGGAACAAATTGTTAAAAACAATTTGTAGATGTCTTGGAACTACTTGATGACCAATTCATCCACAAAAGAAGTGAAAGAACGCATAATATAGCTCAGCCAGCATAAGATTTGATTTCTGAAGCATTTGCAAGAACCTTAGATCTTCACAGACAATTAAGCAGCTTGCAAACCCACCTCAGGGACTTCTATCTCCACTCCATCCACCTCCAACCTAATTTGCCAAGGAAAATCTTCAAATGTCCTGTCCATTATAGTCTTAGCGCCTTCTCTTGCATAAAGAACTTTGTTCATAAACTGCAGTAAAATCACTCATAAAAATCAACAAGATTAAGGAATAAGAGCTAGTAAGCAACTTGAAATCCTCATAAAAATGTAGCCAACCCAGGCAAAGAGGCAAACACCTACCAACACCAACACAAAAAAAGACCATAAAGAAGAGAAAAGTGAAAAAAGGTCAAATGAAAAAACAGAAGCTTGTCAACTACTACTGAAATTATTGTAATTGTGCTCCATATTGGGGGAAATGTAACTGTAGCAGACTAAAAAGGACAAAACTCAAGCAAGTATTTCTCTCAGATAATTAGGTGAAGCCTTGCAGCTACATCAAATATTAAACGACAACCAAAGCTATTCAAACATTCATTAATTTGTTGATGTCATCTCTCTAGTAGAAGACTCCATTTTCCCACAAAACCAGGTACCAGAAGTGGTGGAGGACATAGTTTAAACAACTTAGTGACATAATACTCAATCCAGTAGGATTGCGACTACATGTTGTCAGACCAAGAGGATGAGAGTTGGCAAATCAGAGAAACTAAGGTAAGAACGTGGGTTTGAAATGCAGTTTACATTTACTGGAGTCTGAAATGCCAAATTTAGCCCATCGCTCCCAACCATGCAATGTTGCATTGCCCAATCCAATATCTTGAGGCATCCACACAATGGCCTTTGAAAAGATCCGAAGCCTCTATCAGCAACTCAACTAACTATCCCATAGCTGCATGAAGCCAAAACAGAAGCCGGGCAGGGATGGGAACGGGAGTGAGCCGGGGGCAAGGAAGCCAGGGCACATAGAAGAGTCTGCGGTTGGAGCCTAAGGGAGGGGCTTCAAGTTATCCATCTATCCAACATATATGGTCCGAAAGTTGTCTTTTTCTCAATTCTAATATCTATACCAATTTAAAGGGAGCACATCCGTTTAGCTGCTTCTTATCATTGACAGCTGCAAAATAAGATCATTGCTTCTTTTTTTTTACTGCAATCCATTCCCAAAAACTGAACCAGCAACTGCCAGTTGATTAATAACATAATGGCTTAACGGACGAACAACCCAGAGACCCGGACAAAACTTCAATAACTGCTGAATGCAATGTAAATGCAACATCTCAAGGTATGTAAGTCCTTCTGATATTCTTCATTATGCTTAAACAAAAAATCCATCAACAAATTTCATCCATCTAGTTAAACTGCAACTCTGCAAGGTACGCAACTCTGCACACGCATCACACGTGCCACAACATCTAAGTTAAAATGTGAATAAATATTGGTGATAGGTGTCATCTGCAAGTTGATTTAAGATGTATATTTTGTGAATAAGACAACTAAAATAAATTTGAGCATGTTTTTTTTCCCTATAATATGATGACTAAAGCCTAAATCCTAACTTCTGTTTTTCTTTGCAGCTTTTCTTTTGTTAATCTGGGAATTGCATGTTGGATAGCTCCTATCCTGGTCAGGACCCAAGTGGTAGCCAGTGCACCATTGGTTTCCCATCTCCTTCGGCCCCAACTAGCAACCAGAGAGGGAGTAAAGGTATCTATAGGTTAAAGGCAGTAGGAGTGCTCGCAAAATGGGGTATCTAAGACCTTTGGGAGCCGAACCGTCCAATTGTATCTGGTCCTGAACATTGAACTAGAGAACTTGAATTAAGCTCCCTGTAACGAAGAGAAAGTTCTTTCTCAATGAAAGCGAGGCTTTAACTAGATTCTTTAATGAATCATCGGCTGAGGTGCTAGAGAGGTTTCACCATATCCCATAAGAGGTTCTGCAACAAAGAACTATCCCCTGTTTTGAGTCTCCATAGAACCTTACACAATCAACTAGTACATTCTAACTTTCTAAGTTTAGTTTATATCACTTTTGTAAGTAATTTTTCATTACCTGGTTATAGAACTTTTCCGGGTTCTCCTCCCTTAAATTATGGATTTCCAGGGCAACCTTTGCATCACACCCAACGCCTGCAACAATAATTATGTGCTTCTCACCATATTGCACAAGATAGTCCTTGACAAAATAAGAAAATTTTAAAATGAAATGAAACACCAAAAAATAGAAAATGAAAGAAGGCAAGATGGAGGAAGCACAATTCCCTATCATAAAGCAACATACTACCGGGTACTGCCGTACGGAAACTCATTCAAGTCTCACTAGAAGACCAATAATGGGTCAAATGTAAAACCTCATTTGCCAAACCCATATTGTTACTATACATAAGGGAAAAAAGAATGTAAATTGAAGGAAAACGGTGGCAGTTGATAGTTGCCATGATCTCAAGTCCATGGAACCACTATGTAATCTCTGGCTGTAAGTGGTAGCGATAATTTCACTGCCAGTTATATTTATACTTCCTTTGTAGTGGATCTAGAAGTAGTTGCGAAAGCAAGACTTCTCAAGAAAAAGAAAAGGTGAAAGCAAGAGTAGTAATAGAAGAAGTTAAGATCCTGCAAAAAAATCGAAGGATTTTGTATTCTCTCTAATTCAATTTCCAATGGTGAGACGTCCTACAAACATGCATTATTATCATTGGAACCATCATACTTGACTACCATCAATGCATACATTGAGGTCTTCTGATGGTCTGCTACTAAGCACGTGTCGTCCAAGGTAAGGACATATAACTATGTCTAATATTTGTAGTACAAATACTTGGGTGAGGTTTTGCATCCGGATATGTGAATGATCCTGTCTTCTTGTAACTCTCCTCTCCATGGGTACTAAGATACTGCTATATTCCATGTTTCATAGACAATTAGGTTTAGGCTTTACAGTTAACCTAGCACATTTTATACGTAAAAACGGATTCTATGCATTGTTTCCAAAGCAAACTCAACGGGAAACAACATCTCTATACCCTTGCGTAAGTGACGAGTGTCCAACATAGGTAACTTCACAAGTTTGTTGGAATCTATGTAACCTAGATGTAAAGATGGTCACATACTTCTGCAAAAGGAGCATTCACAGAAAAAGAAAAAAGTATTTCACCATTTATCTAAACCCAGCAGACAGTTCCACCTCAAACGAAAACAGCAAAGTTATGCTGAAAGACTGTTTGGATGAGTCTTTATTATTTTCGAGAAATAAGATATGATGCCACTTGACAATCTAGATGCTAGACATTCTCCTTGGTTATCGAAACTTAAAATTTTAAAATCAGAACCCTGTTACACTTGCGTGTCGGGCATGCGTGTTTGTCATCATAGAAACCAATTTCTAACCTACATCGCAATATACTCCACACTACCATGAGTGGTCAGAAAATTAAATGTATGGAGTTACCAAGGTAGTTGTTCATAAATTTGGGTGGTTGAAGCTTTTTTCCCTGCTGATTTAGAATTGCAATCTTCCATCTATCAAGAATCGTTACCGCAGCATGATCTATGTGGTGTAACATTGCGCAAAGGCCACCTTGTCTTTCTACTGAACCCAAACCACCTCCCCAAGAAAGAACTCTGGCCAAGTCATTTCCTGTTCCCGCAGGAAGAATCGCAACTGGAGGAGGAGATACAAACTTTTGTTTGTCTATGGCATTCAGAACCCAGCCAACTGTACCATCTCCTCCGCATACAAGAATTCTGAAGTGGGGCACTCGCTTGAATAAGTAGAGACCAACTTCAGGCCCTTCAGACGAACTCAACTCAAAAACCTATAAGAAGGAATATTAATGAAAGAACATAGTAAAGAAAACTACGTGGATCCAGTTTTCGTCGCGACTACATTCAAGATTATTGTTGAGAATTTCAATAATAAAGTTGCCCTTGTCTCTAATAGCTTAAGCTTTTAGATGAGTTGATGGTTAAAAATCCAATATGGTATCAGGGCAGGCAATACCGCAATAGATATTGTGTTCGAACCTCACTGCCTACCTAATGATTAAACTTCACATGTGTTTAACCCGCTTATGGAGGAGAGCCTAGCTACACATGAAGGGACATGTTGAGAATATGAATCATAAACCCCTTTCTCTAATAGCTTAAGCTTTTAGATGAGTTGGTGGTTAACAATCTAATAATTATTAACTAATGATAACAGAGGGAACACATATCTGGTACCATATGTATTCACTCAGGGGGAGAGGGAACAAATCAAAGCCGTTAAAGAAATCTGACCTGAACAGGATTCAATAGCATGTTCAAATATTGCCTGAGTGAATCTGCTCGCTGAGCCCCGCTCTTCTTGTTAACGAAAACTAACAAGGGTCTTGCATCTGGTAGCAAATCAATCAACTCGTATCTGTGTTTTGATCCGGCAATCTGAGACTCACCCTTTTGGTTGACTGATGAACTTCTTTTCAAAATAGTCTTGGAATCCAATATTTTCACAGTATCACCATCTTGTTGCTGATCTGCACTATTAATACTTGTGTTGATATTTTTACTTTCCTCCTTTCTAGGAGAACCACCGACTGTGTAATGGGTTTCAGCTGTACTTTCTGCGGATGTAGGGCTGACTGCATCTGAAAAAACTTCATTTACCCATGTATGCTTCTTGCTTTGACTCCTAATAGTAGCATGCACAGAAGATGCAATTTCACTAGCTCCAAATGTGATTGACCTCAAAATTTTACCAGAGGAAGTACGTTTCAACTGTTTAACAAAAAGTGGGGATAAAACCAGCCTTTTTAATGGACCCAAATTGCAGATATCACCTGTTTCTGCGGACATGCTACTGTGGCAGTCAACATGTACAAGCCGTTGACACCACAAGCAACACCATATGGGAGATGCCCCGAGGAAAGACCCACTGCAAGGCTCTTCACAATATATACAAAAAGAAGATTCATCAGCTTGATCTGTGCCCTCAGTCCGCCGGACAGCCCATTGGTGCATCACATGCCCATACCCAACCATGGACACACGTTTGCAATTCTTGTTTACATTCGCAGAGCAGCCCAGGTGCGCTACCACACCACATATGCTACAGGAGTGTAGAAAAGTGTCTGAGGCCACATTTGGTCCGTCAGCTTGAGAGGGAGACACTGACACAAAGCATACACAGCAGTTTAAACTTTTTCCTCTAGACACGGATTCTGACATCCATGAATGAGGAGCAACAGGAACCTTATTGTTTGCATTGGGGGTTTCCTTTGACCTGGCTATGGCTTTCATCCAACTCAAGTTGAGGTTTCTTCTCCATTGGAAGGCAGTGTAGGCAATGGTCAGGATCCCAATTAAGCCAGTAAGAAGGCAAGACACCATAAAGAGAATAGATTTTGTCATCTCAAAGGGACTCTTGCTAACCCAACTCGGAAGCAATGCCTCGGGTTCTATATCGTCATTCATTCTCCAAAATCGAAATTTTGCATTTGCTTGCAAAAAATGGAGAGAGAAATAACATTTGAGAACCCATATAAAAACCCTCTGCCGTGCTCCCATACTCAACCTTGACCACACAAAAAATGGGCGATTAGCCTGCATTCAATCATAGACTTACTAAAAGTGCGACAAACTTCAGAAACGCCAAAACTCAGACCCTGCTATCTTTGCTTTCAGAAGAAACCAGAATTAAGAGGACTTGTTATTCATTCATTCCCCGAAGACCAAAACATCAGCCTTGAAGCTGTCATCCTCGTAAATCTAGAACAATTACCAGCCAAAAAGTAAGAGTTATGAATAGAAGGAGAATTACAATATACTGTTTAATACCTCGAACAGATGATGATGTGGTGTCAATATCAATTACACATTCACACATGAATATAGGAGAAACAAAAATACAGAGACTCTCAGAAATTGCTGGTAAATGAAGTTGGTTGAAATCAAATTTTTATCGCACTAGTGCGTAGTAGCCCACGTTGATACAAGCTCAACAGTGCTAATGGCTTGAAGAACACATCAAAAGCGAAGCTCCTCTAACAAAGACAGTAAACTTATGACATGCAATTGAGGTTCAAGTTTCCAAGATACCTATCCAATATTTAGAACGAACATTGCATCAACTCCGACAAAATTTACCACAACCTCAAATGTTTCTTATGCACCACATTTACAAAATTCACCCGTAAAGATCATACAAAATCCACAACAGTATTACAGAATCTGGCATAAAGTAAATTTTAAACTTTTGAATTTTTGGTTTGGGGTAAGAAATCAGAAAGTTTGACAAGGGTGGTGAAATTAGTAACGTTCAACACTTTTTTTATTTTTTTCGCTCAGAACCGTTCAACACTTTTTTCCATCTATATAATGACCCCACATGTCTTTCATCACTGAAATTTTTTATTTTTTATTGATCGGCAATCACTGTAAATTTTAGGATGACATTTCAAATAAATAATGTTCCTGAGATACTTCAAGAGTACACCCTGTAATGGATCCTTGATAAGGAATTTAGATTGTGCTCATTCCAATTACCAGACTCCATCAACCCGGTATTGTTATTTATTGTGCCTTGTGTGCTCAGTCCAATTACCAGACTCCATCAACCCGGTATTGTTATTTATTGTGCCTTGTGACGCACCATGCCGTGCCATGGCATGGCATGAAATTACATACCCGTTACATGTCCTTCACTTAGGGCATGTTACATGTCATTCATTTTGGGGTGTGCGTGCTGGATGGGGAACAGATTTTTTAAATTTTTTTTTGATCCGCGATGAGGAACAGATTAGGAATGCAGGGCCTTCCCTGGCGTCGAAAACTATGATACCACCACAATCATCAAACACTATATAACGCATTTAGACAATTTTCCTTTCCCAATAATCTGTGTACCTGCCCTTTAAGCATTATAAGATGTATCAAAGTTGGACGTTTTGCCCACTAAATTCGTTGACACTCAACCTCCATCGAAGAAACTAAAATTCTTAACTAGAGAATGGTTATTCCTCACCAACAAAAATCTTGGATATGTTCAGACAATGATTCAATACATACAGAGATGAGAGATATACAAATATCAAGTACCAATATAACAAACCAACTAAACCTAGAATTGATTAAAAACAACTGTGATTAAATAGATCAGTGTTTACAAATTAGCATTTGCTCTGCAACCTCAAAACAATGTGATCAAAATGAAGAGAGAGAAAAGATCAAACAACACCTGCAGTAGCACTTGGCGGCTCGAGACTGTTCGTTTTTTTTGGAGGGTTCTGACCTAAAATCAATCGTGGACAAAATAACCTCTAGATTATATAACCACGCTTTGGTGACTCGGGTGAGTGATGAGAAAATGAAAACAAATTACAGAGAGAGAGAGAGAGAGAGAGAGAGAGGAATTCGAATGAAGAATCAAAGCAAAAACTGGAAGGCACGAATCAAAGATTTTGTTTGGGAGGTGGTGTTCTTCTCACTCGTCTTGTCTCCTTTATTTACTTGTTCAAAGATTACTCTGTCGCTCTCTCTGTACTGTGCATCACCATTCACCAAATGGGTGTCAATTGTGGGTGGCAAAAATACAAGTAAAGTGGTGAGTATAAAATAATGGACGTTTGGGTCCCGCGTTCCCTGGCATGGCTACCGGACATTGGACAGCTAAACTCGTACATTGAAAGTCAACGGGCTTGTAACCTAATGCATTTATTCCCCTCTTTCGCATGGAAATTGACACTTCGATTGCTGTCAAGAACACGAGTACTTGGTGTGATAGTTGTCAAGTTACCTTTTGGGCTTATTTAACTTGTATATGTCGCTTTGCGATATTCTTTTTTCATTTTATTTTCGTTCTCCTTTTCGTTCTTAAAAAATAAGTATTTATTTACAATTTTTAAATTTAAAAATAGTAAGCTTAATGAAATAAAAAAATATGTAATATGAATCTTGTTTGAATATGAAAAAAATTTAAAAATTATTTTTATAGGTCCATTAATTTTAAACCTAAAAATAAATTTTTATTTTTTAAGTACTTATTTGAGAAAACGAAAAAGAAATATGCTAGACATCTGAGTGATTAAAAAAAAAATTCTTACATTGATGGAGTGTTTGTTAAAAGAAAAACTCGAGCATTGATACGTGTAGACAACGTGACAGGGCGTTGTCGGGATGTCAATCCCAAGCACTTCTAATCTCCATGCAGTCTTATTAGCCACGTAGGTGCCATCCGGTTTTTAAAAAAAAAATTAAAGAAAAAAAAGTAGTTTTAAGGTCAAAAATTACGTATTTACATAAATAATTTTCTTATCAATATGGATCTTATTTGATAGATCTCATTGAGATCTTTTAAACGGTGCAAAAAAAATTAAATTATTTTTTTTCATTTTCGTTATATTTGAGTTTAAAATTACCTTCTTTTTAAAAAAGAAGGTTTTGAGAAAAAGCGGAGCGGGGCCGTACTACTTCTGACAATCCCTACCACTTTAGGTTAAGTTTTAAACAAATTAGTTAGAGGTTAAAACTGGTTTTAAAAAAAGAGTCAAACGTCTTTCTTTGTTTTGTCCTTATTCAAAATTTTTATGTATTTATTAATTTTACGTCAAATTTTTATAAATTATTGATTCGTTTCGATAAGAGGAATAAAAAATTATAACTTTTACCCAATTTTTTTGAAAAAATATCCAAAATTTAGCCCCAAAAGCTAGGGTTTTTTTGGTCTAAATAACGGATACTTTCAAAAAAAATTGGGTAAAGTTATAATTTAAATACAGTGTTGATACGGTGTGAGGCATACATATACATGGATCCATCTCATGGTAGTGTGGGCAACGTGCCCTAGAAACATAAGGCGGATCAAGGGAGCACTGTGTAGACAAGCGCTCAATTCAGAGTTGCCACTTGGGTTTGAAAGTTAGACACCCAAGGAACCGAACTTAAAACGCTTTCTACGTTGTTTGATTTGAAAAAGTGAAGGCACCAGTCCGTCATAATCATGTATGGGTTTGGAAGCCAGGTTACGAGAGATGAAGGATTTTAAGGCACCCCTCTCGTCCAACCTGAAGATCGATTTTTACTTAGGCATTTGTAAAAATATTTGCAACTGTTTGATTAATCAATTATTTAGCTATTTAAGGGCGGAGAACAGTTTAATGTGAATTAAAGCTGTAACACGATTTGCAGGATGTGAATGGACAACATGCTTGAACAGTTAGTATAGGACGAAAATAGACTCATGTGGGAGTTTTAAGCAGACTAGAAGGCAATTGTTTTGGAGTGTCGCGTGTAGGAAGAAACCAGCATGCACTGATCAAGTCACTGCATGCTGACCAGACCTGTGCGCGCTACTAAAAGACATGCGCGCGCCCGTAAGCTTAAACCCACAGCTCTTATTCTCAACCCTCTGGGCTCTGAAAATGACCAGTGCAAACCGAAGACAAACCAAACAGTTCATAGGCAGTTATAATGCAGTTTAAAGGCTGAAAAACCTAACAAATGAACAAAACACCCCATAAAATAATGCGGGGGACAAAACAGTGGCCTAAGGCCAAGTTACCCATGCAAAGGCCAACCACTGGTCAGAGGAGAACCTGCACGCGCGGGTTGTCCACTGTCGCACGCGTGTGTGAGCCTGCAAACCAGTGTTTAGTTCTACACTTTTCTGGGTTCTAGAACATGTCTAGAAAGATCTCAGGGGTACTTCAAAGCAGCAGGTATGAGTATTGAACTACAACTAACATTTTTAACAAGAGAAAGCAGTAAACTGGTTTTAGCATGCTTGCAGTAGTGTATATAGAAAGAAAGGCATAAAACAACAAGACCCCAGGCCTCACGCAAGATCTGCTCGCGCAGCCATAGAGTGGCACGCGCGTACTACTGACCAGCGCACACTGGTCCTTGCCACAATGATTTTTGAAATCTTACCAGTTTTAGGGCCAGGACTGATATTGATTACCAGTATTGACCCTATCAGCCCCCCTCAAAGATCAGAACAGTAAGTAGAACAAAGGTGTTATATCTTTGATTTTTTGGTTTGAATGGTGTTTGAGCTTTGACGTTTGAGGTGTTTGAGTGATGGTTGAGGAAGAACAAGCTGTGTTCTTGGGTGCTCTTGTATCTCTTTGGTTTGCAAAGAAGAAGTAAAGTTGGTAGCTAAATGTGGTAACCCTAGGTGTGAAAAATTTGTAACCCTTTGAAAGAGAAACAATATGGTGTATATATAGAAGAAGCTGAAGTGAGAGAGAGGAGTTCAGCCAACCAAAGGGCTGGCCTTGCTTCCCTTAAGAGGCTTCCCTCTCATTAGATGAGAGGAGAAGGTAAAATAAAGGTGATATGGATAGACTTGACCAGTGCGCGCGGGTCTCATACTGGCGCTCGCACGTCAAACCAACATGCACGTGGATCAATGATCAAGCTTTGACTATTGACCAACACATGTCCATTTGACTCGCGTGCGCTGGTTCTCAACCAGCTCGTTCCAGTAGGGTTTTTGGCTAAAGTTAAGGGTTCCTTCTGCAAGAAGACTCAAGGAAAAAGGAATTTTTGGAACTTGTGCCCTTTTTTATCCTTGTAATAAAAGACCAAGCAGGCCTAAGTAAACTGCTGGTACTGTGGGCCTGATTGAGCTGCTTATGCCATATGGGCTGCATGAATGTCATGTGTCCTTGCTTCATGTTGAAGGATGACGGCCATTGTTGCTTCTCAAGCATGACTAAACAGCTTATGGCCTTCTTGACTTGGTTACCCTTGAGCTGCTTGTGCAGGTCTGATTGAGTAGCTTCAACCCTTCCTAAAGAAGGCAATTACTTGAAGGTCATT
This sequence comes from Rhododendron ovatum, assembly GCA_019656835.1. Classification (NCBI taxonomy): domain Eukaryota; kingdom Viridiplantae; phylum Streptophyta; class Magnoliopsida; order Ericales; family Ericaceae; genus Rhododendron; species Rhododendron ovatum. Next base: position 13,701,019 of record CM033790.1, read on the forward strand.
TTTGTTGACTTTGTCAACCTTGAGTGGTGGGGCCCTCTAGGTCTGAGACAGTTATTCCATACTTCTCATTCCACCATATGACCTCCTCCTTATTGGGCCAAAATAATTCCAGACCTTATTAATCTAGGCCTTAACAAAATAGGCCCAAACCTAAAAAACGAATTTGGGCCTTTAATGAAAGCGGACTACATAGGCCTAGGCTTGACAATGAACCAGGGCCTTTATTGATTTGGGCTTGGGCTTTAACTAATTAAGCCATGCTTCAAAATAATGTGGCCCAATCAATTTTCAAACTCTATTTAGCCCTTCTAAATTCAATTCGGCCTAATTGTGGCCCACTACAAATTCGGCCTAATTCTTTTTTAGAATTTGGCCAAAATTGGGTGTAAACACAAAGTCTTCGCATTTCTTTCATTTTATGAGTATCTCAATAATAATACTCACTTGTGTGGATTTATGTGTTACACACCAGGTTCGGAGGCGGCGATGAGTACCAGACTCCACGTAGGGTGTGAGCTTGTGTTGATACTTTTTTGCTGGGCTTTGAGGTGGGTTTAGCTGTTTTTAATAGTGGAAGATGAGACATCGTGTAAAAGTTATGTTCATATTGAAATTGTTATTGTTTGGCTGGAGCTGATGTTTTTATATATATCCTAAGAGAGAATATGATCGTAGTCTTAGTGAAGTTATAAATATGGCCTTAGTGGCATGGGTATAGCCTTAGTGGCGTGATTATGAATATTGCCTTAGTGGTGATACAAGTACTATGTTGGTGCTGTTATAGCCATGGCCGAGAGCATATAAATTTACCGGTGTATTAATGAAGTTGTTATTTGTCAAGCTGAATATTGTTATTCAATTCATTTTATAGCGCTTGTCAAAATTGCTTCTCTTATTATGGATAAGAACATTCAATTGACATGTTGATAGCTCACACCCCCACAGTGTTTTCTTTTCAAGTGTGTGACAGACACCTGGGTCCACTGCAGAGTCTAGACAAAAGTTGTGAATAGAGTACTCTAGTTTTTTTTTTTTTAACTCTATTGGTTATGTGCCTATTTTTGGAGCTTGTATATGTTGTGAATACCTATGGGTACGTATTATATGACAGAATTCTCCATATATATGCAAGTTGAGATTTCATGTGTTCGACACCTAACTGGTGTATTTCATTTACAGTTTGAATAGGTCCCAGAGGGGGTGAGGGTCCATCTCATTTGGAAAATAATTAAACGTGGTATTTTTCGGGATAAAGTGTGACAGTCTGGCTAGCACTTTTAAGAATGTTACAGGATCTGATAGAACTCTTTGTCGTCAATGCCCAACTTATGAGCTTCCACATCGTGCCTGTTTATGTTGCTATCTGACGTAGATCTAGAGTAATGATTCATTTAGTGTCCAAAGCGTTGCAGTAAATACTGTTGTATGCAATTGCAGACTTGCAGCCCCTTTTTTTGTTTTTTTGAGGAATTACCATTTATTCTCACTCTTTTGGCATGATTTGTACTAGAAGCCTTTAAGTCTTGTTTATTTAGCCCTTTTGGGTTATTTGAATTGGTCTGTAAAACAAATTTAGTTGGAATATACATATGGTATTTGTATCATTGTCTCGTCGTCCTAACAGGTGGTATTGCTGAATCACCTTGTCTGTACAAATGCGTTTTGGACAGATATCACATGCCTCGCTGTTGTACAGGTCTTGAAGAGTTGATATATCATATACACATTCGGTGGGCCTTGGTTTTTTGGCTTTCTTCTTCTTGTCCTCCTCGTCCTGTTAGCTCTTGTGCTAATTGTTGCACGGACGAAATTCGTTCATGTGGATGAATTACCAGGGCCGGCTCCCAGTCCCACTGAACTGAATGAGGTTTTCCTCCTACAATTCTTGTGTTGCATGCATGTACTCATTGCGAGCAGTTACTTAAGTTTTGTTGCCTCCGACCTGCCTATGCTCGTCCTCGTTTTTTTATTTTTTTTGTTATTGTTATTTAAAACATATATTTTGTGAAGTCGGTCTCTACTTAAACTTTTTCCTCGAGACACGGATTCTGACATCCATGAATGAGGAGCAACAGGAAGCTTATTTGTTGCATTGGGATATTTCTTTGAACTGGCTATGGCTTTCATCCAACTCAAGTTGATGCTTCTTCTCCATTTGAGATGACAGAATCTCATCCCTTTATCGTCTTTTGCGACCCGAAATTGCTATGGGTACAACATCTTGTCCGGTACCCATTTTGAGATCCCACACAAATATTTCGAGTCTGTCAATTTATTCAAAACATTTTTTGAAGAGTTCGTGTAAAAAATCAATTCAAGCTGATATCGGTAAGTACTTGATACATACGTTATTTTTTTGGTCTGTGCAATTAGACACCAAAACAAAGAATGTACAGATCAAGTACTTACCGATATCTTTTTGAACTGTTTTTCTAAAGGGGCCCTTTAAAAAAATATTCTGAACAAATTGAATGGCTAAAATTATTTTTGTGGGACCATCCAAAAGTGTTATTTTTATACACAAAAGTGAAGTGTTGTATCCATGGCAGGGCTCCGTGCGACCATCCATTTTTTCGTGTGAAGTAATTTCTCTGATACTCAACCTCCATTACAGACACTAATTCAATCCATACATGCAAGTGCATGTTTGTACAAAGAGATGCAACAAATATCAAAAACAACTGTGACTAATATGAACAGTGATTAGAAATTAGCATTTACGCACTCTGCAACCTCCATTAGAAAAGCGCATTTAGTTTCAAACAGGATCAAAACGAAGAGAGGGAAAAGATCGAAGAACACCTGCAATGGCACTTCGCGACAAATGTGCAATCACTGAGAGAGTACAATCACTAAGAAGGGAGGAGATCACACAACACACAAGAGAATATTATTGCTCATGTATGAGTAGAATACGACGAGGGCCTTCCGAGGCATCTAGAACATGGAGAGTGACATCACCTACATGTAGCACATGCCCATGTCTTTCACTAAGACTTGAATATATTCTTGGGTACAATTATATCTTACACTCAAGACTACATTATGAGATTCCCCATCAATATTTTACATTAGGGAACCTATGTCATGCAAGCTAGCAAACAAACTATACATTACTATTCTCCCTAAGTGAAAGCAAAACAACAATTATTCTTGCCACTTTTATTTTTACTTTATTTCACGTCACACTTATTGCGCATAACACTCCAAACTTAAAAGTAGTGCAAAAGGTCAAGACGATCAAAACAAAATGAGAGAGAGAGAGAGAGAGAGAGAGAGAGAGAGAGAGAGAGAGAGAGGCAAAATGAAAGGCCCGAAGCAAAAGCTAAGGGTGTGGAGAGAGAGAGAGAGAGAGAGAGAGAGAGAGAGAGAGAGAGAGAGAGAGAGAGAGAGAGAGAGAGAGAGAGAGAGGCAAAATGAAAGGCCCGAAGCAAAAGCTAAGGGTGTGTTTGATAACCTTTTTCAGTTTTCAATTTTTAAGAAACTAGAAGTAGAAACATATTTGGTAATATTTGTGTTTCTCAAAAAAAAAAAAAGAGGAAAAAACTCTCTTTTGTAGTTTTCATAGTTTACAAAAGAGAAATGATATTGACACTCTAAAAATTTATACAAACACTTCAAAAAACAAAGAAAAGTGGCTATAGAGTTACATTGATTTTAGACTGCATGAATCAATTTTTGTAGTGCCAATATCATTTCCCTTTACAAAAACTCTAAAAAAGTTTATGGAAAACATAAAAGTAGAAACTTGTTACCAAACAAGTTTTCTTCATTAATTTTCAAAAAAGTAAAAACAAAAACCAAAAACTTAAAACAAAAGGGTTAATAAACACCCCCTAAGGTTTTTGTGAGGTTTTGTCACTTGTCTTGTCTACTTTATTTGTTCAAGGTTTTTGTGGGTCTCTCGCTCTCAAATTTCCGTGGGATCACCAATATGAACGCAGTGAGCTATGGGAAGACTGGGAGTTTGGGTCCGCCGCTTTCCCCTGTATGGGTACCAGACATTGGACAGCTAATGGTTGGCCTAGCAATTCAAATATGCAACCTCATAGTCAGACACTTATGTAATCTGTTGTTCATCGTTTCATCTCATTGATTAGGCGATCCAAGTAAAATTGCAAGTTAATAAGACATCAACCATGAAATCAAAACAAGTTGACTTCCATTACACGGCTACAGATGTCTGATCGAACTTTAGTTTCCTACTGTAATACACTTCATTATCAGTATGTGGGTCACGTAGTGAGGACAGAAACGAAAAAGGCCGATTCAGATCAAATATCGAAGCACTACCCGGATAATTGACTGTGATACCAAACCAATTACGTCTGTCATGCCATACAATGAGTTTACCCTGACAAATTGGCCTCCAGAGGTCGATTGATGAACACAGTCGCTTCTCATGTTCAGAACGAGGCGAGCATCAAATAGGATGGTAAACAGGAACTACTCCACAACAAAACGGTTTCAGGAACTTAATAACTCTAAAACCAAAGTTCACGAATTTTTAGATTTTAAAGAAAAAACACACGTCCATTATGGTGAAATTATGCAACCAAGTGCAAAATTGATTGACAATACGCTAAATCTACTCCCCATCAAAATGTCTAAGAGGGTTCGAACTCCAAAGCAATCAAAGTGTATGCATAGATTCCTGAATCCCCCATCTCTCAAGGAGCAGCAACCACAATCCTCCCAGCAACTTGATCAAGATCACGCTGCCCACTTGATGTGATTCTCCTTCCACTGATATGCACAAGAACATGGCATTTCAGTAACAAATATACAACTTGTAATGGCATAAAAAACATCGTACACAACACTGATCACCATAAAACTATTCAAGACAAAACCTTCCAATTGAATTTAAAAAAGGACCTTTATTGTTTCATGAGTAAATCAACTACCTTTCACCATCTACGACTACTCTTGAAAGAGATGCTTCTTTTTCTCACAGTTAGGGTGTACAAAGGTAGTACTTTCTCAACATTAATCTACTTGAATAGAGAAGGCCAGACACCTTAACAATGTCAACTTCTCATCATCCCATGAAATATTAAACGAATGTGGCAACTAGATTCAATTATCTAGCAAGTTTTCATTACCATATATCTTACGTTCATTTCTTGCACCTACAATGTTCGATATCCTAAGCGTGCGGATTGCCGTGTTGGTGCACAACAAGAAACACCAAGGGAATGCTAGCGCCTACTTCTCAAACTTTCCTAGGGCCCCATAGCCCGCAAGTGAAATCCTTTCCCCTTACTCATGCACATGCTTAGCAGAAAACGATGCAGCGTCCAACATTCATGACCCACAATGAATCATAAATCATGCAAGTCAAAAGAAGGGTGAGACAAACTCACCCCTTGGGGTCGAAGTCAACGATGTTCATGTTCTGCAATTGCTGAAGGATGTGTCGGGCAACTGAACCACTGCTCTTGCAGAAGTGGGGTGGGCGACTCCCGTTCCTCTTGCTCCCACCATAGATCCTCCGGAAAGCACCAACACCAAGACCACCCCTCAGATAAATTTTCCTAGCCATAGAAGCTGCCGGGCAAATTAATTAGTACAAGTCCTTCATTTAGTAAAGTTTGGGCATGTGCATGCATACAGCAAGTAGTTGAATGAAAGACATAGAAAAAATAAAAAAAGAATCACACACCAGCTCTGATGTAGTACCAATCAGGGTCATATGGGGCAAGCTCCTTGAATGTACCGGTTTTCACAATGTCAGTCCATTGAGGAAGCTCCATCTATCAAGAAACGAGAACATATCAAAAGGTGACACAAGAAGGCACCAAATCAAACTGAACAATCATTCATCTAGCACACCGTAGCCTAGTCACCAATTTCCAACTTATAGAATGATAATGAGATGTTAATAGAAATTATATCCTCCTAACAACCACATAGAGCCAAAACACGCACAAATATCAAAATGAGAAATTTTAAGCAATGCAAAGACAAGATAGACAAGATAAAATCAGTTCAATTCATTAACACTACCATGAACAATATAATGGTATACGATCTCATCACATTAGTGCCATATATTTGTATACTGGTGGACTATTACAAAGAAAGAGAACAAAATTACAGTGATAATCTACCCCACAAAATCAACCACCAAAAATCCCCGAGTTTTTGGACGGAAAAATATCCATATTAGATGTTCAAATTGTTAATGAGGAACATTGACTCGTGCAATTAAAATGATTGAAGAAAGTATACAGAGGATGAGCAAGTGAGATGTAGATCCATTGCAATTTGCACCACAGACGTACACACACTGATACACTACACCATAGATGTAGACAAACTGCACAAACATAACTCCTACCAAAAAAAATTGTAATTGTATCTGTCATAAACTTCTTTTATTGTTCTGCAACAGTTAACCATTATACTAGTTTCAGATAACACTTGCATGACTACAAATATCTATTCTGGAAACGCACAAAGCATCTTAAAATCACTAAGTTCATATATAATTTGCACAAGGAAGCATTCTTTTCCTTCTCTATAGGGTATCCATCTCCCACCCATAATCCACAACCCAAGACACGGTGAGAAATGAGAATCCATACTTGGTACCACCCCCAGGATTTTCCAGCCAAACTAGCAACGACCACCTTCACCGCATAAACATTTTCCACACCTAGTATAAACGATAGTACACTGCTCTAACATATGATTCCTTCCCGAACATGCAATACTCTAGCACCATTGTTTAATTTCAATTTGGGGTCTAGGAGGCATAATTGCATTCCAATATGCAACTGAGGTTGTTCTTAACGGAGCATTAGCGGAAATGCATAAAGCATGGAATCGCAGACCAAAGACGTATGAAAATTGCCACCCTATAACAAGAGTAGGGTAAATGCGTAGTGGTGTTAGTAGCTCCTGTGATAATCCCCGCATGAAGGTAAAGAAACGCTAATAATAATTAAAACGATAAAGATGTGCATACATCATGTTCAAATCATGCACTACACTGCTACGAGGTAGGAGCTTGATACCCATTTTGGTTGGTTGGATTGGGGCTATGGTAAAAGCAAGTTCTTCTACAAAAATACCCCCCAAAAAACCCTCAAAATATAGATCACTGAAATCTCATGAGTGCCTTTACCACCCCACCAATCCGTTACGGTCATGATCCGGTAACCTCCAACCCCAAATCAAGCTTCCAGACAAAATCGTTGACTACACAGGGGACCATAAACGTACGTGCAACTATATATAGTTTCATAAACAGATATGTATATGTTTGCGTATGTAGAGAGAGAGAGAGAGAGAGAGAGAGAGAGAGAGAGAGAGAGAGAGAGAGAGAGAGAGAGAGACCTTGCCGGAGCGTTTGAGGTGAGCGGAGTAGGCCTTGACGAACTCGTGGGGAGAGACATCTTTCACAGTCCTCGAGACTTCTTTCACACCAGTCCTCGCTGTCTCCATTTTCTGCTGCTGCTGCTGCTGCTGGGGCGCAGATCTCCCTGAGGTGCAGCAAGGGTTTGTGCGTGCAAGCAAGAGAAATGACCAAGGTAACGGCTAGGGTTTATAGTAGCGTAGTTTGTGTGGCCTAGGGCCATAATTAGGGCTTCAACCAAGGTGGGCCGACTCATGCTCAAAGCCCTATAATGGGAAGGCCAGCCCAATCCATTCTATAGGCCCATGTGAATTTTCTTTGTTTTCTTTCACTGTGTACCTTTTTGGGTCAACGAGGTGCGTTTCCGTCGAGCTAAAGGGACTAAATAGGCTAAAACCCGTCATTCAACATAAATAATTTGACTATTGCTATTACCATGTAGTCCATTTAGATTAACGGAAATGCAACCTTAATAATACGAGTTCAGTATCCCGTGGGCACGGGAGTGTAGAAAAAGTTATGTTATATTAAATGGTATTTATCATTCATCTATTTACGATTTTGACATAAAATATGGAATGTTTGTTAAGAGAGAGTTTGAACACAGAGAATGAGGGCAAGTTTGAGAACCTTTTTTTTCCCCTATTAAGTGGAGAATTTTGTTTTTGTTTTTTGCCAATATTGTATAATTAGCGGGGGTTAGTGAGATGTTAGTCAACGGAGGGTTCAGAGGCTATCCAGAGCTTTTGAAAACCCCCAAACTTTGCCCCTCGTGGGGCTCAAAACTAGGCCACCACGGAGGGGGATATGAACTTACCAACTGTGATAGCTTGGCACTTTGGAAAATTTTGGTTGATCAGGAGGATTTTTTGTGATTTTTTTCTTTTTATGTGATTATTTAAAAAAATTCAAAATATTTTTTTCGGATGATTGTTTTTTTTTTAAATTGTCGTTTGTCATACACGTGCGTTATATATATGATGGACTGATGAAGGATAGGTAGGTAGTTACCAAAAGGGGCCGGTTAGCCTTCTTTTATGGTATTTGGTTAGCAAAGGGGTTACTGAAGTGCGAAACCAAAACTAATGTTTTAAGGATAAGTTGGTACGTACTTAATGACTTCCTTAATGTACATCCCCATCACAGACAAATGATCAGTTGTAAACCAATACTAAATGTTTACGGATATAACATAACAAGGATTGAGATTTTTCTTCATTGATTGATAACTTGGAATGTTCGGATCAATTTATGCGCAGTACTTCAATTCAATCCATCTTTGAGTTTATTTTTCTTGTATGTGCTCGTTCTATTGCTGAGACAGTTTACATAAAGAGATAACTTAATAGTAGTAGTTAACTTGAGTCAAGTGGTGTTGTAGCTATAACAGATTTTGGCTACTAATCAGTTGGGCTCGAACGTAATTCTAAATTAGCTAGATGGACGCCTTTGCCACTGCGTTGACCACCACCTTAAGCAAATAGTCCTAAAACAACCACTTAAACCCAAAATTATACTGTAGTATTTTGATTCGCAGCCGTTCCCGCAGCTCTGATTACCCAACGAGTTATTGGTTCCCAAACGTTTATTTCCCGCCACAACGAACATTCTCGGTAAGTTAAAACGTCATAGAAATTAACACTCTTGTGCTTCATTTACCGATGTACTAATTTTTTTGTATAAATTTATAGATGTTAAAACACGTCATTTGATTTGGGCTTACGTAATTAAATTGTGACCATGTGAGTTGTGAGCCCCTAATACCATCGGAATTGCTGACGTGTGATTTTGTGAGTTTACGTTTACTTTCATTTCATGAGTTTTATAAAAGGCAAATTGACTTTTGAAACCAACACTTTTGCCTAATTCCCCAATTCCATAGTTCTGAATATATATATTGATGTTAAACGCGTCATTTGATTTGGGTTAATTTGCATAAATTGCGGGCCCTAGTCTGGTCGGAATTGTTGACGCATGATTTGGTGAGTTTACGTATACTTTAATTTCATGAGTTTTATCAATGTTTATTTGCATAAATTGATGTCGACCTTTGACTATAAAAATGCCTAATTGATGATTTTTACGCCTTCCATATGTTATGATAATTGAATAACATTTTTAAATGATTTTGTGACATATTAAAACTATGATTTTGTGAGACTTGATATGACAATTTTGGTTGAGAGGTTTCAACTGGGATTTCATAAGAGAACTTGTCATTTAGGCTGGCGAGTTTTTGGTTGAGAGGTTTCAACTGGGATCCAAAAGTGACTTTCCATTGATATCATAAACCCCTGATTTGCACACTACGAGCATCTCCAATCCTACCTTCTTCTTTTTTGGTTTGTTGCTCGAATCCAAATTGACTTCAACCTATACCATATTGACTTCAACCTATACCATATTGACTTTTGCTTAAATAGAGGGAGACGAGCCCGATTATTTACTCAAATTTTCAAAAGTCATTTCGTTCCCTCAAATTTAAAATTATGCCATTAAGGTTTTATTCAATTTTATACTACTTAATAAAATGAACTGCTTCATTTCAAAATAAAGTTCTTACACAAGATTATATACAAAATAAAAAGTAAAAAGTATGAATCATGACTAGAGATGCCGAGTCTCTCATAAACTGTTGCTTTGTCTCTCAACTAATAAAACCCTAAATCTCCAACCTGCTTCAAATGTGGGGATATCAAATATGTTGAAGGCCTATATATTTGGCAATTTGACATGTTGGCATACTCAATCGAACCAATATGCCAAATTTCTTATTCAGGTATGTTTTCAAATTAATTTTAAATTTTGGGGAGTAAAGTAATTGTCTAGTTGAAAAGAAAAACATTTGACATCACATGTCAAATTTGATACGAGAGGAAAACTGCCAAGTGACACCTAGACAATTAACATTTTCAAATGAGTTGTCTTAAATGCCAATTCATTCACTTGGATGCCATGCCAATTTTGACATCATTGATTGGAGATGCTCATAAACTCTAATTACACAAGAAATGGGGTCACTTTGATTAATTATTTTTATCATTAAAACCCACAACTCAACACCGAATTTAAGCAAAATAGACGGACAACCAAGTGATAGACAGACGATTGCTGTTCAAAAAACAAAATGTGAAAGGCTGCTAATACTCCTAAAGGTTCAAACCTCACCAGTCTCATCCCCTTCCGCCTCAGTGGGGCTGCAAATGGACTGAGCTACTTACTCGCCAGCAGCTCATGGCTCGATTCATGTAACGACTCTAATTTTTATTAAATAAAAATTTCATTTAAATGTTGTTATTTCTTTTAATTACTTGATATTATTTTAAATATTTTTTTTAATTCCGTTAATTCGTCATAATTAAGTTTTAGTCCTTTTAAAATTCTTTTTTTGATTAAAAGCCCTACTTGGCTAAGTAGAGTTAATTTCCAACCGACTAGTTGGACAAATCAAACTATCATTTTGTCTAGTTACACTCCCCGAACCCTAATTGGACCTTTTTAACCGTCTTGGAGCCTTTTGAACCCCCCCGAACCCTAATTGAACCCTTAGACTTTTAGGGATAATCATTATACCCCATGACAAGTCATTTCAAACCCTAATTATTACTAATATTTCTTTACCCTTTGGTCCATAAATGCTAGGGAAATTTTTGACCATTGGTCATTGATTATCAAGTTGCCAATAAAGCTTTGATTTGACCATACAAAATCATGGGCCAAGGAATCTCATCATTTTGCTTCCAAAACTAGTTAACCTAGCCATGCATGCATGCAACCCTAGGATTTTAGCCTTAAACCTAATAACCCTAGACTTACTTTCCTAGACACACATATATATACTCTTTTATATATATCTATACACACACATATATATATATATATATGTGCCAGAGAAAGAGAGAGAGAGAATCCAAAAGAGAGAGAGAGGGGGGAGGCCGAATGGGGAGAGAGCGGGAGAGTGTGTGTGTGTGCAAATTTTAGACACTTACACAAGCTACTTATTGTACACTCAACCTAGATTCTACTCGACAACCCATGACTAGACCACTTTAAGTATAATCCTAGCCAATGATTTTATTCTTTCCTACAAGTCAACCCATTCTAGGATTTGACAAACCATAAAGCCTTCATTATAACTGTAGGTGGACAAATTCAATTAGTTCTTTGATCAACACTAGATTGTAACGGCTCTTCGTGCCTCTTGACCTGAACCCTAATTCGTCGTCGGAACCCCTGATCTGCAAAACAGACAAGGAGTGAGTGCACCTTTGCCTCTCGTGGCAAAGGCCTTCCGATGGCAAAGTTAGTATCACGTACTAATGAAAAACCCTAATTATCAGTAGGAAATATCGAATAATGCAAAGTATTGCGTACCTTTTGCCTCTAGATTTACCTCATATTTATAGATTTGCGTATGCTTGCTGCCCAAGCATCCCTGTTGCCTTAGGATTCCCATCTCGTATAGGAACCCTAGAATATCAAGGATTCTCGTTTCCCTTATCAATTCATTACCTTAGTCCTTTTAGGACTTTTTTCCATAACAAGCCGAACATTCCATTTCCATTGGATATCTTTTCTAGATCCTACTTTCTTGGGATCTTATTCCTTATCGGAATACCATTGTTCTTAGATTCTTCCAGAATGTTCTCTCTTCTTCAACAAATTGTAGGACTTCTCTCTTTGTTTGGCCATCTCATGGCCGAACAGACGGCCTGGACCAGTTACTTCACATGTAACTGGTCCTTTATCAATTATTCGGACCATTTTCTTCTTAGTAACTCTCCTCCTGTTCGGCTTTCTCATTGCTGAACAAATTTACTTGAACAGTGGCTTCACATGTCACCTTCCATTTATTTGGTCCAATAACTTCTCATGTTTACCGAGAGTCGTACAACTTTTCTGGACCAATGACTTCTCATGTCACTAATCCATAGGGCGATGACTCTTTCTTCACAACGTGTTCGGGCCCTTCTTGGACCTGTTCGGGAATAACTCCCTACAATTGCTCCCCAGCTTTTACTCGTTATGTTTTACTCAGATGATGAGTAAAGCTTTTTTACCGAGCAAATTTATTTTGTTCCTGCACCTTATTTCATATATTGGTGCAATTTTCATTTTTTTTTGCCAAGGCGAAAATATCTCTTCATTTGGCCGGGATAGGCTTTTTAGTCATAATCTTTACATGTGTCGATCATCGTTTTGCTTTCATTAAATGCAGACAGACGTGTTTTGAAGAACGGAACAATCAAACAGCGTCTCGCGTGACGTTTCACATTCGCCACCCCACTTTTTTAGGGTATTTTTGGATTTTTGTTCCATTTTTAAAACTTCATTCTCTCTCTTAGACTCCCTCTGCAGAAAAGAAGGTTCAAGCTTTTACCCGCCATTGAAGCTCTGTTCACCATCTCAAGGCCACCTCCTTTCTGCTTTAGGGATTCCATCTACCAATTTCGTAAGTCACCATTCTTCTTTTTGCTTCCATTTCTCTGGTGGATTGCTTACAATCATTTTAGGATTTCACTGTCCCCTTTTCTCTATATTTCAAAGAACCAAAAAGCTTTTCTGGTTATGGGGAGATTTCGGAGGCATTGTAATACCCCTCAGACCATGTCAAGTTTCAGATCTCGTTATGAGATTCCTGACAACGTAGCTACTGTTTTGGCTCCTGAGGATGCCATTCGTGAAAGTTTTGATTTTGACACCCTTCACATTCCAGTAGTAGCCGTCGTTGAGGGCGGGGTTAGGTTTCCCTTAGCTCCCCTGCTTCGTCAGGTCCTAGCGTACTATAGGCTTTCCCCAATGCAGGTTTCAGCCAATTTCTTTCGAGTGGTTATGGGTATAAATGCCCTAAATCAGATGTTAGGGACCTGTTTAGGTTTGTACGACATTCACCATTCATACAGTATCTCCAGAACCGGGGATGCCCTCACATATTATTTAAAAAGTAGGGATTCTAGAAAGAAACTTGTCCTTAAACTCCCTGACTCTGCTCGAGGGGATAACGACGACTTTCATATTGTTACGGGTAACTTCGAACCTAGAGATGAGGACGGCCAAGTGATTGGTTTTCATGATCTTCACGTATTCGGGAGCCCACGTTAGTGCTCTCCCCCTAATTCATATGTTATTCCTTTTTCAAAAGAAAATCTTTTTCATGCTTCTAATTATTTGTGCTTTGTGTTATGTTTCAGCATCAAACATCAATCGAGGCCATAATATCATAACCCCTCAAGTTCACGTAGCAGATATCAGACGTGCACTTGCTTTCAACGGTGAAGGGACATACCTTTCTGGCCGAGCAAGGGCAGCTCAGGTACTGCTTAGTTACGAAGCATCATACGGGGGTTTCATTGATCGGCGTACCCGTGCAGCTGACAACCCTATTATAGCTGGTCCTTCAAGACTGTTTCCCGAGCAAAGAGAGAGACGCTCTCAAACACCTCCAGTTCCTGATGAGCCAATTCCTCTCGCTGAAGAGGCTTCCAATTCTACATCCAACTCTTCATCTAGTGGTTACACCCCTTCACCTCCAGAATCTCCAAAGATGAACCGACCAATTGACCTAGGGAGCCTTCTTAACATTCCTGGTCGGGGTCATAACGTTACTCGGGGCCAGGGTGGTCCTCAAGGTCATGGGCGCCGTGCCTAGATTCAAACTGATGCTCCCCCAGGATTTTCCCCAGAAGAAATGGAGGCCCTCCACCGAGAGAAACGTCGACGAGTGGAGGAATCTTAGGAAAGACCCCTACAAGTCTCTTCATCTCCAGCTCCTACATGGGCTCCTTCTTTCTCTCATGGGAACCGAGCTATTACTGCTCGGGCCAGTGTTGAGTCTGAAGGCAATGCTCTTGCTCTGTCCCAAGCTTTTCTGCTACCTGGAGACATGCAGAAAGAAGTGGCAAGCTCTCCTGACAATCTTCTAAGCTCATTCATGTCCCATAATGCCAAGGTAAAATTCCCCTTTGTAAACTATATCTTTTGGTATCTGTGTTTATCTGTTTGAATGTTTCAGGTGATGCAAAAAATGGTGGCTATGGCTCAGAAGCTTAGCCAGTCCGAGCCCCAATGTGCCAAACTTGTCAGTGAGAACACCAAGCTACAACGTACTATTATTAGGCTCGAGAGAGAGAGAAATCAAGCCCTGGGGGTAGCTGATGGGCTTAAGGGACAGCTGAAGGGGGCTGAAGATAGTCTGAACCAATCCTTGAAAGAACTTGAGGCGAGCCAGAATGAAGCAAAAGCTGCTTTCGAACGGGGTTACAATGAAGGAATCAAAGTAGCTACGAAAAGCTACACAAAACAGATGCCTGGGATACAAGATCAAGTTTGGGTGGCCTCCTAGACAGCTTGCCTTGCAAAAGCTGAAATACCTGAGTCGTCTCCCTTCTGGACCAACATTGAACTACCAAGCTCAATTGCTGGTCATGAGGAAGACATTATTGAGGAGGGAGATGAAGAGCAAGATGTGCACACGTCTGAGCCACCTGTTACTGATGTTGAACCATGTAATGATATGACCAACCCTGGCCAAAAGGAAGTCAGTGGTGGTCAACCTGGAGATGAAAATACCACGGAAGACTTGACTGCTCCAGCAGCTCCTACAACTGCTCCTACAACTGTTCAAGATCTCACTGAAGACGAATGAATTCAATCTTCTTTTATTTGACAGTCTGTTAGCCATCTGTTTTAACATGGGTGTTGTGGTCTTGGAATACTTGTGTTGTTGAAACTTTTAAGTATTTCGTACTTATATAAGTTTCTCGTACTTTATGCATGTATTCGTATGCTTCCAAGTGTTTAAGTTTCTCGTACTTATGCATGTATTCGTATGCTTCCAAGTGATTTCGTACTTGAACAGTTGTTGTGTGTGCATATTCTCGTATGCTTGGATATATGCCTACGTGTTCTCGTACTTAAAGCATTTCAGTTATATATTTCGTATAAACTGGTGCTTGGCTTATAAGTTTATTTGTACTTTATGCAAGCTACATTCCTCGTATGTAAATAAAGAAAGCAAAGAAAACGTAGAATCGTATGGAATCGTATAGGACCAGTCCCTACTCCCCAATATGAAGGATGGTTGAAAAAGAGATGGTAAGCTTCATATTCGAGTAATCCTCAAAAGAAAAAATTTAAAGAACATGCCTTTATTCAGAACTGGAATTTGAAAAATTCAAAACTCAAGGGAGCATTACTCGTACCCCTTGCAACTAATAAAACAAAAGAGAGTTTTATTCGTAACTCTCATACAATCACGATGTGAAGAAAAATGTACTTTAAGCATAATCAAATAAAGAACTTTCTCAAATTGTGAACATTCCAAGGCCTTGGCACTGGGTTCCCATCCAGATCAATCAAACGATAAGCCCTAATGCCTACGATCTCAGTAACTCGATATGGGCCTTCCCAATTGGCTCCTAACTTTCCCTCATTGGCCACTCTAGTGTTGCCGAGCATCTTTCGTAGCACAAGGTCTCCAACATCAAACTCTCGTGGATGAACATGTTTGTTGTAGCTTTTGACTAGCTGCTCTTGGTATAAGGCCAAGTGCACCAGGGCCCGTTCTCGTCGTTCCTTGGCAAGGTCTAATTCAATCTCCAAGGCTCTATCATTTCCTCCACTTTCAACCAAAGTGGTCCTGTTGGTCGACAGACCTATTTCCAATGGAATAACAGCCTCTGTTCCATATGCTAATGAATAGGGGGTCTCTCCTGTAGACCTCCTAGGCGTAGCTCGGTATGCCCATAGAACCAATGGTAATTCATCGGGCCATTTCCCTTTTGCTTTATCCAACCTTTTCTTGATTCCATCAAGAATCGTTTTGTTGGAGGCCCCTACCTGTCCATTACTTTGGGGGTAGGCTGGAGTCGAATAGTAATTCCTTATTCCATACTGAGCACATAATGCTTTGAATTTCTTCTGAAATTGTGATCCATTGTTTGTAATCAATGAATATGGGAACCCAAAACGAGTAATGATGCTCTTCTACACTTCTATCATAGGTTTAGTGATTTAGGCCAATGGTTCTGCCTCAATCCACTTAGTGAAATAGTCTGTTGCAACTAATAGGAATTTTCGATTCCCAGTTGCCTTGTGTAGTGGACCCACGATGTCCATGCCCCATTGGGCAAATGGCCAAGGACTCGTTAGAGGTACCAAATCTTCTGCTGGCATTCGTGTCATTGGTGAAAACTTCTGACACTTTTCACAAATTTTTACGTATACCTTAGCATCTTCTTGCATGTACGGCCACCAATAACCTTGGGTGGTTGCTCGATGGGCTATGGACCTGCCTCCAGCATGGCTTCCACATGTTCCCTCGTGAATCTCGTGGAGGAACTTTTGCACCATTTCAGGATGCACACAAAGTAAATAGGGTCCTGTAAAAGACTTCCTATATAATTTTCCCTCTGGGGATAACCAAAACCGAGCAGATTTAGTCCTTATTTTGTGAGCCTCCTTTTAGTCTGAAGGGAGTGTTTCATCTCGTAAAAACTCCACAATTGGGTCCATCCAACTTGGTCCTTGGTTCATGTCCAAGACCATCTCCACGCTTCTGCTAATGCTCGACTCAGTTAGATACTCTACAGCTATCTTTCTTTTAAACTCAGTTGGTACAGCTGCGGCTAACCATGCTAATGAATCTGCATGAGCATTTTTTTCAGAACTTATCTGCTCAATATACACCATTTCGAAAGTATCGAGCAGATCTCTGGTTGCCTGTACATAGGCTGCCATCTTCTCGCTCCGGGTTTCATATTGTCCGGACAGTTGATGGACTACAAGTTGTGAATCACAATATACCCTAACACGTTCTGCTTTTAGGGTTTTTGCACTTCTCAAGCCAACTAAAAGTGCCTCGTACTCTGCCACGTTATTTGACGCATTGAACCCTAGCCGAACAGATAGTTCCAACATTGACCCTTCAGGGGGTAAAAGCACAACCCCGATTCCTGAACCAGTGTTGCAAGCTGATCCATCAACGAACAGCTTCCATTCCAGGGGATCTTGTTCGGCTGATGCCTGTTTCTTCGTTACTGGAGTTTGTGCTTCTTGCTCCTTTCTCGTAGGAGGCATAGGTGCTACTGTGGGTGAGAATTCTGCCACAAAATCAGCCAACACTTGGCCTTTGATTGCTGTGCGCGGCTGATAATCAATGTCATATTGACTCAACTCAACAGACCAAGTTGAGATTCTTCCCGAGAAGTCTGCTTTTCGTAGCAGTAATTTTAATGAGAACTCAGTGTAAACCACAACTTTATAGCTCTGAAAATAATGTGGCAATTTTCTAGTTGATGTCCTTAATGCCAGGACTAACTTCTCGAGGGGCAAATATCTTGTTTCTGCATCTAACAACATTTTGCTCACATAATAGACTGGAATTTGCTCGGATCCCTTATTTCTTAAGAGGACTGCACTTACAGCATGCTCAGAAACGACTAAGTACAAAACTAAGGACTCATCTGGTTCCGGAGTCGAAAGAAGGGGAGGAAAAGCCAAATATCCCTTGAGATCCTGGAAGGCTTGTTCACATTCTGCTCCCCATTTGAATCCTTCCCGTTTCTTTAATAGCTGAAAGAAAGGTCTGCACTTGTCACTTGATCGGCTAATAAATCGATTAAGGGCCGCTGCCATCCCAGTCAACCGTTGGACGTCTTTTGTCGTCCGAGGACTCTGCAGATTTTGTAGGGCCTTTATCTAGTCGGAGTTCACCTCAATCCCTCTCAAGGTTACAAGGTGGCCCAAAAATTTTTCAGAACCAACTCCAAATGCACATTTCGAGGCGTTGAGTTTTAGTTCGTATTTCCTCAAGATTTCAAAAGCCTCTTTCAAATATGCTATATGGCCTTGCCCAGTTTTACTTTTCGCCACCATGTCATCTATGTAAACCTTCATAGTTTTGCCAAGCAATTTTCTGAACATGATGGTTGCCAATCTCTGATATGTTGCCCCTGCATTCTTTAATTCAAAGGGCATGACATTATAACAGTACAACCCTCGTGGTGTAATAAAAGAAGTCTTCTCTTGATCTGGCCCGAACATGGCAATTTGATGATATCCTCGATATGCATCAAGAAAACTTATTTGTTCGTATCCTGCAGTTGCATCAACTAGCTGATCTATTCTTGGAAGAGGGAAACTGTCCTTTGGGCATGACTTATTTAAATCCATAAAGTCTACACAAACACGCCATTTTCCATTCTTTTTCTTGACAACAACAGTATTTGATAGCCATTCTGGATAGTAAACTTCCCTTATTGCCTTGGCTTCCAACAAATGGTCTACTTATTCAATTACAGCGTCAATGTGCTGTATGGCTGCCCTTCTTTTCTTTTGAATAACTGGCTTATGCTGTGGATCTACATTCAAATGGTGGCAAATAACGTCTGCGCTCACCCCAGGCATTTCTTCTGGTGTCCAGGCAAATACGTCGACATAAGCCTTTAAGAAACTTATCAATTCAGTCTCTTCCTCTGCTGACAGTGATTCCCCAATCAAAAAATACATATCTGGATCAGTCTCGTTGATCTGTGTTTTCTTCAAACCCTCAACTACCCTCTCGGTTGGGTCCTTTCCGATATCCTCAATGGTCGGCTGATCTGGAATTTCCACTGTATTGACATGGTGGACGTTATGAATTCTTTTAATGATGGATACCAAACATTGTTGAGCTACCTTTTGGTTACCCTTGATGTGTTCAATCCCATTGGACCCTGGGAATTTTACCAACTGATGGAAAGTAGAAGAGACTGCCCTCATCTTGTGTAACTATGTTCTCCCTATAATCACGTTATAGGAGGATGGTACATCCACCACCAAGAAGTTGGTTCATAGCACCATTGTCCCAGCCTAAACAGGCAAAGTTACCTTTTCTAACGGCCAAACTGCTCCTGCTCCAAATCCAACCAAAGGGGTTACTGATTGTACCAAATCTTCTTGAGTTAGCCCCAATTTCTTGAATGCATCGTAATATAGCACTTCGGTGCAACTCCCTGAGTCCACCAGGATTCTTTCCATGTCATATTCTCCAACTTGTAGGGTTATGACTAAAGCATCATTGTGAGGTACCTGGACTCCTCCCAGATCTTCATCTGTAAAAACTATGCCTTCGTTGCATGCTTCTTCGTTACGCCCTCTCTTCTTTTCCAACTGCATCACATGTTGGTCATGTTTAATCTATCTCTGAAGCAATCTCACCTCATTTCTCATATAAGGTTCGGCTAATCCTTGTATCCTATGGATTACTCCCTTTGGATTCTGTTCGTAATCCAATTCCATTACTTTTTCTTTATCCTTGAGATCTTCTTGGATGAATTCTTTGAGATAACCTCGCGAGACCAAATCATCAAGATGCCATTTAAACATCTCACAATCCTCTGTCATATGGCCCCAATTCTTATGGTAGCTGCAGTGCTGATTCATAGCACGTTTTGCATCTTTATTCCCACCTAGAGTTGGAGGCTATTTGAAATAAGGTTGATTCTTTATTTGATAAAAAATCCTGTAAATTGGCTCTTTCCAGACCGTATTTATTGAAAAGAATGACTTGGGATCCGGAGCTTGTTTGTCCTTGTGCGGCTCTTTTTTTGCTTGCCCATAATTTTTCCTTTCACGATAAGTTTTGGACTCTGGCTTGTCTGCTTTCTTTATGGGCCCCTTTACTTGCTCGGCGGCTAGCTTACCATCCTCCCGAAAAATGTCATCCTCGTTTCTGGCGTGCTGCTCAATTCGCTCCATCAGTTTTGCCAGTGTCTACATCGGACTCATGTTTAGGGACTTACGCAGCTCCCCCCGAACAGGCAAACCTGTCTTGAATGTGACTATCGCATATTCCTCGCTGCAACCTTTAATCTCGTTAAAGGTTTCCCAGTCTTTTTGTATATGTCCTGATCGGCTCGTCCTCGCCTTGCTTCATAAAAAAAAGACTTTCAAAAGTTTTTGGAGCTTTCCTGCTCGTCAAAAATCATGCAGTAAATTCCTCGGCCAACTGCACCCATGTTCGGATGGAGCGTGAACCCAACCTATGAAACCAAGACAAAGCTACCTTCCCTGAACTTGACGGGAACATCTTGCACATAATTGCATCATCTCCTTCATGCATAAACATTGCCTGCTGATAATGCTGTATATGTACCACGGGATCAGCATCTGTCTCGTAGAGGATGAACGTTTCGTGTTTCACTGTGGTCGGCAACTTAGCCTCCTATAACTTTCTTGCAAACGGGGAGGATGCTATATTCTTAAGTGCTTTCCGTGCCGCCTCTCGTGCAGTCATGGTTTCATCCTCTGGTCTTTTCTTTTCGTTGGGTCTAGTTCTTTCAAAATCGGAATTAGGTATTTCGTACCTGTCCCTATGATGTTTCCTCCTCCCTTCCTCCTCAAGGGTAGAGCTTCGACCTCTGCTTCTCCTCTTTCTTGGAGAATCCCTCATTCGCTCCTATGTTTGGGTCTTGCTCCTCTCTTTTCGTGGAGAAGATTTACGTCGCCTTGGGGTTAGACTTCTGCTCATGCTCCTTCTTCCTCGTGAAGGAGCTCTTCTGAATTGTACCATAGCATACCCACTACCTCTGGAATTCTTCGAGACAGTCCAGAGTCCTCCGGATGTTCCCTGATTCTTTCCAGTTCTCTGATCTCATGTTCTCATTTTTTAATCAGATGAGCATACTCCTCAATTTATTGTCTCTTTTTATGAAGAACGTCTTCGCTACGGTGCACACTCCTGGAGTGTGCGACCGATTCATCCCCTCGACGGGATTTACTCCTTCTCGTGGATCTCCAAGCCGTCTCTCCCTCTCTATTTTTGGAGTTATCGTGGACGATAAAGGGGCAGCCCTTACTCGTAGTCCTCCTGTGCTCGCCCTCGGGCTTTCTCGGAGCCCCAGGCGGAGATTTATCCTTTCCTCTATCTAACAGATTCTTTGGGTCGTGTGGTGTTGCTGGATCTACTTCCACTATGGTCGTATTTTTAAAAGAAACTCTTTCGTTTCCCACAGACGGCGCCAATTGTAAGTGGACAAATTCAATTAGTGCTTTGATCAGCACTAGATTGTAACGGCTCTTCATGCCTCTTGACCGGAACCCTAATTCGTTGTTGGAACCCCTAATCTGCAAAACAGACAAGGAGTGAGTGCACCTTTGCCTCTCGTGGCAAAGGCCCTTCGATGGCAAAGTTAGTATCACGTACTAATGAAAAACCCTAATTATCAGTAGGAAATATCGAATAATGCAAAGTATTGCGTATCTTTTGCCTCTAGGTTTACCTCATATTTATAGATTTGCGTATGCTTGCTGCCCAAACATCCCTGTTGCCCTAGAATTCCCATCTCGTATAGGAATTCTAGGATATCAAGGATTCTCGTTTCCCTTATCAATTCATTACCTTAGTCCTTTTAGGACTCTTTTCCATAATAAGCCGAACATCCCATTTCCATTGGGTATCTTTTCTAGATCCTACTTTCTTGGGATCTTATTCCTTATCGGAATACCACTGTTCTTAGATTCTTCCAGAATGTTCTCTCTTCTTCAACAAATTGTAGGACTTTTCTCGTTGATGGCCGAACAGACGGCTTGGACCAGTTACTTCTTATGTAACTGGTCCTTTATCAATTATTCAGACCATTTCCTTCTTAGGAACTCTCCTCCTGTTCGGCTTTCTCATTGCCGAACAAGTTTACTTGAACAGTGGCTTCACATGTCACCTTCCATTTATTTGGTCCAATAACTTCTCATGTTTTACTGTACTGAGAGTCGTACAACTTCTCTGGACCAATGACTTCTCATGTCACTAATCCATAGGGCGATGACTCTTTCTTCACAACGTGTTCGGGCCCTTCTTGGACCTGTTCGGGAATAACTCCCTACAATAACCTAGGATTTGGTCTATTATTGGATTGACAAGTGAGAGGAGCTACAAGATGTGGCTGAGTGAAGTCTTTGGAATCAGCCCACCCTAGAAATCGAGCCCACGAAGTAGAATAAAGCTTTGTAAGCTGTAAGGCCGTGTAGTAGAAGCCTTGTAGGATCGTTTCATCTTGTGTTAGGGAAATCTTGTCTTAAGTCTACTTGCCTTATAGTAGAACTCTATGTTCTTGAATGTAACCTTTTGTTTATCTATGAAAAAGTTATTTTTAGCAAAAGAATATCGTTGCATACTATGTGATAAATTGCTTTTAACTTTGTACTAGATATACCTTTGCAAAAAAAAAAATGTTAAAGTAGACTAAACTCCCTTTTTCAATTTTTACTCCTAGATGGTGAACACACGCAACGGAGTAGGACACGAAAATGGAGGACCCTCAAATGCCAACCCCGACCTAGCCCAGATCATGCAAGCGTTCGTAACTGCCCTGAATGCCAACCGGCAAAACCAAAATCATAACGACGGACCAATGAACAGAACTTAAGCAATGAACGAGTTCTGCAAGCGACGACCCCCGACTTTCCATGGAGACACCAACCCTGTCATAGCCGAGACATGGCTCAATGAGGTCAAGATGATCCTTAGAACCCTAGGGATCACCCGGGATGGAGACCGTGTGGCCTTGGCCACCTACCAACTAAAGGGAGAAGCCCGATACTGGTGGGATCTGATGGAGGCAACTCATGACGTTGACACCATGACATTTGCTGAGTTTGAAGCTCTGTTCCTTGACAAGTACTTCCCCACGCCCCTTCGTCTGGCCAAGGAACAAGAGTTCCTAAATCTGAAACAGGGAACGATGACCGTTACCCAGTACGCGGCCAAATTCGAGGAATTATTCCGTTACGCCCAAACTACAATCGCAACCGAGGACAAGAAAGCAAGAAGGTTCGAATGGGGGCTGACCACCGCTAGAAGAACTGTGGTGGCTCAAGCTTTCCCCACCTATACCGATGTCGTGAAGTGTGCTCTTCGGCTAGAAAGTGAGGAGAATGACTTCAAGACTCGATGGAAGAAGGCGACAGGCAACATTGGCGGACCAATCCGAACCCAACCACCCAGCAACAACCGTGGACCCTACCCTACTAAGCCCTTTACCCCGATTCAGAACAACCAACCTTGGAGGGCTACTGCACCAGGGCGTGGTGAGCTGCAGAGAGTCGGCCAAAACAAAGCATCGGTTCAATGCTTCAACTGCCAGGCCATGGGCCACTACAAGCGTGAATGCCCCTAGCCTCCGAAAGAAAGGAATGAGAGCTTTGGAAATCATAGAGCTCAACAACCTGGACAGGCGGGATTTGTGAAACCGAACCCTGGAGGCCCAGCACAGCAGCAGAATGGGCAGGGCAAAGGGAAGCAGCCCATGGGAGCACCGCAGGGTACTAGCGGGCGGATCTTTGCGCTACAGACCGAAGAACAGGAACAGGATCCCTTTGTGATCCAAGGTACGCTATTACTATATAGTACCTGCGTGCAAGCCTTGTTTGACTCTGGCGCATCACATTCATTCATATCTTCTGCTTGCTTAACTTAGCACTAGAAACAGAACCCCTAAGTACGAGTATGAAAGTCACATCACCGTTGGGGGGGAGTATAACTATCAGTCTAGTGTGTAGAGGGTGCGAGTTAGAAATAGCCAACTTATGTTTGACCTGCGACCTCAGAGTGATCGACATGGCGGATTTCGACGTAATCCTAGGAATGGACTGGTTATCAGCTCACAGAGCAGTCATAGACTGTCATCAGAAGACAGTGACGGCTTATACCCCAGAAGGGACTCATTTCCGTTTTAAGGGGGATAGACAAACCACGAGTTCGATGACGGGAAGATCAAGGTGGCAGAATCAGCTATTTGGATGGCTAGTTAGTCTCCAAATGGACGAAACCAATAGAATGGAATTGGGATTACCACATATCGTGTGTGAATACGCCGATGTATTTCCCGAAGAACTTCCTGGCTTACCACCTCAAAGAGAGATAGACTTCTCTATATAGCTCCAACCAGGAACAACACCAATTTCAATGGCACCATACCGTATGGCCCCTGCAGAACTGAAAGAGCTTAAGACCCAATTGCAGGAATTATTGGACAAAGGATTTATCAGGCCAAGGACGTCACCATGGGGAGCGCCTGCAAGGTTCGTGAGAAAGAAAGAAGGAACACTTCGACTGTGTATTGACTATAGGAAGTTAAATCAAGTCACAGTCAAGAACCGATATCCGTTACCTAGGATCGATGACCTCTTTGATCAATTAAGAGGAGCAACCTGCTTTTCAAAAATCGATCTTCGATCAGGCTATCATCAGCTACGGATCCGGGAGGAAGACATTGCCAAAATAGCCTTTCGCACCAGATATGGACACTACGAGTTTGTAGTAATGCCGTTCGGATTGACCAATGCTCTGGCAGTATTCATGAATAAGATTTTCCAACCCTACTTAGACAAGTTCGTAGTGGTATTCATTGATGACATCTTGATATACTCCACCAACAAGGAAGAGCACGAGAAACACCTGCGAATAGTGCTACAAGTACTTCGAGATAGCCAACTCTATGCCAAGGCAAGTAAATGCGAGTTTTGGCTGGAAATGGTTAAGTTCTTGGGACACGTAGTATCCAAAGACGGGATTGCAGTGGACGAAAGTAAGGTTGAAGCAGTACTGAATTGGAAACAGCCGACCTCAGTATTTGAAATAAGGAGTTTCCTAGGATTAGCTGGATACTATCGAAGATTCATACAGGACTTCTCAACCCTAGCCAAACCAATGACCAGGCTAACTCAGAAAGGAGTGAAGCTGGATTGGAATGAAGCCTGCGAGAAGTCTTTCCAGGAACTGAAAAAGAGGCTGACCAGTGCACCAATACTCATCATTCCCGAGTGAGGTGTAGATTATACAGTCTACTGTGACGCATCAAGAGATGGCTTGGGATGTGTGTTGATGCAAAATGGAAAAGTTGTAGCCTACAGATCACGACAGCTTCGACCCCACAAGAGGAATTACCCCACGCACGACCTAGAATTGGCTGTAGTAATGTTCGCCCTCAAATCTTGGCGTTACTATTTGTGGGGAGAAAAACTCGAAGTCTTCACCGATCACAAGAGCCTCAAATACCTTTTCACTCAGAAGGAGTTGAACCTGAGGCAGCGTCGATGGATGGAATACTTGGAGGACTACAAGTTTACACTTCAGTATCACCCTGGCAAGGCCAATGTGGTAGTTGACGCTCTAAGCTGAAAGGATAGGGCACAGAAGGTCAAGACAGCCGTAAAGGAATGGGAGATGGTGGACACCCTTAACGAATTCAATCTGCGACCATCATCCGAAAATGGGAACGCACGTCTGTATGCTCTCATCGCGGAACCAGCACTTCACCGAGAAATTCTCCTAGCCCAAACCTTTGAACAGGATTGTGAATTCATCAGGTATCAAATCCGAGAAGGAAATGCGCTACCAGGATGGACAATCGAAAAAGATAACAGCCTGAGATTCAAGGGAAATGTGTTCGTATCTAACATTGGGACCCTCCGAGAAGCTGTACTCCGAGAAACTCACCATTTGAACTTCGCAGTTCACCCCGGCGGTACAAAGATGTATCATGGTCTGCGAAGAACGTACTGGTGGGAGGGAATGAAAAAGGACGTAGCTCAATTTATATCAACCTGCCTAATGTGTCAGCAAGTCAAGGTGGAACATCAGAAACCGGGAGGAGACCTCAAACCCCTACCAATACCGACTTGGAATTGGGAGCACATTTCGATGGACTTTGTAACTGGATTACCAAGATCCGCCAAGTCCAACACAACCATTTGGGTGATCGTGGATCGACTCACCAAATCTGCGCATTTTCTACCCGTTAAGATGACAGAGAACGTGGAACAGTTGAGCCTGCTATACATTCGAGAGATTGTACGTCTACATGGAGTACCTATCTCGTTTGTATCCGACAGGAACCCACGTTTTGTGTCACACTTTTGGAAAGGATTGCAGAAGGCATTGGGAACGGATGTGAGGCTTAGCACGACCTTCCATCCACAAACAGATGGACAAACGGAGAGGACTATTCAGACATTGGAAGACATGCTGAGAGCCTGTACTTTGGATTTTTCCGGGAGTTGGGAACAACACTTACCATTGGTGGAGTTTGCCTACAACAACAGCTACCAAGTAAGTATCAAGATGGCACCGTACGAAGCTCTATATGGTCGACCCTGTCGATCCCCGATCTGTTGGACAGATGCTGGGGAAACGGGATTAATTGGACCCGATTTAGTACGGGATACCACGGAAAAGGTTAAGACCATCGGCAAAGAATCCAAACTGCTCAGAGCTGACAGAAGAGTTACGCAGATAAAAGGAATCGACCATTGGCCTTCGCAGTTGGAAATCATGTATTCTTGAAAATCAGACCAAAGAAAGGAGTCATCAAATTTGGAAAAAAGGGAAAGTTGTCGCCACGCTATATTGGACCTTTCGACATCATGGAGAAAATTGGGATGGTTGCGTATCGTCTAGCGCTTCCACCACAGCTAGATAGAGTACATAACGTGTTCCACGTTTCCATGCTCCGCAAGTATCTCGCATTGCCAACGCATGTCCTTGATTGGGAAGACCTCACCATCGAAGAAGATGCGACGTACGAAGAAGAACCAATTGAAATCCAGGACCGAAGCGAGAAGACAATCCGAAACAAGACCGTAAAGTTGGTACGAGTTTTGTGGAAGCATCGCGGTTCCGAAGAAACCACTTGGGAGAGAGAAGAAACCATGAAGATGAACTACCCTCACCTGTTCAAATCCGAGCGTGCACCTAATTTCGAGGACGAAATTGTTTAAAGGGGATAGTTTGTAACGACTCTAATTTTTATTAAATAAAAATTTCATTTAAATGTCGTTATTTATTTTAATTACTTGATATTACTTTAAATATTTCTTTAATTCCGTTAATTCATCATAATTAAGTTTTAGTCCTTTTAAAATTTTTTTTTGATTAAAAGCCCTACTTGGCTAAGTAGAGTTAATTTCCAATTGACTAGTTGGACAAACCAAACTATCATTTCGTTTAGTTACACTCCCCGAACCCTAATTGGACCTTTTTAATCGTCTTGGAGCCTTTTGAACCCCCCCGAACCCTAATTGAACCCTTAGACTTTTAGGGATAATCATTATACCCCATGACAAGTCATTTCAAACCCTAATTATTACCAATATTTCTTTACCCTTTGGTCCATAAATGCTAGGGAAATTTTTGACCATTGGTCATTGATTATCAAGTTGCCAATAAAGCTTTGATTTGACCATACAAAATCATGGGCCAAGGAATCTCATCATTTTGCTTCCAAAACTAGTTAACCTAGCCATGCATGCATGCAACCCTAGGATTTTAGCCTTAAACCTAATAACCCTAGACTTACTTTCCTAGACACACATATATATACTCTTTTATATATATATATATATATATATATATATACACACACACACATATATATGTACCAAAGAGAGATTGAGAGAGAGAGAGAATCCGAAAGAGAAAGAGAAGGGGGGGGGCCGAATGGGGAGAGAGAGGGATAGTGTGTGTGTGTGTGCAAATTTTGGACACTTACACAAGCTACTTATTGTACACTCAACCTAGATTCTACTTAACAACCCATGACTAGACCACTTTAAGTATAATCCTTGCCAATGATTTTATTCTTTCCTACAAGCCAACCTATTCTAGGATCTGAAAAACCATAAAGCCTTCATTATAACCTAGGATTTGGCCTATTATTGGATTGACAAGTGAGGAAAGGCTAGGATTTTGATTAAAGTCTTGAAATGACAAGACTATGGAGCAAAATCCATGGGGAAAAGAGAGGAGAGGGAGGCCGGCCATGGGGGAGAAGGAAGAGCCCAAGTTTTGCTATAAATAGCACCTCCCATTCACCATTTCAACTCACACCTTCACTCACTTCTCTCTGGAAACCATTTTCATTTTTCAGACAGCTTACTGCCCTTCACAAATCTTCATTTTTCTCCTGCTTAAAGTAGTTTTTGGAACCAATTCTCTTCGGGAAAGTTGTAGAGTACTTCGAAACCTTCAAGTTAGACCCAAGAACCACCCCAATCGGTGAAAAAATGACAAAGATATTGGCATCCAAAGTTCAGTAAAAATCTCGGATTTTCATTTCCAGACAGCATACTGTCTCTGCCTTTATCACCATTTTTCTCCTACCTAAAGTAGTTTCTAGGATCAACTCCCTTCACAAAAGTTGTAGAGCACTTCGAGAGCTTCAATTTTGACCCAAGAACGATCATATTCGGCCAACTATTGACCGAGTTACTGCCATCCAAAATTTGGTCCAGATTTGCGAGTTTCACCGCCCGTAGAAAACCTCCAACTAGCTTATTCAGCCCCGACTAGTTTCGGATCAAGGTAGATTTTCTCCAACTAGCTTATTCGGCCCCGACTAGTTTCGGATCAAGGTAGATTTTCTCTCCTCACTTCCTTAAGTATAAGTAGAAACCCTAGTCCAATAACTCTACGTATAGCATAGAATCGTACGTTAGAAAGTAGAATGTTCTTGATTCAAAGTATCAATATCATAGATAAGATTATCTATTGTTTGGTTTCAAGTAGATAAGGTTATCGTTTAAAATGCATGATTGTCAATAAGTTTATCTCGCTAATGGAGGTATGAACATGTTAGATAAATGACTTTGTCTTAAATAAACATATATTGTATTGAACTTCCCACAAAAGAAAGAAAGAACGGTTTTCGAAAGATGGAATTTGACACTTGAATAGAAGTATTCGTATTTTGATCTGTAGGATAGTTGTGAGCATGATTATTAATATAATTGGATAATCTTGTTAGTTAGTTTCAAGATTACAATGAATGATTTATGTTTACCTTTATGAATGTTTACTTTTGTGATAAGTCCTACCGCGGAATCTATGCATGAAAACGAGACACAAAAATCGAGAAAGTTAGAAACATGACACTTAGGGTGTGGTTAACAAGAAAAATGTGTTTCGAAGGATGAAATATTTTTGAAACTACATAATGACCAATTTTGATGGCATTATGGGAAATGTGTGTGTGAGTGTGTGCTAATGGGAACCCGGTGCGGTGGAACCATTGTGAGGATACTCGGGAGACCGGAACGGCGGAACCGAGGTTGGGTGTGTTAAAAATAGATTTTCGAAATGTTGATTTGGTTATGAAAAGTGAAAATGGAGACACGGTCTACGATGAGTCGCGTAGGAGAAACACAGAAAAACATAGACATGTACGATACTTGAATAGTAAATGTGGATGTGGGATTGTTACTAATTGTCGTATATGATTTACTGTTTGTAAGTTATGAGTTAGTGGGTAGGGTTTATTCTATTGAGTTTTTGTAAGCTCACGGTGTTACCTTGGGTGACCCTGACATATTATATTGGTGGCGACGCCGGTGTAATGTGTCAGACATCATAGATGAACAGGGTGAACATTACGCCTTGGAAGCTTTCGGAGCCGAGGAGCTGGCCAGAATGGAAGAAGAGGCGGAACAGTAGATAGGAACCCTAGTCTACCCTCCTTTTGTTTAATAAAGTACTCTTGGGAGAATTATGTTGTAATATTGAGCTAAACTCTATTTAGATTTTCAATGAAATTGCCTTCTTTAACGTACCTAAATTTCGGAGCGTTACAGTTCATTTAGTAATCAAGCCGAACTTAAATTTTAGGCTGGTTTACAAGATGAGTCAAGCTCGACTAGCAAAAACTTGGCTTGCACGTACCCCTAGATTAGTAGCAGAATATGTTTTGTTGAAAAAGAAAATTCAAAAAATGCTAATACCACTCTATTACCTCATTGATACAAAAATGTGTTGAACATTGATTAATTAGTTGTACTTGCATAGTGAAAAGCGCAACAGTTTAAACTCCCAACTGTCTGATAGTGGGTGCAGTTCGTTAAACCACCAACCAACTGTAGGAAACTAGTACAGTAACACAATGAAACCTCCCCCTGGCCCCCCTCCTCCCCATCTCTCTCTCTCTCTCTCTCTCTCTCTCTCTAAAAAACATCCATCGTTTGTATCGCCTCAATACATACCACTACCAGTATACCTCTCTCTCTCTCTCTCTCGGTTCTCTATTCTTCCCCAAATCTCAGTGTTATATCGACTGGGAATTGGGAAGAAATCGATTTGAGCCATGGCCTCTCCCTCCGTCCCTTGCCCTAAAACCGCTTCCCTATTCGTCTCTTCTACACATCCGATCCCGAAGCAACACCAACACCGTTTGGTTTCCTTCCAATCGAGCTCTCCGGCATTGCTCACAGGATCCTCCCTCAAATTTCAGGTTCACTTCCACCATCTCCACTTTGTCTCCTCCACTATGCTTAATTTGTATCCAATTGGTCTTTCTTTTTTATTTGTTTCTCTCATTTTTTTCGGTGGGGTCAACATCACGAACCCATATTAATCATCCAAACCATTGATCTCGAACATTTCGTGGAAGAACATTCAGGTAAAAAAATAGCTTAATTGAACATCGATAAATACGTGAATTACTTGTATGGAGGGGAAGACAAAATAGAACTTTTAAAGGTGATGTTACGCCAACTAAAATAAGTAGTATTATTACTTATTTTTTGAATTAAAAGTGATAGTATTGTTAGAGAATGACTTATCTCGTAAAGCGGAAAATAAGTGCGTGAAAAACAAGAATTTTAGCGGAACAGAGCCTTAAGCTTGTCATTTTGTATGAGTTATTCACATATCCATCAATGTCCAATAAAGTTGATGTTTTACTCGATTGTTCTTTTCTGGGGAATGTTGGAGATCTGCGGTTTGGATTACTAAAGTGGATACGAGATGGGTCTCCAAAAGGGATGGAGAAGTACAATGGATTGAGGTCTGGAGGGGAGCGGACCCTTTTTTAGGTAGATTGTGGAGGCATTTTGTTACCCGTGCCTACATAGATATGTATAGGTTTTGGCTTGGTTGATGGTCTCTACGAGTTTTTTTTTTTAAAACCGTTTTGAACATCGAAGTGGGTAGGAAAAGACTCACAGGGCTAGGAGCATCCAGTCCCACAAGGGGATCTGAAGGATCCTATTCCAGTTAAAGAAATATTTACCCAACTTGAAAAAAAAAATCAGAATTATAAAAATTAGACTAAGATTATTCGTTTTCACAGATTTGTTTCTTTAGTGAGCTTTTATTATATTTTTGGCATATTTTTTAATTATTTTAATTCAAAATGGCAACTGGTTGGTCGAGATTTATAGTTTTGGCTAACAGAATTTTCTGTCAAGGATTATGTTGTGGTTCTATTTCTCAGATTGAAAAATGGGCATTCATGGTCCTTTTCTTTTTTCCCCTTTGAAGAAATTCGTTTCCTGTGGCGGTTTCAGGATTTTAGTTCTACGGTTTTTATATAGATAACTTTGGATTAAATAAATAAAGATATTTATTTTGGTTGACAATCGAATTGGGCCTGATTTATTTTGTTTTGTCTTGTTTAATTTTATTTACTTTGGCTTAATACGAATGATCAGACAATTAAAGAAAGCCAATTACAGGATGTGGAAAAAATCACAAAATTTTAGAGCATTTTTTGGACCCAGAACCGCTTCATAACAGAGTAGAGCAGCCTGTTTGTTTCAACTTTCAATTGGGCAACATGCCAACATCAGTTTGTATGATTTTTTTGTTTGTTTGTTTGTGCATTAATCTTTTCTGATTGGGCTGTAAGTAGTAGGTTCTTACTAAATGGTTTTTGTACTTCGAATGTTATCAAGGTAGGGAACTTGGGTTTAAGAAGTACTTTCAAACACTTTAACTTCATCAAATAGAAGTATTAACCAACGTTATCATTGTTCTTGCTGAACATACATCAAAACTGATTATATAATGAGCTGAATAGGGGCAGAGAGGTTCCATATGTAGGATGGTTTACCTTTTTAAATGAACAATACGTAACTGCCGGTGCAAAGTATTTCAAATTCCTAGAAAGTTGTGTTCATGTGGAGGTTCTGTCAGACTAACAAAAAATGAGATGCCATGAAACAAGAACAAAGAGTAGAGGAATTGAAGTTGTATTTACCATTTATATCACATGGTTTCTTCTAAATAGATCAAGAAGACAAGTACTATTGTTTCACACTTGACACCTTGATAAGAGTGGGATATGTGTCAATTCCTTCCTTCGGATACTTGTTATCTTATCGTATTTAACATTCATAACATGTATATCCGGTTGCATATTTGCTACAAATGCCGTTATATCCAGCAAAACATACTCGACTTAAAAATGTGATCTTTTTTTCAGAATCCTGAATCCACGTAGCTTTTAATTAGAGGCTTGATGGGTCCAACCCTTAGAAACACACGCACCCGACAACATGCCACCGTACCGAGTCCATATAAATTAATGTAGCTTGTTAATAACTTTGTGTAAAAATGTAACTTTTAATTTGCAAAAGCGAACAATTGTAATAGAAGGGTTAATAGTTGGAATTGTTTTCTTATCCTTTTCTTTCACCTAACCTATTGTAGCAAGGGAGAACAGAAACGCAGTTCTCCCTTGAAATGAGTTTGTATTTTCACTCTCTAAAAATCTTCCTCATAAAGCATCCAATCGAAAACCAATTGGCCATGAGTATGGAGAGGCCACCAATATACTAGTTTTTGAAGGTGATAATTAACCAATGTGGGACAAAACTCTAATAGTCCCTAGGTTACCAATAATGTAGATTAACCACTTTTGATCCATCAAAAGAAGGAAAATGAGCTATTTGGAAATTTGTGCAGTTGCAGTGAGCGCCACTCCACCCTTCTTGTTGTCAATCCAATTCTCTTTATCCATTAGTTCCTGCCAGTTCCTTATTCCCCTCTTTCCAGACCAGCATGTGCCATCCAGTTTTTTCTAAGACTGTTGTCACAATGCTTTTTTTTATCTTCTGTGGCAGGGGTCAAGGCACAACAAATCTAATGCTTCAAAGGTGTTTGCCCAGCTTAATGAGGTAAGCTGTGCATTCTTATAAAGTTTTTACACTTAATCCCCACACTTCTATCTGTGATTTCCTTTCGTATATCGATGTCTGCCCTATCTGATACCTAACCCCAACATCCAAGGTTGCTGTCATGGAATCTTCAAATTCTGCACCAATTCCTGAGACAGAGTTGGAACTTGCAATAAAATCTGCTGCTCTACTTACTGTTCCAGATGCATCATCCATTTCAGTTTTTATGACCCAAGTGGCAGACCTTGTAAGGTGCATTAAAAGGAACCCTTCATTTTCTCCCAGGGTGTTTGTTTGCTGGATATATTTCCTCATTCACTTAAATATTATTTTCCTTATTAGGCTTGTGGATTCAAGAGACATCGTGGAGCTGCAGCTGAAGCAACTGGATTGTGAACTCATTATAAGAAAAAAGGAAGCTTTGGAACAGAATACTGCTACAGCTCCTGTTGTTATGATGCAACCACATTATCCCGAAGCTATGGCTCCATATCATCCACCGCAACCTAGTGCTCCTGCTCCTGCTTCCGCTGGTCCTGTTCCTTCACCTCCAGCTTTGTTACCAGCACCACCTGCCCCTGCTAAGCCAAAATCATCCCATCCTCCATTCAAATGTCCAATGGCTGGAACTTTTTACCGTGCTCCTGCACCAGGAGCTCCTCCTTTTGTTAAGGTAAATTTCTTTATTCGTTTCAACGGTGTGTGCATCCAGGTGCACACAAACTGATTCCCATGCTTGAAGAATTATTTGCAGGTGTTAGTTCCAATTCTTGAAGAAATTATATTGGTCTAGTCTATGTAGCACCGGCATGGACATGCTATACAACACCGATTCTCCTGAACATATTTGGACACAACACTGCATGTTGGGCGACACGTTAATTTTGATATATTCTCATGATGTAACAGATGTTTTAATAGGAATCATGGAAAACACACCAAAAATGAAGGGAAAAAGAATTTGTTAAAATAAGACGCAAGTTTAATCTTACCATAATGAAGTAAATGTTTTCATAGGAATAGTGAAAAATACACACAAAGAATCATTAAAATACAAGCTAAGTGTTCGAAAAGTGTCATGTGCGTGTCCTTGGAGTGTCTTAGTGTCAGGAGAGTGTCCAACAGAAAATTTTGCAAAAAAATTGGGACACTTTGAAATCAAGTGTTGGACACCTGTCTGGAGACCAGACATTTCTATGTCTGGAGAGTGTCCGACACTGGTACGTTGCTTTTGGTGCAGTGCCTGTACTGCATAGGTGTCAGAGTGTCTGTGTTGTGTCCAGTGCCGGTGTCGGTGCTACATAGGTTCAGTCAACCAGAAGTCCTTTCTCTAGGAATGCAAGTATTCGCCTCTCTAGCATGTATGAAATGGCAGCATCCATGTCGATTAGTACTTGTAACAAAATATGTGGTAGCTTTTTTTCTCAAGTTGAAGTACAATCATAGTTTACCTGTCTCTGGTTCGTGGTTGTGCTTCTGCAGGTAGGAGACACGGTCCAGAAAGGTCAAGTTCTTTGCATCGTTGAGGCCATGAAATTGATGAACGAAATTGAAGTAAGTCTCTTGTTTATGTAGCCATTTTCTTATGGATCTTAGTTTCAATCTTTATATTAATGTATGCCTGCCGAGAAGGAAAAACAGATATAACATATTGAGATACCTAATTGTCTGGTTTGCAAAGGTTTCTCCATGTGTAACATAGCTCGAGACCATATGATTAGATTTCTTGGGGAAAATGAAACTGGAAAGCTCCAGTTGGGACCCTTTATGAGATGAGACACTATTCTGATATAAACCGTCCATTTTAAAATTTTGACCTCCTTTGTAAATGTGACAGAAAGTAACTTTGATTACATTGTTTAAGTGTGAAAGCTTGATCTTACATTCTGTATATGGGTTGAATCCTTTTTAATTAGCCAAATAATTCCCATTAGCCACTTCACCGAAAATTTGCACAGTAGCGCAGACTATTTTTCCTAGATGGTTTTTTGATAATCAATTGATTTTGACTTCATGATGCTTTGTATCAGGCTGATCGATCTGGAACTATAGTTGAGATAATTGCAACTGATGGGAAACCAGTTAGTGTGGACACGGTTTGTATTTCTCTCTTGTCTCTCAAATCAATTTTTTCCTTGACCTTTTTAGTTGATTTATAATTTTCAGAGTCTATGATTGCCTAAAACATTCCTATTCCATTTGCAGCCCCTGTTTAGTATTGAGCCATGAAGAACTAAGCAAAATCTTCTTTTGTGGATACTTAAATGCAAGAATGGCATGATGAGTTTGGGCTTTCGTCATTTCTGTTGTTACCAGTTTGAACATAATTAGTAGATTGATGTGCTCTTACACCTGAAGTGGATAGAGCATTTTTGAACAACAACAATAATTATGCTGGAATGTCGTGTTCATCGAATTCGATCTTTGTCTCTCCCTGAAAAAAGGGTCTTTCATATGCTACACGATTTTTCTTTTGGGAGAAATACGTGAAGCTCTGTTCTCTTTTCATCTTTGGCATCAACTTTCATGTTCTTGTTTCAATGCTTGGCGATTAACGTCATAAGGAAGTGTGACAAGCTTGAAGCTTTGATTGACTCAAGGGCGTGCATGTATTTTTCTTCACTAATGCTTTGGTGACAACATTTTGGATACCATGCGATGTGTCACTGTTACACCTCACTTGTCGTGTACTCTATCAATACAGTAATGACGCGTCACATGCTATCTAAAATGTGGTGACCAGAGATCGATGCTATCTAAAATGTGGTGACCAAAGATCGATGGTCACCATAGTATTGCTCATTTTTTCCTTTACTAGTTGCATGGATGACTTGGTTTTGTGAAGAGGGGGAAAATGGGAACGACCTTTTGTTTTGCAGCTTTGGAAGTTTTAGCTTAAAGCCTTGAACCTGGAGATTTTGAAACATGCTCATGCTTTTGGAAAATGTCATGGTTTAAATATTCATCCTCTTTATCCATGCCATGTAAAAATTCATCCCGCCCTTTTTCATGCTTATGTTTTCATCCTTTCAGTGTGTGAATTATTTTTCTTACCCTTTTCACTATGATACACAAATATTATGTTATATTGCTTTCCTAATTTAGTGGGATTGGATTGGAATGTTTTCCCAATTTAGTAGGATCGGATTGGATTGTTTTCCTAATTAAGTGGGATTTGGTAAATTTAAATATGATTGATTACTTTTATTTTTATCCTATTACTTTTATATTTCAAATTGAATCGCATCAAAACAATCATAGTTCATATTTTTTGGTAATTTTAATATGATTGATTACTTTTATATTTCAATGATAATATTTTGGGAGTATGTCATGTTTATTAAATCGGTTTCAAACTAGATTACGAATGGTCATGAAATGTTGAAATCGACATAATAATTTAACCATAAAATGCTGATTACAATAACATTTGTTTTGATGGTAATTTAACCATATTTCATAGAATAAGATCAATTAAAAATATGACCTTTTTTGGTTAATACGTGAGCATTTTAACATTATCAATACATTCAAAAATGTGGTCAACTTATTATGTTAATTTCATAAAACATTGTCACTTTGTCATGTCTGGTTGGCCAATACCGATAATCCACAAAGCTGATGGCCAAAGGCCTTCATCATGAACCGTTCCAATCTTTCCATGAAATCGAATAAAACTAAATAAACCAAAATTATGTTTTCTCGAAAAAACCCAGATCCTTTCTTTAATTTCATCACTATTTCAAAACAAACATATTTCATGATAAATAAAGTAAATAATTTATCATGAAATCGAATAAAACTAAATATATCAAAATCATGTTTTCTCGGCAAAAATCCAGATCTTTCCAAATACAACAATAGATCCAAAACCAAATACAACAGTAGATCCATAAGCAAAATCAAAAAATTGAAATATTTGACCAACGTAGTAAATGAAAAAATTGGAAAAAAACCATATCTTTGCACTGCCATAGTTGGATCTTCGTCGGCTTTGGCTTCAAATCAGCGCAGGCCTGGAGAAGGGGATGGCGGCCGCTGGAAGACTCTCCATCGTTGATTTCGTCCTTGAGAAGGGGACGGTGGTCGTTGGTCTCCTCTCGGACGGTGGCCGCCAGATTCCAATGAAGGAAAGATGCATGGAATGCGTGGTTTTGTAATTGGAAAGCTTGTATTATGGGATTTGATATCCCATAATAATAGA
This sequence comes from Rhododendron ovatum, assembly GCA_019656835.1. Lineage (NCBI taxonomy): Eukaryota > Viridiplantae > Streptophyta > Magnoliopsida > Ericales > Ericaceae > Rhododendron > Rhododendron ovatum. Next base: position 13,738,509 of record CM033790.1, read on the forward strand.
CAGACAGGACCATGAACTTTAAGATTTCATCAAAAAAATCTGTGATATATATATATATATATATGATACCCAACGTATTATATAAGGGTACTATTGGGATTAAAAAAGAGAGGATGGCAACTTAAATGTTCAAACTGACCAGGATGAAAACATAAGTAAGTAAGAGAGTAAGGATGAATATTTAAGTCTCCCGTTGGCCAATTACCCGAACACATAATGTAGAACGAAGAATAAAAGTATTAAAAGATCAACAAAATTTGAGAACCAACAAATTTGTTTGTCAAAGCACAGAGATAGGTGTCTTCTTCCTTTTTTTTTAGATTTCGTCGAGAACGTTTGTCATATCAACGCATGTACGATGCAAAAACAAATTTTGATCATTCAGTGCTTTATAATTTATTTGTTCTATTTTTGGCAATTAAATATATTTCGAGGACATATCAATGCGGTTTGTGATGAACACAATTTTTGACAACAAGGTTTAAATAGTGGACAATTCCGACTGTTGAAGTGAGCTCGGAAAGAGTTCACAAATGTATGCACCTATTCAGTTTAGTTACTCAAAGGGACTGGAGAGAAGCCCAGCCCTTTCTAGGAGGAGTTTTCAGAAGGGGTCCTGTGACTGGTGTGTGGTCCGCCAATATGGATCCCTTTCATCTTTTAAACCTCGAAGTGTAACCAAATGAAAATTACGATGTTTTATTTTTTTCAAGATGGATATGATTTATGAAAGAGAAAAACTTATTCACGGTTCCACGCAATCTCAGCCGTCCAAAAGTATTTTGGACAAAAAACAATTTTGGATGGCCGAGATTGAGTGCCGTAAACTTTATTTACGGCTCCTCCGTAAACAAGATTTTCTCTTTATTAAAACATCAATCGATAAACTCAATTTACCTTTGTAAATTTTTATTAGTTAGTGAACCAAATAAAATGGTGTCAATTTCGCACTCAATAGGCAAGCCTCGTTCGTTATCAATTATACGTTAAGCTTTTCAATTTTGGCCATCCACTTAACCTTTTTAAAATAATAAGTCATATGCATGCTTTTGTGCAACTTTTTACAAACTAGAATAAAAGGTTTAAAGTTCAAACTGTTTGATTAAATAAGTTATAAAATAGCTTATTGTAAATTCCAAGCAAGTCTAGATTGACCTTCATAGTTTTGTGGAGCCACCCTTGAATTATGTGTTTCTACGCCAACGCATTTTCTTTTTTTTTAGAATCGGATGTTCGAGCTAGCTTGAATTCACCTCGACTAATTGCGGAGCTCTAAAGGTAACGACCAGACATAACCCCCAGTGACCCTAAGGTCTGGAATATTTGACCTCTATGGGAATGGAACATATAATCTCATGGAGGAATACTTATTGATTTCTTAACTTTATACAAGAAAAAAGCTACAAATTGGAGCTTTAAATTATTTATTTATTTTTTTTTCAAATGAGCTAGAAAATCTATATTAGCGACTTTCTATAATTGCTACTTCCTCGGTCTCTAAATAAGTTTCCGACGCGCAAACCTAAGTCTTTCAAAAGATGCATTTGTTTTGTTAAAAAGATTAAATTTTTTTCACAAATCAATAGATAGTAATGAGTTCTATTAAATTGTGAAAAAAATTAAATTTTTTAACCAAAAATATACATCTTTTGTATGGTTTAGGTTTGCGCGTCGGATACTTTTTTAAAGACGGAGGGAGTAACAAACCCCATTCACTAACTTTTTTTTACAATAATAATAAGCTACGTACATAACTTAGATTATATTATATACTCCCTCCGTTCCATATTGATGGTCCAGTTCGGTCTCCAATGCAAAATTTAAATTGTTAATATCTTTTAATCTACAATGTTTTTAAAGATTTTAAAAACTTTGTATAATAGAACTAATTGAGATCTATCATATAAGATCCATATTGCATATAAAAATCATTGTAGATTGAAAGATATTAACAATTTAAATTTTGCATTGGAGACCGAATCGGGCCTTCAATTTGGAACGGAGGGAGTAAATGCTAACAAACGGGGCCTTATTCCTTTTGACTGTACACGACAAATCGTTTGATTAGAAATCATGGAACTCAAAATTGAAAGTGAACGTACTAACCAATATTTTTTATGTTGTATATATGAAAATGATTGCAACAAATTAAGCATATTAATTGTGGTCATCCATGCATCGATCAGGGTCATCAATGGTTAATTAATTAGACAAATGCACTGTAACTTATTTAAATGGAAAAAAATTTACCCTATGGTTTGCCATTAAATAAATGTCTATATATTGCCATAACATATTTGGAATTAAATTTTTTTGTTCTAGAATTGGATTCTCTTAAAACTTCGAATTTACCACTAGATCCGGCATTCTAATTAATTTCTTGGTTTATTTACAAAAATTCTGATTAAATTTCCATTCCATATTTGAATTACAGATACCATAATTTGGTTACATTCACAGGATAAGAATCTACCAAGACTATATTTTGTAAATATTGTTACCTTATTGGAAAGAAAATTAAATATGTTGTCTTATCCGCTATTGACAAACAATTTTTTCTTGTGCCTATAAATATTGATGTGAAGCCCCTGGTTTTAGCTTTGAGCCAAAAAAAAAACACTTGTATTCTGCATTGATTGTTAGAGCCAGACATGGCAAACCCTAAGTTTGTGCTGGTGTGTGTAATGGCAATGGCTATGATTTATGTAGTGGCTGGGTGGGAACCTGCGCGCGCAACATTTTATGGTGGCCCTAATGGTGAAGAGACTCTTCGTAAGTCTTTTCCTTTTTAAATATTTTTTTTTGTTTTTCCTTATTTAAGTAGAAGTTCTGTCTATTTTGAAAAAAAGTGAGGTTTTCGTTTAAAAAAAAATTTGTCCTTTTTTGAATGGTTATAGTTTTGGATATTTTTTTTCTTTTTTGATTTGTCTCGTAGGAAAGAATTGAAAAACTTAAAAACACGTAATTGGGGTTACATTTTGATTTTGATTTTTTGATGTAATTCAAGCAGAAAGCACAGTGTTAGCCTTAAATTTTTTTTTTGACTTGTATATATTTTTATTTTTTATAACTCAATAGTAAGTGGACAACCAAACTTGAGATCGGGCTTGGGTACCTCAACTCAACTCAAACATCGGAGTTGGCACTGCTAGTTTTGTCCTTGGATGAGAGGGTCAAGTGGGTAGACACGATTGTCCTACGCAAATTTATTTTGCAATTATAGTTGTTTTTTTTCAAAGTTCTAAATTATACTCCCTCCGTTCCATATTGATGGTCCAGTTCGGTCTCCAATGCAAAATTTAAATTGTTAATATCTTTTAATCTACAATGTTTTTAAAGATTTTAAAAACTTTGTATAATAGAACTAATTGAGATCTATCATATAAGATCCATATTGCATATAAAAATCATTGTAGATTGAAAGATATTAACAATTTAAATTTTGCATTGGAGACCGAATCGGGCCTTCAATTTGGAACGGAGGGAGTAGTTTTTAGATATTAACTTTAGTGTAAATAATTAAACACCAGATCGATGCTCTGCTTAACTAAAATGATGCACAAGATTATGCAAAATATATCTATCTTGCGTGCACCTCGATTAATTCTGGGGCTTGAAGGTAACCAGGCATAATCCCGGCTACAAGGTTCGGAATGTTTGGTCTTCGTGGGAATAAAACTTGTGATTTCATGGAAGCGCGCTTATTATTTTCTCACAACTACTTGACCAAATCCCTTCGGGTTATGTATCTATACCATTTTTTATCATATAGCTTGATTAAAATTTTTGTAACAATTACATGAACAAACTTCAATACCCTGCATCTGCTTTTCTGTTTTGTGCAGAGGGAGCTTGCGGATACGGAGACACAATCAAGCAAGGTTACGGCCTCCAAACAGCAGCACTCAGCACAGCCCTCTTCAACCACGGCGCCGCCTGCGGCGCTTGTTTTGAGATTTACTGTGTGAACGACCCCCAGTGGTGCAAAACACCCGCCGTCTCAATCAAAATCACCGCCACCAACTTCTGCCCGCCAAACTACACAAAAACAGTAGACGTATGGTGCAACCCTCCCCAGAAGCACTTCGACCTCACCTTACCGATGTTCCTCCAAATCGCCTACTACAAGGCCGGAGTCGTCCCGGTCTCTTACCAGAGAATCCCCTGCGTTAAGCAGGGGGGAATGAGGTTTTATATGAGTCCGAGTGGGAATCCGTATTTTATCCTCGTGCTGATTTATAACGTGGGAGGGGTTGGCGACGTCGTTGCCGTGAGGGTGAAGGGATCGAGGACGGGTTGGATTCCCATGCAGAGGAACTGGGGACAGAATTGGTTTACGTCAACACAGCTGAAGGGGGAGGCGCTGTCGTTTCAGGTGACCACCAGCGACGGGAGGACGGTGGACTCGGATAATGTCGTTCCGGCATATTGGAATTTTGGACAGACTTTTGAAGGGAAGAATTTTTAAACATGCATGGGGTAGTGTAATGAACTTTATTCAGAAAGAGCACCTCTCAGTAATGAACTTAAAAGTCTTTACAGTTAAATATAATAAAGAAATACTTTCTCTGTCTCATTTTTTTTGTCCAAAATTCTTTTTTTTTGTGTTTCAAAAAAATTGTCCATTTGAAAAGACAAAGGCACAAAAATTCTTTATTTTTTTCATTTTATCCTTCTCTCAAATTGGTCAGATCCAGTACAATTACCAGAATTATTTAAAAAACAGGACAATGAAAAGATAATTTGTGTAACACCCCGATTTTCCACAGAATTTCGGAAGCATTAACCCTAAAATATATTGAATTTTACAAACTATTAGACCCCTATTTGTCGTTGTACCAAATTTACATTTACAAAAAAAAATATAAAAATTCAAACATTTATTTAAACGTCTTCAGAGCGATTTTAGTCTTGATATAAATCCCAAGCATATTCGGTCTTCGCCCTTGTTATTCCTCTTGTGTCAAACAGCTCCACCATTGAACCTTGCACCTTCTGGCAAATTGATTGCCAAAACAACAGATCTACTAGGGTACATATGTATTCGTGAGTGATATTTCACTCAGTAGAATAATTTCAATCCTACCAACCCCTTACTCTACAATTAATATTAAATAATAACAATAATATCACAATTGATAATACAGAAGAGGTACAGAATAATAGCACATTGTCTTTTTTTTACTATCCATAATCTTACATGAAATTTAAGAATCCTCTCCACGAGATCCTTTCCTCCCATATCTACTAACTACAACCGTCTCATGGGTCCACCATTCCTCTTGCTTATCTTGTACCAAGGTTCTAGGTGAGCGCACCTAAGTTATGTACCTAGCATGTTCTCACTTAAGACCATAACATGAGAATCGAGTCATCACATGATGTATCGTACATTAGGGTCGGACATCCATTAACCACGCTAACTATAACCATCTCATGGGACCTATTCCCTTCTCCAAAGAGAAACTTTCCATGACGTATCATACATTAACGTCTCACTAACTATAATCGTCTCATGCGACCCATTCCTTTCCTCGAAAAGAAACTTTCCATAACGTATCATACGTTAATTAGTGTCACAACATATCTCATCACTGGGCCCCGTAGGTAAGTCATTTCAACACAGGGCCCCATTTAGGGATGGCAATGGGGACGGGTCGGGGACGGGGGGTACTACCTCCACCCCCTACCCATTACCCCCTACCTCATCCCCATCCCCGACCCGATCTCCAATGGGGTTTTGTTTTTTTCCTCCATCCCCGACCCAAACAGGGAACGGGGATCCAAAACGGGGATTCGGAGATTCGGAATTCGGGCACCCTTATTCTGCAATACACATTGGCATGCACCTGTATTTGCGGCGCATAATAGCACCTCCATTTCCTACACCTGTATTTCACAATTTCAGCATATACTACCAATTTTCAGTACATAAGTTAATCTGCAGCACTGTTTTTCCAGCGCTAAGTTAATTCCAGCACTAACTTCATAGTTTCATAATTCTAAACAGCTCATAACTAGAGCAAACATTAAGCAAATAAAGAAACGGTGCATATTCCATAGTTCTAAATAAATATATAGTATATATTTATTTATTTTTATATATAAATATATATATTTCGGGGATTCGGAGACGGGGCGGGGTGGGTAACGAACGGGGAATGGGGACGGGTAGGGTTCGTGGCGGGGACAGACCTATCCCCGTCTCCTACCCGATTCCTGAATTTTTTTAAAAAAATTCCCCATACCCTACCCAATCCCCAAACGAATCCCCGAATTTCGGGGATTTTTGGGGCGGGGAACGGGGCGGGTTTGAACGGGGCGGCCGAAATTACCATCCCTAGCCCCATTGGTTACCCTTGCTATAACCATGGCCCAAATCACATCCACAACCTCACACTTTACCATTTTCTATTTATTTAACATCGTCTACATGAGTCACTACTCGTAACCACCTAGTGAACTTAAGTCCAGTCTAGCACATACAACAATAATACATCCAATAACAGCTCAATTCATAGTGTGATGCATTTCAATGAGATAACAAGTATAACAATTAATATTTGAACGAACAAGTAAATTAAAGTACGTAGTGTTTTATGATTGAACCGATACCTTTAGATATTTAAGTTTTGTTGAATCAGTAAACTAGTCACAGTTTATTAACTACAGTATTTATCAATTTATTTGATAAGCATACAGACTGTCTTACTTAGTAATCATTCTATAGAACAATAATCATAATGGACTATCAAATAATTTAATTAAAGGTATTTGGCTGTTCGTTACTCGAAAATAATTTTATTCTTCTATGTACTTTGTTGTATCAAAGAATATCCAAATGATTCTTTAAAGTATTTATATACATTGTTCTTTTCTCAAATAATTAAGATTTCTGTCTTCTATAACCATTATTTTCAATTTAAACCAAAGCAATATGATTATGAACTTATTTATCATTTGCATGTATAAGTACAAATTAAAATCACAAGTGGACAAAACATGTCATTTTGGGCCAAAATTATAAACTGAAGAAACCCAGGGGAATAAGTGTAATATCAACATCATTTTTTTCAAAACTCAATGTCTATTGTACAGTAACTATTTGAAACGAAAACAGGGGAATACCGTGCGACACGGTGCGACGTCGGGCTCGACTTCTCCTACTCCGAAACGTTAAATACCAATACGTAAACACTTAGTATACTTAGGAGAAAGTAGGAAAGCGATTTATTTACCTCGGTTCAGGCCGAAAAAAACGGTAAACGTGTTTGGACGGTTTCAAACAAAATCGGTGAAGATGACAGAGCAACGGGACGCCAAGGCTGACTTCGGATAATTGGGAATAGGTTCGGAGGTGCTCGAGATCGTGCTAGAGTTGGTGTAGCCTTGATTTGTGTTCGGATGAGTGCAGAACTGGAACCCATTTCGTATTCTCTCTCTAGACCACCATTGTTGGACCTTAGAAACTTTTCTTTTTTCTTCTATTCTTCTCTGACTTTTCAGTGGTGTGTGGTGTGTTTATAATCTGATTTTCGGAGAGCAAGAGAGGGTATTATGAAAGAATAGAGGGAAGGTGGGCGAGGACGGAGCTAGGAATTTTATTATTCGGGGGAGATCATGTATGCGAGACAAAAAAAGAGGAATTTCTCAAAAAGTAGGTTCGAACTTAATTTAGTCCTGACAAAAATATTCTTTCTTTATTTCAGTCATTTTTCTAGATTTTTCATGCATTTTTACTATTTTTCCATTTCTTCTTAATTTTTTGTGTACATGTCTATTTTTAGTAAAATTTATATTTTTAGAATCAACTCCTGACCCATATTATTTCGGACAAAAATACCCCTGACTATACAAACTGGCTATGAGAACTGCCAATTCTCATAGCCAGTTAATATAATATTTTGGACAAAAATATCCCCGCTAATTCACATAGCCCGAGTTAATATATTATTTTGAACAAAAATACTCCTGAACTATGGCTATGAGAACTGGGGCTATAAGAGCTATATTTTTAGAATTAATTCTTGAATTATATTATTCGGACAAAAATACCCTTGGCTATGAGAACTACCAAGTCTCATAATCAGTTCTATGAGAACTGCTCAGTTCTCATAGAGAACTAGCTATGTGAACTGAGTTATGAGAACTGGCTATGTGAACTGCCAATTCTCATAGTCAATTCTATGAGAATTGCCAGTTTTCATAGTCAACTCTATGAGAATTGGCCATGAGAAATGACTGTTCTCATAGAGAACTAGCTTTGTGAACTGATTATGAGAACTATACTATGTGAACTGAAAAATAAATAGTTCACATAGTCTTATCACACACTAAAATACACAGTTCTCATAAAAAATACACGGTTCTAATAGACGGTTCTCATGGATAATACACAGATCTCATAGAAAAATACACAGTTCTCATAGACAATTCTCATAAACAACACAAAGTTCTCACAGAAAATACACACTCGAACAAAAATTGAACCAAAAAAAAGGTAATCAAAATCAAATATAGTTATAAATGTTCTCACCACCATGTCTTAAAAAAGTAATCAAAATAAAAAAGTAATAATTCACATAGAAAATAAATTGATTTAGAATTGAATTTTTAACTATCAAATATCATAGTTAGTTCTATGAGAACCGCTCAGTTCTCATAGAGAACTGACTATATGAACTAAGGTGTGAGAACTGGTTATGTGAATTGGCAATTCTCATAGTTAGTTCTATGAGAACTACCAGTTCTCTATGCTATGTGAACAGACTATGAAAACTGGGCTATGTGAACTAGAAAATACACAATTCAAATAGACTCACCACACACTAAAATACACAGTTCTCAAAAGCATTAACGACATACCTTAGCCTATCTAGTAAAACGAGTCATTTTCAATTGCACTCGGCGCTCTTTTATGTCATTAAAAGCATCTGTAAAGACACGTATTTTTGGAAAAAAAAAATCGTTTAAAGGTTTTATTAATGATAGAATATCGAATAAATGTGAAATTTGTTAAATTTATTTGATATGGGGTCAAAGTGATAGAATTGAGAGTGGAGGGAGTGAAAGTGTGGTTACTGTGTGCCCTATTATATATATGTATGTGAGGGTGTAGAGGATTAAAAATCCCCAACCCTCTCTCTCTGTTCCCGATCTCTCTCTCGCTCTCGGTTCTCTCTCTCTCTCTAACTCTCACGCTCCAACACCCAAAAATACTTCGAACCCACCTCGATCCGCCGTAAGGTTTTCGTATTCAAGTGTTCTAGAGCTTGGAAATTCGTAGGTTTGAGCTCGGAGAGGAGTATTCGGATGATTCAAAGTTTTCGGAGCTAGGGCTTACTTGGTTGGGCTTGGATTTCGTTCTTCGACTTCGAGGTAGGGATTTCTCACATCTATTATATGTTTATGTGTTGATTTTAGGGCTGTCCAATCACCCGACCCGACCGAAGACCCGACCCGAAAATGACTAATGGGCGGATCTGATTTCTATTTTCGGTCGGGTTCGGGTTCACTCGGTCGGATTTTGAACACCTTCGGTCGGGTTTTGGGTGCCCATATAAATTTTCGGGTTAACTCGAACCCGACCGAAACTTACACGTATAAAAAGAAAAAAAACCCTACAATCTGTATTCATTTCGCGCAGCCCTCAGTTCACTCCTCAGCCCTCTGCCCCTCTCGGCCTCTCCACTCTCCAATCCAGACTCCAGAGTCCAGTCTCCTTTTCCTCACCCCTTACTCCCGTAGATCTACTGCTTCTCTCCTCAGCCCTTACCAGTACCACCACCACCAACGTCCATGCCCACCGCCACAGGCCACCACCATTAACACCGAGCCCCACGTTTTCCGACGCAACTATTCCCCCCGTTCTCTCTCAATCGATCCCCGAAGAAGCCAAGAAGCGAAGAACCGTAAATCAGCAATCGAGCCCCTCTACAGTGGTACGTTAGGACGTCTTTCTCTCTCTCTCTCTGATTTTCTCTTCGACTGTTGTAGTGATAGGGCTTTACGAAAATATTTTTTCTGTGATTTTGATCTGATGAATGGATAAAGTATTGGATTGGGATAGATAGGGCTTGAATCGATCAAACCCCCTTGTTTAATTTTTTTCCCCTTTTTGGCTGTTTATCAGTGAGGTTTTGCCTGGTTTTTTCGATACAAATGGATAGAGTATTGGATTGGGATGGATAGGGCTTGATCGATCAAACCCCCCCCCCCCCCGCCCCTCCTTTATGGCCGTAAATCAAAATGGCACCTAACACAACATAAATATCAGAAATATTATCATGCCTTTTCTTTGATCTTGGTTCCTGAGCGTGCAAGCATCTAATTTTCTTGTTTCAAAGTGTGGCAAACTTATAGTTGTAGCCATAGGTTGTACCTTCTAGCAATAGGAACAACTCCAACGTATCATGTATTTTTTTTAGCACTGTGAGACTGTTGTAGCGACCATGGACGCAACCCCCATTCGGTGAACTATATAATCTGGTGGTCTTGTAGATATGTGCTTTCGATTCTTGCATTTTCTGCATTCATTACCTCTAGATCAATATTGAGCCATTCGAATTCCTAATATCTCTCTGCCGTAAATATTACGAATCAAAAAAACGATATAAAGATACAAAATTTAGTCCTAGTTTTCTCAACCTTTCCTGTGGCATGAACAACTTGAGCCATAAGACAAAGATATATAGCGTAAATCAATAAGCTTTTGGCTGGTTTTTTCGACTGTTTTTTTGGATTGTTGTAGCTAATTTTTAGACTGGTAAAGGCTTTACAGCAAAAGAAAACAGCTTATGATTCTATTTCGACCGGTGTAGCACTAAAGCTAATTTTATGATTCTATTTCGAGTGTTCGACTGGTAAAACAAAAGAAAATAGTAAAGCTATTTTTTTCTCTTATTTTGACTAGTGTAGCACTATATCTATATGAATGGCAGTTTATTGATCTTGATTACACTTGTTTGTAGTAGGTGATGGATCCAGACAATTTTGATTTCACGCTTGATCGGGAACTTGAGGATGATGTTGTAGATGTTGAAGAAGTTGAACTTGGAGGTAATTCTAATCCTTTTGTGTCTACGAATGCCAATGTTATTGATATTCAAGATGATACAGTAGCTGAAGTTGGTCAAAATAGATTGAAAAGAAAGGTTCCACCACGAGCGCCTAAACCTAAAAAAGAGCCTGGAAAAAGATATAGATCTCCTGCCTGGGATCACTTCAACGATATTAAAGAGGGTGGGGAAACCAAATGGGCTGAGTGTAAGTATTGCCAGAAACGATATGCAGCTGAAAGTAAAAAACATGGCGTTAGTAATTTAAAAGCTCACATCCCTGTTTGCCCATTATATCCTAATAGAGACCAACATGGACAATAAAACCTTTCATTTCGACCCACAGACGGGGGCGGTGTCAACGTTGTGACTCATGTCTTTTCTTTTGACGATTGTAAGAAAGCTCTTGCCGAAATGGTCATCATTGATGAACTACCCTTTAGGTTCGTTGAGGGGATTGGGTTCAGAAAGTTTTGTAAGGTCATGCAATCGAAGTTCTCACCGATTTCTCGCCAAACGATAACTAGAGAGGTTGGTGCAATTCATAAAAATGAGAGGGGAAAACTGAAAAAATTCTTGAAGGGTCGTAGGATTTGCCTCACGACTGATACATGGATATCAATTCAAAATCTTAACTACATGTGTCTCACTGCACACTTCATTGATGATGATTGGAAGTTGCAAAAGAGAATCTTAAACTTTTGTCAAATTGAAGATCATAAGGGAGTTACCATAGGCAAGAAAATTAAGTCATTGTTGCTTGAGTGGAATATTGATGGTATTTTTACTTTGACGGCAGATTATGCAAGTTCGAACGCCACCGCTATTGAGTACTTGAAAAGGAAAACAATGGATTGAAAAATGACTATCTTGGAGCATGAGTACATACATATGCGATGTTGTGCACACATTTTGAATCTTATTGTTGTTGAGGGGTTGAAAGATACGAGTGAGTCTATTTTCCGTGTTCGTGATGTTGTGAGGTATGTGAGATCTTCTCCACAAAGAATGGAGACTTTCAACAAGTGTGTGGAGAAGGAGAAAATTAAATAAAAACAAATTGTGTGTCTTGATGTGTGTACTCGGTGGAATTCCACTTACTTGATGTTAGAAATAGCCATCAAGTTTGAGAAGGCATTCCAAAGAATGGGGGAGGAAGATAGTAGTTTCATAAAATTTTTTGGCATAAAGGAAGGCAAGGAGGATTTGTCATTAGAGTTGGAGAGTGGCCAAAGTGGGAGCCATAGGATTAGTGTCCCAACTCCAAGACAACCAACTGTCCTAAACAAGCTTGATTGGAAGAAGTGTGGGTTGTTTGTTACATTTTTGAACTTTTCTATGATGCAACCAAGAAATTTTCGGCTTCCCTTTTTGTCACATCCAATGTGTTCTTTCATGAGTTGTATTATGTTCAAACCCGTATAGATGAATTAATTGCCAACCGAGATCCTTTTATGTCTTCAATGGCAATTGAAATGAAACGAAAATTTGAGAGATATTGGGGGGATAGAGAGAAATTCAATCCCCTACTTTATGTGGCAGTGACAATGGATCCCCGATTTAAGTTACGGTTGGTGAAGTTTTTCTATACAAAATATAAAGGAAAGGCGGAGGGTGAGAAAATGGAGAAACAAGTGAAGGATGTTTTGAACTGATTGTATGATTCTTATGCGAAAGAGGGTGAAGGTAGACAAAATGTGCCTAGTGCAAGTCCAATGCCGAGAGTAATGGAGGAGAATGAGGATTGTGATTATCGCTTGAATTTAGCTCTTGAATTTGACACTTACTTGGAGGAGGAGTATTCTAGTGTTTGTTCCTCGGAGGTAGACAAGTACTTGGGGGATTTGTGTGAACGTAGGGACAATCTGGATTTTGATATCTTGGTATGGTGGAAGAACAATTCCAACAAGTATCCAATCTTGTCAAAAATGGCGCGTGATGTATTAGCTATGCCCGTGTCTACCGTTGCTTCCGAGTCGGCCTTTAGTACGGGTGGTCGCGTACTTGATCCATTTCGGAGTTCACTCTCACCGTCAATGGTCGAGACTCTTGTATGCACCCAAAATTGGCTTCTAAGCACGGTTCCAATCTCGCTTTGGCAAGCTATGGATAAAGTTGAAGATCTTGAACGAGGTAATTTAATTTAATTGATCTGGTCTATTCAGTCAAAATATTTTTTAGTATTGTATTGAATTAAGTATTTTTTTTTCAGAACTCTTACAAACTGAAACTGATGATGCAAGTTCCTAGGGATTAATGAGGCTTTGGACTTTGGTAAAACATAACAACAGATGTTATTTGATGATCTTTGAAGTTTTTACTTATCAAAAAAACAAAATCTTTGAAGTTTTTAATTGTTTTCTAGTTTTCTTTCTATGTAACAGGTTTGAACGGACATGGGAAATATGGAGATTGGGAGTAGCAGACAGTAATACTATGGAGTAGGGACTATGGAGCATTGATTACTTTATTTCTATTATGGACTTGTGTGTTTGCCTAATTTAAATTATTATGGACTTGTATTGGTGGTCGTCTAAACTTGTAATATGGTGGTGGAAAACTGAAATTGTTTTGATTTGTGGTTGATTGGTTGTGTATGACTGCTGAAAAAATAGGGGAGTAGTCGAGTAGAGATTAGAGAGTTGGCTGCTCTCTCCGTAATTTTTTTTATTTTTTTGCTATGTGGTGGTGGTGGAAAATGGAAATGTGTATGGGTCGTATGACTGCTCAGTGCTCATTGAGTCACTGCTGAAAAAACAAGGAAGGAGAGAGCTAAGAGCTAGCTGCTCTCTGGAAAACTGGAAAACATTTCCAGTCACTGTTTTTTTTTTTGTTATGTGGGTGTGCTTTCATTCATATTTCAGTCTTGCACAGGGATTTTTTTTTTCCTGATCGCTTATTGCTTAATCTTGCTTGATTGTAATATGGAAATGTGGTTTTCTAGCCTGCAATCAGTGCAATGGAAACTGTGTTTGAAATTTGGATTGGGAAATGTAAAAACTGGGAAACTATGTTTGAAATTAGGATTGGGAAATGTAGAAACTGGAAAACACTAAAACAGGGCTTGGAGCTTTGGATTGAGCTATGGGGCTTGGCCCAAAATATTTATCTTAATCCTTGGGCCATTTGGCCTATTGAAATGATGGAAAACTAGTCCAAATTAAGTAAAGAAAAAAAAAATAACGGCCCAGAAAAAAAAAACTGGCCCAAAAACTGGTCCAACAAAACTGGCCCAATCCGATTACCTGACCGAACCCGACCAACTCTACCCGAAAACGTTTCGGTCCAAGCCCGACAAATTGTCCGGTCGGGTTCGGGTGGACACTACCTCAATCCGAAAGCTGTCGGGTCGAGTCCAACCCGCCCCGAATCTGAAAAAAATCCGCCCGTGGCCAGCCCTAGTTGATTTGGTGTTTGAATCGCACCCTAGATTATTGGTTTTGTTGTTGGAATTGTTCTAGTGAAATCTGAAAATCGTGCACTGAAAATCCAAGTCCTACCGGTAGGAGTTTTGGCCCTACCAGTAGAAAAGCTGTCCAGTAATGTCATTTTCGTGAAATTGTGGTCTCCTATCGGTAGGAGAATGTGTCCTACCGGTAGGGAATGAAAATTCAGCATTTTTGGCAAAACTTCGAACGAACATAACTTTCTCATCCGAACTCCGTTTTGGGCAAATTTTATATCGAAATTCATGTACCGGAAATCTACTTTCCAATGGCGGTGGTCTCATCTCCTAATTCTTAACTAATAAGATTTGGTAGCCAAAATAAGATAGATATGTTCGTAGATGTTGAAAAATTCTTTTCCTTAGAATTGTTTGGGTGAGACATGGATGTTCTTAGGTTCTCCTAAGTACTTAATTGAGTTTGACGAGACTAGTGGTATACTAGGCTTTGTGGTGGTTGTTGGGTTCCGTATGAGTCTTATGACACCAATACGAGGGCTTAGAGAACATAAGAAATATAGGTGGGCGAGGGTTGTATGTGTTGACATGCAATGTGAGAAACAAACACATAGGATACTCCTTTGAGTTAAGCAATGCTAGGCAGGGGTATGTGAGACATGTTCCTTATGTTCGATATGTGATATGTCATTTGCGTAAATTGTATGGTTTTATGAGTTGTAAGGTAAAAATCTATGAGCCGTTGCGGGAGAATATCCTTTGATATGTGAATACTTATATGAAGAATGAATGGTGTAATGATTATGAGTTGAATGAAGTCGGATTATCCTTATTACTATTACAACTACTACCTCTTATGAATAAGTCTTCGTTGTGAAATCATTATATGTGATTGAGATGAACGGTTGAATTGTGAGGTGTTTTGGACGAATTGTGGTATGGTGATCTATACTATGTGATGTGATTTAATTCCTTTAGTGAGGAAGGTATTTGTAAGGAGTAGCGGGGCTCCATAAACAGCCCGGAAAGAGCACTTTCTTATGACGTGTGATGTGGGATTGCAAAAGTGATGTATGTGAGTAAACGTAAGGGTTTGTTTGATGAATGTATGAGAGAAATGATTGGTTGTCGAAACAACACCATAGAGTCATGTGTCAACAGGTTCTTTTCTTTAAACGTGTGACGTTATGACTAAAGTGAAGTCGAAGAGTGGATAGAGTATTCGGAATAGGGTGTTGTGGTTAGCTTAGAGTCTTAGTGTATAGTCATGGTACTTTATTTATGTCATCGACGTTGGGAAAACTACTAGTCATGTTTTGTTTTTCCATTGAGATATCGTACCTTGCTTCTGTTATTCACTTTTGGTTTTGTTATTCATCCTACTAGTCATCCCATTTGCATATAATGGTTGTGTAGATTTCTCTACTGGGCTAGTGTAGCTCAACCTATCATTTTTCAGGTGTGAACCCGGAGCAGTAGAATAGAGCGAAGTGCATGCATTCAAGTGCATATTTTTGAAAGAAGTGGCAAAAGAGACTCAAGGACTTTTGATAAAACATGTTTTGGGAATGTACTAGAACCTTAATTCTATTTTTTTTATGACGTAATATATTCAAACTCTTGGAGTTGGATCTGTAATTTAATGATTAGGACATGGTGAACTCTTTTAGGGTATTATAATAGACAATGTGAGGAATTTATTTATGAAAAGCTATGTTTATTTAAGTTGAAAATCGAGGGCGTGACAGCATCGATGATAGAATTGAAATCAAACATTTTCACAATATCCTTCTCTATGTAAGGGATTTAGAAATTTGTTAAAAGTTCATCCTCATCCTGTGTAGGGGGATGAAAACAATTGGAGCTTCGGATCAACTGGATTGCAACGGCTTATTCGTGTCTCTTCATCGGAACCCTAACTCGACGTCTGAACCCTAATCTGCAAAATAGACAGGGGGTGAGTGCACCTTTGCCTCTCGTGGCAAAGGCCCTCCGATGTCTTTGTTAGTATCACGTACTGAGAACTAAACCCTAATTATCAGTAGGAAAGCAATAATAATGTAGTATATTGCGTACCTTTTTCCTCTAGGTTCACCTCATATTTATAGATTTCGTGTATGCTTGTTTCCCAAGCATCCCTGTTTCCATAGGACTCCCAACTCGTATAGGAAACCCAGGATATCAAGGATTCTCGTTTCCTTTATCAATTTAATGGAAAAGAGTCCTATTAGGATTTTTTTCCATTACTGGCCGAACATCCCATTCTCATTGGGTATCTTCCTCAGATCCTATATTCTGGGGATCTTATTCCTTAACGGAATACCAACATTCTGGATTTTTCCAGAATGTTCCCCATGCTACAACAATTGATTTGGGGTTCTTTCCTTGTTCGGCCATCTCATTGCCGAACAGACTGCCAGGACCAATGTCTTCACATGTAACTTGGTCCAAACGTAATGAGAATATCTCTATCTACCGAACAGTTGAGTTTTACACTACTGACTTCTCATGTCATTGGCCTTTAATCAGCCGAACAGACTGCATGGATCAATGACTTCCCATATCATTGATCCATATCCCTGTTCACCATGCTGCCCGGCGATAAGTCCCGTCGTGTTCACCATGTGCTTATGAACATCACGTGTTCGTGTAGGGAGGTATTCCCGAGCAGGTCCAAGAAGCACCCGAGCATGGAGCTTATGAAAGGTCAACACAATTGACCGGTGATACGTGAAGCCACTGTTCAAAGTACCTTGTTCGGCTATGAGAGAGCCGAACAGGAGGGGAACCCCCTAAAGAAAAGAATGGTTCAGATTATTAAAGAACTAGTTACATGTGAGGTAACTGGCCCAGTCCCTTTGTTCGGCCATGAGACGGCCGAACAAGGAAAGAAGTCCTATTAGATGTTGAAGTAAAGAGAACATTCTGGAAGAGTCCAGAAGCAGTAGTATTCCGTTAAAGGAACGAGATCCCAAGAATGTAGGATCTGTAAAAGATACCCAACAAGAATGGGATGTTCGACTCATTAAGGAAAAGAGTCCTAAAAGGACTAAGGTAATGAACTGATAAAGGAACGAGAATCCAAGATATCCTGGGTTTCCTATACGAGGTAGGAAACCTAGGGCAATACGGATACTTGGACAGCAAGCACCTATGAATCTATAAATACGAGGTAAACTCATGAAAAAGAGGTACGCAATATTCTGCATCCATATTGTTTTCCTTTTGATAATTAGGGTTCAATTGCTAGTACGTGATACTAACTTTGGCATCGGAGGGCCTTTGCCACGAGAGGCAAAGGTGCACTCACTCCCTGTCTGTTTTGCAGATTAGGTTTCCGACGACAAATTAGGGTTCCGGCAAAGAGGCATAAAAGAGCTGTAATAATCCGACTCTGACTAAAGCACTGGTAGAATTTCTCCGCCTACAATTGGCGCCGTCTGTGGGAATCGAAAGAGTTCCCTTTGAAATACGACCATGGTGGAAGTAGATCCAGCAACGCCACACGACCCAAAAGATGTGTTAATTGGAGGAGGAGATAAGTCTCCACCCGGGGCTCCGAGAAAGCCCGAAGGAGGACACAAGAGGACCACGAGTAAGGGCCACCCCCTACTATCCACGACAACTCCAGAAATAGAGATGGAGAGACAGCATCAAAGTCCACGAGAAGGACTAAATCCCATCGAGGGGATGAATCGATTGCACACTCCAGAAGTGTATACCGTAGCGAAGACGTTCTGGATAAGAAAAGACAAGAAATCGAGGAGTATGCTCGTTTGATCAAAAAACGAGAACATGAAATCAGAGAACTAGAGAGAATCAGAGAACATCCGGAGGACTCTGGACTATCTCGAAGAAATTCTAGAGGAAGTGAATACGCTTTGGTACAGTACCAAGAGGCTCCTTCACGAAGAAGAAGGAGTAGAAGCAGAAGTCTGACCCCTAGACGACATAAAACTTCTCCACGAAAAGGGAGGAACAAGATCCGAACACCCGAGCGAAGGAGGGTATCTCCAAGAAAGAGGAGAAGCAGAGGTCGAAGCTCTACCCCCGAGGAGGAAGGGAGTAGAAAACATCATAGGGACAGGTACGAGAGACCTGATTCCGATTGGGAACAAATTAGATCCAAGAAAGGACCAAGGGATGAAGCCATGACTGCACGGGAAGCAGCACGGAAAGCACTTCAGAATATAGCATCCTCCCCTTTTGCAAAAAAGTTACAGGAGGCTAGATTGCCGACCAGGGTAAAGCACGGAACATTCATCCTCTACGAGACAGATGCTGATCCCATGGCCCATATACAGCATTACCAGCAAGCAATGTTTATGCATGAAGGGGATGATGCAATCATGTGCAAGATGTTCCCGTCAAGTTTAGGGAAGGTTGCTTTGTCATGGTTCCACAAATTGGGCTCACGATCTATCCGAACATGGGTGCAGTTGGCCGAGGAATTCACTGCACGGTTTTTGACGAGCAGGAAAGCTCCCAAAACCTTTGAGAGTCTTACTTTTATGAAGCAAGGAGAGGACGAACCGATCAGGACTTATGCAAAAAAGTACTGGGAAACCTTCAACGAGATTGAAGGATGTAGTGAAGAGTACGCAATAGCTACGTTTAAAATAGGCTTACCTGTTCGGGGGGAACTGCGTAAGTCTTTAAACATGAGTCCCGTGCAGACATTGACAAAATTAATGGAGAGAATTGAGCAGCATGCCAGGAACGAGGATGACATCCTACGAGAGGATGGAAAGTTGGCCGCCGAGCAAGTAAAGGGGCCTATAAAGAAAGCTGACAAGCCAGAGCCCAAAACTTATCGTGAAAGAAAAGAGTATGGGCAGGCGAAGAAGGAGCAGTACAAGGATAAACAAGCCCCGGATCCCAAGTCATTCTTTTCAATAAACACGGTTTGGAAAGAGCCCATTTACAGGATTCTTTATCGAATAAAGAATCAGCCATATTTTAAATGGCCCCCAACTCTTAGTGGGAATAAAGACGCAAAATGTGCTACGAATCAGCACTGCAGTTACCATAAAGATTGGGGCCATATGACGGAGGATTGTGAGATGTTTAAACGACACCTTGATGATTTGGTCTCGCGAGGCTATCTCAAAGAATTTATCCAAGAAGATCCAAAGGATAAAGACAAGGCAATGGAGTTGGATTACGAACAGAATCCAAAGGGGGTAATCCATATGATACACGGATTAGCCGAACCTTATACGAGAAATGAGGTAAGATTGCTTCAGAGACAAGTGAAACATAACCAACATGTAATGCAGTTGGGGAAGAAAAGAGGGCGCAACGAAGAGGCACACAACGAGAGCATAGTTTTTACGGATGAAGATCTGGGAGGAGTCCAGATACCTCATAATGATGCTTTGGTCATAACCGTACGAGTTGGGGAATATGACATGGAAAGAATCCTGGTGGATTTAGGGAGTTGCACCGAAGTGCTATACTATGATGCATTCAAGAAACTGGGGCTCACACAAGAAGATTTGGTACAATCAGTAACTCCATTGGTCGGATTTGGAGCAGGAGCAGTTTGGCCGTTAGGCAAGGTAACTCTGCCTGTTCGGGCTGGGACAGTGGTGCTACGAACCGACTTCTTAGTGGTGGATGTACCGTCTTCCTATAACGTGATTATAGGGAGAACATGGTTGCACAAGATGAGGGCAGTCTCTTCAACTTTCCATCAGATGATAAAGTTCCCAGAGTCTAATGGGATTGAGCACATCAAAGGTAACCAAAAGATAGCTCAACAATGTTTGGTATCCATCATAAAAAGAGTCCATCCTGCCCACCATGTTAATACTGTGGAAATTCCGGATCTACCGACCATTGAGGATATTAGAAAAGACCCAACCGAAAGGGTAGTTGAGGATTTAAGGAAAACACTGATCAACGAGACTGATCCAGATAGGTATTTTCTAATTGGGGAGTCACTGCCAGAAGAGGAAGAGAGTGAACTGATAAGTTTCTTGAAAACTTATGTCGATGTATTTGCTTGGACACCAGAGGAGATGCCTGGGGTAAGTGCAGATGTAATTTGCCATCACTTGAATATAGATCCACAGCATAAACCGGTCATTCAAAAGAAACGAAGGGCAGCCGTGCAGCACGTTGACGCTGTAATCGAAGAAGTAGATCATTTGTTGGAAGCCAAGGCAATAAGGGAAGTTTATTATCCAGAATGGCTATCAAATACTGTTGTCGTCAAGAAAAAGAACGAAAAATGGCGTGTATGTGTTGACTTCACGGATTTAAACAAGGCGTGCCCAAAGGATAGTTTTCTCTTCCAAGGATTGACCAGTTGGTTGATGCAACAGCAGGATATGGGCGGATGAGTTTTCTCGATGCATATCGAGGATACCATCAAATTGCAATGTTCGGGCCAGATCAGGAGAAGACGTCTTTTATTACACCACGAGGGTTGTACTGTTATAATGTCAAGCCTTTTGGGTTGAAAATTGCAGGGGTAACGTATCAGAGACTGGCAACCATCATGTTCAGAAAATTGCTTGGCAAAACTATGGAGGTTTACATAGATGACATGGTGGTAAAAAGTAAAGTTGGGCAAGGCCATATTGCAGATTTGAGGGAGGTTTTTGAGATTCTAAGGAAATATAAATTGAAACTCAACGCCTCGAAATGTGCGTTTGGAGTCGGGTCTGGAAAGTTTCTGGGACATCTTGTAACGTTGAGAGGGATAGAGGCGAATCCCGACCAAATCAAGGCCTTGCAAAATCTGCAGAGTCCCCGGACAATGAAGGAAGTCCAGCGGTTGACCGGCATGGCAGCAGCTCTCAATCGATTTATTAGCCGATCAAGTGACAAGTGCAGACCTTTCTTTCAATTATTAAAGAAAAGGGAAGGATTCGAATGGGGAGCAGAATGTGAACAAGCCTTCCAGGATTTGAAAGGATATTTGGCTTTTCCTCCCCTTCTTTCAACTCCAGAACCAGGTGAGTCCTTAATTTTGTACTTAGCCGTTTCTGAGCATGCTGTGAGTGCAGTCCTTCTGAGAAATAGGGGATCCGAACAAATCCCTGTTTACTATGTGAGCAAGACATTGTTAGATGCAGAAACAAGATATTTGCCCCTCGAGAAATTGATCCTAGCACTAAGGACAGCAACTAGAAAATTGCCACATTATTTTCAGAGCCATAAAGTGGTGGTTTATACTGAGTTCCCATTAAAATCTCTGCTCCGGAAGGCAGATTTCTCGGGAAGGATTTCGACTTGGTCTGTTGAGTTGAGTCAATATGATATCGATTATCAGCCGTGCTTGACCGAATTCCTAGTCCTAATTAATGGGTTGCCCCAAGCGTAGGGCTGAGACCGATGTAGCACAATACCCGGTAAGACCGGAGTCGAATCCACTAAGGACGGTGAAGTGTGTGCTATGGAACCTCGGGTTGTAGTATTTAAATTAGTTCTTAGGTAGCCACCCTTTGTCGATTAGATTGAGAGATTAACTAAAAACTAACAAATTGATTCAAATAATTAAAAAGAGAGGCACGGTCGTAGGGAATCCGGCGCTCGCTACCCAATCAGAATCGCTCGCATTTTATAGTTCTAAAAAATGATTAAATTTAGGGAGAATTGGAAACCCCGAAGAATGCGAATCCTAAGGTTGCCGGTCCCGTACACAGCGGCGAACAGGTTTTGGTCCCCCGTTCCCGCTCACATGAGCCCTGGCAATGCCTTGGATCGTCCAACGGACGTAGTTTTCACCTACTAAATTTATTTAATTAAATTAATGTGCAGAAAATTGCGAGACGAATCCTAATTGGGTCGCGATACGCCTTTACCCAGCGACCAAACCTCATAAAAACTACTCACTCATTATTAAAAATAAAAAGAAAGAAAAATAAACTTTAACTTGCATCATGCTTGGAATCAAAATTAAACAAAGGATTAAAACTAAAAAGAGAACCACGAGCAACTTTAATTAAGAACAAAAAGTGATACGAGTTACCGGAAGATATGTTCTTGAACAAAACTTGAAAGCTTCGAAAGAAAAGAGCTCTGGAAGAAAGAACGTGAAAAGAAAGCTGCTAATAAAAAGTACGAACCCTAAAAACAAAGTTCCCTGGGGTATTTATAATAAAACCCCTTAATACGGAATTAAAGAACAATTAAAAACTAATTATTTTCGTCGCGGCCGTCGATTAAACAAAGATTAATTCCGTTGTGGCCGTCGGTATCGATACATGAAATGGGAGTATCGATGCCGTTGCTTGTTCTTCCGTGGACCAATTTTGCATGACTTCCGTGGACCAATTTTGCACTTAATTTTAATTGTATCGATACAGGGAATTTTGGTATCGATGCCCAAGTTTCTGTTAAACTTTGGATCACTCTTGCAACTCATTGTATCGATACATGCCACGGTCGTATCGATACCGCCCGCTACAGTGGCCATCTTTCGATCCTTGCATGGGTTTTGACCACCCGACATGCACACGACATCACCCGAAGCATCCCGACAACGTATGAACCGGTCTCGAAATCACTCATTCCAACCTTGGCGCTAAAACCACCCTATTACCTGTGAAAATAATAAAAACACAAAACCAAAGCAAAGCACGGCATCAAGTGGAAAATGGAATAAAACGCGCCTCTAATGCGCTAATTTGCCCTACTTAGGTGCTCATATCCAAGATATCACGCACCTATCACACCCCCCAACTTGAGCGTTGCTAGTCCCGAGTAACGAACGAATGGAAAATAAAAATAAAAACAAAAACTGAAATGGTAAAAACGGGGATACGAGAGTTATGCAAAATTAATTGGGCAGCTGAAAGGTTTCCGTATCACTCTCCTGCAACTCAAATACATGCATGCCTTGGCAAAAAGATAAACAATATTAGTGCCGAAACAACAATAGAGATAAAATGCCCCACGAAGGCAATGTTGCTACACACGCTCACCGGAACTCTCAAACATCCCATGAAAAGCGTTTGGCGAACTACGTGGGACCGAAACAAAGGCCTCCACGCGCCAATCAAAGACAACGCTCACAAAGAAACACGATATAACAATCACGATTCCACAAAATGAGCAACATTAATGTAAAACATGCATCTACGAGAGTTAACGACGTACGTAAGATCTACTAAGGTCTTAATAAAGCTTATAACGACCATGGTTCCGAATAAAAGGAGAGATATGCAAAATTAGGTGGCGGCCTATAGTAGTGAAAGGTAAACTACCCAGACTGGCCGCCACCTTACCCTTAGCTAACAGCATGCACCCATTGGTGCCAACTAAACCAAATCCAACGAGAAAATTAACCAACATACTAAATTATTACAGACCAAAATACTATAAAGTTAAAAACAGTCCACCGACACTGAAAAACATGAAATACCACATAAAATAACGATAACACCACCACTCTAGCTCCATGCATCACAAAAGTCCGAAATCAATCCGAACCGCTCTTGGCAAAGTCGTCGCTAACCTTCAACTCTGGAAACTCGGGATTCTGATAGGAGGTCGAAGACTGTCCTGTAATACGACCATGCAACCACCTGTTCTGATGTGCCAGCATGTGTTGGACCCAACCAACTTGCCTCAACTCATTATCTATTCCAAATTTTTTTCTCTTTTGTTTTTTTTTTTTTGACATAGCTTTACAGCTTGAAGGTTGGGTTTGGTTCCAAAACAAGACACCCAATCAAGACTTCTTCACTTTCACTTCCGATGACAATGATGCTCCAAATCCAATGCACCAAGACACCCATGATGCACAAAGCTAGACCCCCCAACTACAATCCAACCCACACACCAGTTTCCTAGGCTAGACTCAGGAACTGACTCGAACTGGTTTAAGATTGGTCAATGGGACTCATTTGTGGTCTAATCATGCAAAAATGCCTTGTCTCATCCCCTATACACGTTACCAACTCTCACAAATGCATGCAAAACATCTTGCTACTCAATTGTGAAACAAAAGCCTACTATTTTCCACAAATGCGAGAAAAAGAAAACAAAGAATATGGGAATGTTTATCAGAATGTATTATTAACTACGTAGGGACACATACTCAACATTATTTATGGCACAAACATGTTCACAAAAGGCACCAAATATATGCATGAATTTGAATTAAACAGGCATAATAATTCGGCTAATTCTAACATGCTTGCCTAACAATATAATCAAGCATAACAATCGTATCCTCGAAAAATAAAAAATAAAAATAAAAATAAAAATTACCCCTAGCAACACCACGAGAACATGTACAAAGTACACTCCTCCCCCCAACTAAAAGCATGCTATGTCCCCAAAGCATGGAGACAAAGCAGAAGATAAACACAAGAGAGAAGAAATGGACCTACGGGTGGCAGCCAACCACCATGACCTCGGCCGATGTTCGAGGAATTTCCTAGCACCCAGCCTGTAGGCCAACCACTGTAACCTGCAAAAGACATTAGTACCGCCCGGTCGTGGTATCCGGGCTCCCAAAACAAAAATAAAAAGAGAAATACTCCACCAAATCTTCACGCGATCAACGTGTCATACTTTTCTCCCCATCCCTCGCGGGTGGGCAAAGAACGGGTGGCTATACAAGACCATGATGCAATATTTTTTTCTTTTCCAATTTTCTATTTTTTTTTTTGTTTTTTTCTCTTTTTTAGAAGCAAAAATAACTAAACAAAAGACAAGAATAAAGAATGAAGAAATCAAAGACAAATATACATAGATTGTGCAAAGAACAATAGAATGGAGTAAAATCCCATGTTATCGACACAAAATTGCCCTTACTAGCCGGAGCTGGGCACACTGATCCTTATTTTACTAGCGGCGTGCGAAGCTATAAAACCCAAGTCAATGATGGGTACCCCTATTGCTAGGGGCCGGGTCCACTTCTCAGTAAAGAAAGTGGTACGCAAAAGCTACCCGTCATTACGTAGCCATGACGGCTACACAACAGGGTCGTCCGAATAAACAGGATCGATTAAAACCTCATCAGGTTCACCTACTTCCACATATTCTAAGAATGGTTTCAAACGCTGCCCATTAACCTTGGAAATAATATTATTCTTAGGGTCACAAATATCAACCGAACCATTCGGATAAACC
Organism: Rhododendron ovatum; assembly: GCA_019656835.1. Classification (NCBI taxonomy): domain Eukaryota; kingdom Viridiplantae; phylum Streptophyta; class Magnoliopsida; order Ericales; family Ericaceae; genus Rhododendron; species Rhododendron ovatum. The sequence continues at coordinate 13,764,063 of CM033790.1, forward strand.
TTATTCACAACGTAGGGACCGTCCCAACGGGACCTCAATTTACCAGGAAATAAGTGGAGACGCGAGTTATACAGTAACACCTTCTGACCAACACTAAAGGTTTTGCGCTGAATATTTCTATCATGATACGCCTTAACCTTAGCCTTATAAATACTCGCGCTCTCATACGCATCATTCCTAATCTCCTCAAGCTCACACAACTGAAGCTTCCTATGGGCACCCGCCTCTGGTAAACGTGCGTTAAGCGACCTAATGGCCCAATAGGCCTTATGCTCCATCTCAACGGGCAAGTGGCAGGCCTTACCATAAACAAGCCGGTAGGGTGAAGCACCCAACACAGTTTTGTAAGCAGTGCGGTAGGCCCACAAGGCATCGGTCAACCGAAGTGACCAATCCTTCCTATTCGGGTTCACGGTCTTCTCTAGAATCCCCTTAATTTCACGATTCGCTAGCTCAGCCTGACCGTTAGTTTGGGGGTGATAAGCAGTAGACACCTTGTGAGAAATGCCATACTTGCTCATTAAAGCCCCAAAAGACCGATTACAAAAATGCGTGCCCTGATCAGAGATAATGGCACGTGGCATGCCAAATCTCGACAAGATATTCGTTCGCAAGAACTCTAACACGACCTTAGAGTCGCTGGTCTTAGTGGGGATAGCTTCAACCCACTTGGAAACATAATCCACCGCCAGGAGGATATACTCATAACCGTATGACCCTGGAAACGGGCCCATGAAATCAATGCCCCAACAATCGAAGACCTCTATCACAAAAATGTTTTGGAGGGGCATCATATTCCGCGAGCCAATTTTACCTAATTTCTGACACCGGTCACACGACTTACAAAAAACATATGCATCCTTAAAAAGACTCGGCCAAAAGAAACCACACTCACTGACCTTGGCGGCGGTCTTCTTGGCGGAAAAATGACCGCCGCACGCCTCGGTGTGACAAAACTCAAGAATTCCCCTTTGATCAGCTTCGGGGACACACCGGCGCATAATCTGGTCCGCGCAATACTTGAACACATATGGATCATCGTAAATATATTGCCGGACCTCTCGCAAAAACCGCTGCTTCTCAGCTGTGGACCAATGGGGTGGAATTTACCCAGTCACCAAATAATTGGCAATATCTGCAAACCATGGGCACACATTAGTAGCAAACAACTGCTCGTCAGGGAAAGAATCCACAATGGGGAGATGAGAGGTGGGGTCCTCAAAATCCAGACGAGATAGATGGTCGGCCACTACATTCTCAACCCCTTTCTTATCCTTGATCACAATGTGGAATTCTTGCAACAAAAGAATCCACCGGATAAGGCGAGCTTTCGCATCCGACTTGGTCATTAAGTACTTCAAAGCCGCATGATCGGTAAAAACCACAATCTGCGACCCTACCAAGTAGGACCGAAACTTATCTAAGGCAAATACCACCGCGAGCAACTCTTTCTCGGTGGTGGTATAGTTCATTTGTGCCTCATTCAGCGTCTTGCTCGCATAATAAACGACGTATGGATCTTTCCCTCGCCTCTGCCCTAAAACCGCTCCTACTGCATAGTCGGAGGCGTCACATATCAACTCAAATGGCAAACTCCAATCCGGAGGCTGAACAATCGGCGGAGTAGTGAGACTCCGCTTCAATGTCTGGAATGCCTCCTCACAAGACTCAGACCACACAAATGGGGTGTCTTTTGACAGCAAATGACACAACGGCCGGGAGATAGCACTAAATCCCTTAATGAAACGCCTATAGAAACCGGCGTGACCGAGGAAAGACCGAATGTCTTTTATAGACTTTGGAGTGGGAAGATTTGCGATCAAATCAATCTTCGCCTTGTCCACCTCAATACCCTTAGATGAGACAATGTGTCCCAACACAATTCCTTGGGTCACCATGAAGTGGCATTTCTCCCAGTTAAGCACAAGCTGCTTCTCCTCGCATCGTTGCAAAACCTTCCCCAAGTTCTCGAGGCATTCGTCAAACGAATCCCCGAAAACTGAAAAGTCATCCATAAATACCTCCACGATCTTATCTACCATGTCGCTAAAAATTCCCATCATGCACCTTGAAAAGGTTCCAGGAGCATTGCACAAGCCAAAGGGCATGCGACGGTAGGCAAACGTAGCATAAGGGCACGTGAAGGTGGTCTTCTCCTGATCCTCCATGGCTACCTCAATCTGATTGTAGCCAGAGTACCCATCCAGGAAGCAATAGAATGCTCGGCCAGCCACCCTCTCCAAAATTTGATCAATGAATGGGAGAGGGAAATGGTCTTTTCGGGTGCTCGCATTGAGCTTCCGGTAATCGATACAAACTCGCCACCCGGTTTGAACACGGGTCGGCACTAGCTCGCCCTCGCCGTTTCTCACGACGGTCACTCCTGCCTTCTTAGGCACCACCTGCACTGGGCTCACCCACTCACTATGGGCTATCAGGTAAATAATACCCGCATCTAAAAGCTTCAGCACCTCAGCCCGAACCACCTCCTTCATATTGGGGTTCAGACGACGCTGAGGTTGCCTAGAAGGCTTCACATCTTCATCTAGAAAAATGCGGTGTGTACACACCGTTGGACTAATACCCTGCAAATCTGCTATTGTCCAGCCTATTGCGCCCACGTGCTTTCTCAACAAGGCAAGCAACTTAGCCTCTTGATCCTCCTCAAGGGATGAGGAGATCACGACCGGAAAAGTATCTTCGCCTTTAAGGAAGGCATACTTAAGTGTGTCCGGCAGAGGCTTTAACTCTGGTTTAGGTGGCTGGACAGACGATGGGAGAGCTTTAGGAAGTGGGGTGCCCAGCGGCTCAAGAACTGGGTTCCAAGCGGCGCCACACACATCCTCCACTGCAAGCATCTCCATTAAACTTCCTACCTTCTGAGAATCTAAAAATGACGCCTCCTCGGCGGTTAAGGTTATCTCCAGAGGATCCTTGTATAACACAGTATCGACATGCTCTTGCACTAGCGTATCGATCAAACTCACCTCGTATACCTCCTCATCATCCTCAACCCGGCTATCCACGTTGAAAACATTCACCTCCATTTTCAAGTCCCCAAACGACAATTGGACTTGTCCAGTTTTGCAATTCATTACAGCACTGGAGGTGGCTAGAAAAGGACGGCCAAGGATGATAGGAGTCTTCTCAAAGACCTCTGGTATTGGGCAAGTATCCAGGACAATAAAGTCGACTGGAAAAAGAAACTCACCTACTTGAATCAGAACATCTTCTACCACTCCCTTGGGAATTCTCACACTCCGGTCAGCTAACTGTAGCGTGACCGGTGTGGCTTTCAAATCGCCTAGCCCAAGCTTCAAATATACTGAATAAGGAAGCAAGTTGACACTTGCTCCTAAATCCAGCAAAGCCTTTTCAAATTTTTGGGCCGCGATAGCTATAGGGATGGTAGGACAACCAGGGTCCTTACACTTGGTAGGAATCTTAGCCTGGAGAATGGAGCTCACTTGCTCTGTCAGAAGCACCTTGTCCTGACTCTTGGTTCTCCGCTTCGACGTACACAGATCCTTCAGGACTTTCGCAAACTGAGGAATTGCGTCAATGGCTTCCATCAAAGAGATAGGAAACTGAACTTTCTTGAACAATTCAAGCATTTGAAAGTTCACATTGACCTTAGACTTCGCCACCAAACGATTTGGATAAGGAGCAACAGGTGGCGTTGGAGTCGTGGGGGCCGCAGTTGCAGGCATTACCACTTCAGGAGACTCGACCTTTTTCTCCTCCTCAAGAACACTTCCCAAGTCTGGAACGACTGCTGGTGCAGCTACCGGCACCGGGGGTGGCATCGATTTCTGCTTTGGAGGTAAGTCTTTATCGATCACCTTCCCACTTCTGAGAGTGATCGCCTTAGCCTCTTCCAGACTTGGATTCAAATTGCTTGGGCCAGAAGAATCGCCCACATAATGAGTACCGGCAGCATTGACTAGAGGTTGAGAAGGAAACTTTCCCTTCTCCTGTTGGACTTGTCCAACTGCCGCTGACAACTGGGTCAATTGGGTTCTAATGTCACCAATTGCCTGTTTGGTTTGCTTAGTGAAGCTTAACTGAGACTGCATGAGAGCCTTCATCATTTCATCAGTCTGCTTATCCCGCGGGGGATGGTTAATGCCAGGGGGTGGTCCAAAAGATGAAGGACCGAACCCCTGCTGTTGCTGAGGAGGGTAACGAAACTGGGTCATTTGGCCTTGAGGAGGCCGAAATTGCTGAACTTGTGGCTGAGGTGGTGCTTGGGGTTGCACCGGGGCTTTTTGATCCCGCCAACTCAAAAGTGGGTTTTGGGCCCACCCTGGATTGTAGGTATTCGAATACGGATCCCAACGCTGATTAAGCGCGTTCACCTCAGCCTGATTACTATGGTATGCGTCTTTGACAATGGGAAACGCGGGGCAAGCAGTGACAAGATGCCCCGGACACTCATATAACGCACACAACTCCTCGACTCTCACCTCATTTGCCTGATGGACTTGCTTAAGGTTCAAGTCCTCTAATTGCCTAGCCATCTTGTCCAATTGAGATTGGACATTATGCTCACGCACGCTCGATGGAAAAATGCCGGACCCACTGGGTCCCTGTGCAGCCATGGCCCTATCACCGAGATCGGAAGGTTCCCAACTTCGGTGTTTCTCAGCCAACTCATCGAGAAAATCCCACGCATCGTCCGGGGTTTTGTCTAGGAAATCCTCCTCCTTACAGAGGTACTCAAGTTGTTGGGTCGTCGCAATATTCAGACCCAAGTAAAAAAATGACACCAATTGGGGTTTGACAAACCCGTGGTGTGGCAAGGACAAAAGCAAGTCCTTGAACCTCTCCCAGCACTTTAAAAATGACTCGCCCTCTTTCTGCTTATACGATTGGATTTGGCGAGTTAGGTACTTCGATTTACTTTCCGAGAAATATTTTTTGTAAAATAAATCTCGGACAGCAGCCCACGTCCTAAGAGACTGTGGTTTCTGCATTCGCAGCCACTTATCCGCATTGTCCCTTAGCGATGCTGGGAAAAGCTTAAGACAAGCATTCTCCCACTGAGTAGTGGTGGCCAGGGTGAGCACCAACCCCTCGAAATGACGGACGTGCTCATACGGATCCTCATTCTCCTTCCCATGAAACAAGGGAAGGGCATTATGCGTACCAGGTTTTATGGTGAAAGCATTATGTGCTTCCACCGTCTCGGTTGGCAGAACTATTGGACCGAGAGGAGTGGTCCTCGCAGGATGCATGTGATTACGCATCGACATTGGTGGCTCTGCCATCTGGGGCTCGATTGTTAACTCAACGAAAAGGCCCCCGATATCAAAAGAATCACCACTAAAAGATTCCTGATCCACGGTTTCTCTCGGCACTCGCTCAATGGCTACGAGACGCCTGGTATTGTCTCGATAGTACTTAGGTTTTAGAGGTGATTGCTTTCCTACAATGGAGGATTGCTTACCTTTACCTATGTTGTCTCGAAACAACTATAAAAAAAAAAAAAAATATTACCCGAATTCTTTAACACACGATGCCGTCCCCGGCAACGGCGCCAAAAATGCTTGACCGAATTCCTAGTCCTAATTAATGGGTTGCCCCAAGCGTAGGGCTGAGACCGATGTAGCACAATACCCGGTAAGACCGGAGTCGAATCCACTAAGGACGGTGAAGTGTGTGCTATGGAACCTCGGGTTGTAGTATTTAAATTAGCTCTTAGGTAGCCACCCTTTGTCGATTAGATTGAGAGATTAACTAAAAACTAACAAATTGATTCAAATAATTAAAAAGAGAGGCACGGTCGTAGGGAATCCGGCGCTCGCTACCCAATCAAAATCGCTCGCATTTTATAGTTCTAAAAAATGATTAAATTTAGGGAGAATTGGAAACCCCGAAGAATGCGAATCCTAAGGTTGCCGGTCCCGTACACAGCGGCGAACAGGTTTTGGTCCCCCGTTCCCGCTCACATGAGCCCTGGCAATGCCTTGGATCGTCCAACGGACGTAGTTTTCACCTACTAAATTTATTTAATTAAATTAATGTGCAGAAAATTGCGAGACGAATCCTAATTGGGTCGCGATACGCCTTTACCCAGCGACCAAACCTCATAAAAACTACTCACTCATTATTAAAAATAAAAAGAAAGAAAAATAAACTTTAACTTGCATCATGCTTGGAATCAAAATTAAACAAAGGATTAAAACTAAAAAGAGAACCACGAGCAACTTTAATTAAGAACAAAAAGTGATACGAGTTACCGGAAGATATGTTCTTGAACAAAACTTGAAAGCTTCGAAAGAAAAGAGCTCTGGAAGAAAGAACGTGAAAAGAAAGCTGCTAATAAAAAGTACGAACCCTAAAAACAAAGTTCCCTGGGGTATTTATAATAAAACCCCTTAATACGGAATTAAAGAACAATTAAAAACTAATTATTTTCGTCGCAGGCCGTCGATTAAACAAAGATTAATTCCGTTGTGGCCGTCGGTATCGATACATGAAATGGGAGTATCGATGCCGTTGCTTGTTCTTCCGTGGACCAATTTTGCATGACTTCCGTGGACCAATTTTGCACTTAATTTTAATTGTATCGATACAGGGAATTTTGGTATCGATGCCCAAGTTTCTGTTAAACTTTGGATCACTCTTGCAACTCATTGTATCGATACATGCCACGGTCGTATCGATACCGCCCGCTACAGTGGCCATCTTTCGATCCTTGCATGGGTTTTGACCACCCGACATGCACACGACATCACCCGAAGCATCCCGACAACGTATGAACCGGTCTCGAAATCACTCATTCCAACCTTGGCGCTAAAACCACCCTATTACCTGTGAAAATAATAAAAACACAAAACCAAAGCAAAGCACGGCATCAAGTGGAAAATGGAATAAAACGCGCCTCTAATGCGCTAATTTGCCCTACTTAGGTGCTCATATCCAAGATATCACGCACCTATCAAGCCGCGCACGGCAATCAAAGGACAAGTGCTGGCAGATTTTGTGGCAGAATTTTCACCTACTGTTGCACCCTTGCCTCCTACGAGAAAGGAGTGTGAATCAAAGTCTCCTGTAACAAAGAAACAGGCATTAGCCGAACAAGATCCCCTAGAATGGAAGCTGTTTGTTGATGGGTCCGCTTGCAATACCGGATCAGGTATAGGGGTAGTTCTTTTTCCCCCTGAAGGATCAATGTTGGAGCTATCAGTTCGGCTTGGGTTCAATGCATCCAACAACGTGGCGGAATACGAGGCACTTTTAGCTGGTTTGAGGAGTGCAAAAACCTTAGAAGCCGAACATGTTAGAGTATTTTGTGATTCACAGCTGGTAGTTCATCAACTGTGCGGGCAATATGAAGCTCGGAGTGAAAAGATGGCAGCCTATGTATAGGCAACCAGAGATCTGCTCGATACTTTTGAAAGGGTGTATATTGAGCAGATAAGTTCTGGAAAGAATGCACATGCAGATTCACTAGCTTGGTTGGCTGCAGCTGTACCAACCGAGTTCAAAAGAAAGATAGCCGTAGAATATCTAACCAAGCCAAGCATTGGAAGAAGCGTGGAGATGGTCTTGGACGTGAACCAGGGACCAAGTTGGATGGATCCAATTGTTGAGTTCTTACGAGATGAAAAACTCCCTTCAGACAAAAAGGAGGCTCATAAAATAAGGACCAAATCTGCTCGGTTCTGGTTATCACCTGAAGGGAAATTATACAGGAAGTCTTTTACAGGGCCCTATTTACTTTGTGTGCACCCTGAAATGGTGCAAAAATTCCTCCACGAAATTCATGAGGGAACTTGTGGGAGCCATGCTGGGGGACGGTCCATAGCCCACCGAGCAATTACTCAAGGATATTGGTGGCCGTACATGCAAGAAGACGCTAAGGTGTACGTAAAGATTTGTGAAAAGTGTCAGAAGTTTTCACCAATGATTCGAACACCAGCAGAAGACTTGGTGCCTTTGACAAGTCCCTGGCCGTTCGCTCAGTGGGGAATGGACATTGTGGGTCCATTGCACAAGGCAACTGGAAATCGAAAATTTCTGCTAGTTGCAACAGATTATTTTACCAAATGGATTGAGGCAGAACCATTGGCTAAAATCACCGAACCTATGATAGAGAGGTTCGTGTGGAAAAGCATCATTACTCGTTTTGGAGTCCCATACTCATTGATTACAGACAATGGGTCTCAATTTCAGAAAAAATTCAAAACTTTCTGTGCCCAGTATGGGATAAGAAATTACTATTCAACTCCGGCCTACCCTCAAAGTAATGGCCAAGCAGAGGCTTCTAACAAAACCATTCTTGATGGGATTAAGAAACGTTTGGATAAAGCAAAAGGGAAATGGCCCGATGAATTGCCATTGGTTCTATGGGCATACAGAACAACACCTAGGAGGTCTACGGGAGAGACCCCCTATTCTTTGGCGTATGGAACAGAGGCTGTTATTCCATTGGAGGTAGGTCTGCCGACCAACAGGACCAATTTGGTTGAAAGTGGAGGCAACGATCGAGCCTTGGAGATTGAATTAGATCTTGCCGAGGAGAGACGAGAACGGGCCCTAGTGCACTTGGCCTCGTACCAAGAGCAGTTAATCAAAGGCTACAACAAACATGTGCATCCACGGGAATTTAGTGTTGGGGACCTTGTGCTACGAAAGGTGCTCGGCAACACTAAAGTGGCTAATGAAGGAAAGTTGGGGGCCAATTGGGAGGGCCCATATCGAGTTACTGAGATTGTGGGCATTGGGGCTTATCGATTGGCAGACCTGGATGGGAACTCGGTGCCAAGACCTTGGAATGTCCACAACTTGAGGAAGTTTTTTATATGAAAAATACTTTTCTTTGTACACATCGTGATTGTGTGAGAGTTACGAATAAAACTCTCTTGTTTTCTAGTTCTGTTATTTTAGCTGCAAGGGGTACGAATAACGCCCTCTTGAGTTCTATAGCTTATGAATAAAGTTACCTTTTTTATAACTGTTGTTGTTCCTGGTATTTGTTTTAAATACGAATTACGAAGTTAATTTCCCTCATTCGTATTGGGGAGCAGGGTATAGGATATCCATTTAAAAGTACGTGACACTTGAACACCATTTAAGTACGTGAAACTTAACACAAGTTTGAAACACTTGTGTAAATTTCAAACATTTAAGTACGTGAAACTTAACACAAGTTCGAAACACTTGTGTAAATTTCAAACATTTAAGTACGTGAAACTTAACACAAGTTCGAAACACTTGTGTAAATTTCAAGCATTTAAGTACGTGAAACTTAACACAAGTTTGCAACACTTGTGTAAATTTCAAACATTTAAGTACGTGAAACTTAAAAGTTTAAAGTACGTGAAACTTCAAGTCAAGAGACTATGCAAAGCATACGAATATATGCATAAGCATACGAGAATATGCACAAAACTGTTCAAAGCATACAAGAATATGCACAGACTTAGAAGCATTCGAATGTATGCATAAGTACACATTAAATTCATAAGTACGAGACACTTAAAGACAAGTACGAAATACTGTTAGAGTTTTTCAAACACTTTGGCCAGGCCCACAAACAGAAAGCCAAACATATTGTCAAAATACAAAGACATATTCACTCATCTTCTGTCAGGTCTTGAACGGTTGTAGGAACAGTTGGAGGAGCTTCAGCTGCAGTAGGATTCTCATCTTCAAGTTGACCACCACTGGCTTCCTTTTGGCCAGGGTTGGTCATATCACTCTGAGGCTCCACTTCGGTAACAGGAGGCTCCGCTGTCTGCACGCCTTGTTCTTCATCTCCCTCCTCAACAATTTCCTCCTGATCACCAGCTGCTGCGCTTGGAAGCTCAATGTTGGTCCAGAGCGGAGATGACTCAGGAATCTCTGCTTTTTCAAGACAGGCTCTCCAAGAAGCCACCTAAACTTGATCCTGAATTCCAGGTATCTGGTTTGTGTAGCTCTCTGTGGCAACTTTGATTCCTTCGTTATATCCCTTCTCAAAGGCAGCCTTGGCTTCATTCTGGGACGTCTCAAGTTCCTTCAAAGTCTGGGCAAGACTGTCCTCAGTCCCCTTCAACTGTCCCTTCAAGCCATCTACAACCCCCAGGGCCTGGTTCCTTTCCCTTTCAAGCCTGATGATGGTACGTTGAAGCTTGGAGTTCTCACTGACGAGTTTTGCTCGTTGGGGCTCTGATTGGCTGAGTTTTTGAGCCATGGCCACCATTTTTTGCATCACCTGGAAACGTTCAAAATAGCTGTGATAAACATAACTGTTAAATGCTGTATACACTATGATCACAAAAAGAAATTTTACCTTGGCGTTGTGAGACATGAAGGAGCTGAGAAGATTGTCTGGAGACATTGCAACTTCTTTTTGCATGTCCCCGGGCAACAAAAAGGCATGGGACAATGCAAGGGCAGTCCCTTCAGTCTCGACAGTGTCCCGAGCAGTGATAGCTCGATTCCCATGAGAGAAAGCGGGAGCCCATATTGGAGCAGGAGACGAGGAGGAAGGTGGGGGTCTTTCTTGAGGCTGCTCCACCCGTTGACATTTCTCTCTGTGGATGGCCTCGATTTCTTCTGGAGAAAAGCTAGGAGGAGCATCAGTCTGAGTCTGAGTGCGGCGGCCACGACCTTGGCCCCGACCAGCACCGCGACCTCGACCAGGTATGGTGAGAAGACTGCCTAAATCAATTGGCTGGTTCATTGCTGGAGGAGAAGGCGTGTAACCGCTAGAAAGAGAATCCGATGACGAGCTGGAGGCTTCTTCGGCAAGAGAGATTGGTTCGTTGGAGATTGGAGGTGTCCGAGAACGTCTCTCTTCTCGTTCGGGAATTGGTCTTGAAGGACCAGCTACTGCAGGGTTGTCAGCTGCTCGGGTACGCCGATCAATAAATCCCCCGTAAGATGCTTTGTAGCTAAGTAGCACCTGAGCCGCTCTTGCTCGGCCAGCAAGGTATGTCCCTTCACCGTTGAACGCAAGAGCTCGTCTAATATCAGCTACGTGAACTTGTGGGGTAATGATGTTATACCCACGGTTAATGTTCGGTGCTGAAACAAAAAACAGAGTACAAGCAATTAGAAGCACGAAAAAGCTTTTCCTATGAAAAAGGACAAAAATATGAAATTAGGGGAAAGCACTAACGTGGGCTCCCGAATACATGAGGAGCGTGAAAACCAACCACTTGGCCGTCCTCATCTCTGGGTTTGAAGTTGCCCGTGACAATCAGGAAGTCGTCGTCATCCCCTCGAGCAGAATCAGGGAGTTCAAGGACAAGCTTCTTCCTAGAATCCCTACTCTTTAAGTAATATATGAGGGCATCCCCGGTTCTAGAGATACTGTATAGGTGATGAATGTCGTATAAACCTAAAGAGGTCCCTAACATCTGATTTATGGTATTGATACCCATAACTACTCGGAAGAAGTTAGCAGAGACTTGCATTGGGGAAAGTCTATAGTACGCTAAAACTTGGCGAAGCAGAGGTGCCAAGGGGAATCTAACCCCGCCCTCAACAATGGCTACTACAGGAATGTGAAGAGTGTCGAAATCGAAACTCTCACGAAGGGCATCCTCAGGAGCCAATACAGTGGCTACATCGTCAGGAATCCCATATCGAGATCTGAAACTAGCCATGGCTTGAGGAGTATTACAGTGCCTTCGAAATCTACCCATTACCAGATAGGATTTTGGGATTCTATGAAGTGCAAAGAAATGGGGACAATGAAACCCTAAACTGTGATTGAAAACAATCCACTAAAGAAATGGAGTTGTAAGAAGAAGAAATGATGACTTACGAGAATAGTCGATGGAATCCCTAAAAGAAGAGGTCTTGAGACGATGAACAGGGCTTCAATGGCGGGGAAAAGCTTGAACAGTCTTTTCTTCTGCAGAGGGAGTCTAAGAGAGAGATTGGGGTGTTTGGAAAAATGGGACGAAAACCCAAAAATACCCTACAGGTAGGGTGGCGTAAGTGAAACGTCACCCCAGACGGCGTTTGAGTGTTCCGCTCCCCAAAACACGCCTGTCCGCATTAAATGTGAACAATATAAACATTGACACGTGTAAAGGTTAGGGCTGAAAGCCTGAAACGGCCTAAAAGGTGTTTTCGTCATGGTAAAATGATGATAAGTTGCTCCAATATATAAGGTGCAGGAACAGAATGAATTTGCTCGAAAGAGAAGCTTCACACATCATCTGAGTAAAAGATAACAAGTGAAGCTGGGGAGCAATTGTAGGGAGATATTCCCGAGCAGGTCCAAGAAGCACCCGAGCATGGAGCTTATAAAAGGTCAACACAATTGACCGGTGACACGTGAAGCCACTGTTCAAAGTACCTTGTTCGGCTATGAGAGAGCCGAACAGGAGGGGAACCCCCTAAAGAAAAGAATGGTTCAGATTATTAAAGAACTAGTTACATGTGAGGTAACTAGCCCAGTCCCTTTGTTCAGCCATGAGACGGCCGAACAAGGAAAGAAGTCCTATTAGATGTTGAAGTAAAGAGAACATTCTGGAAGAGTCCAGAAGCAGTAGTATTCCGTTAAAGGAACGAGATCCCAAGAATGTAGGATCTGTAAAAGATACCCAACAGGAATGGGATGTTCGGCTCATTAAGGAAAAGAGTCCTAAAAGGACTAAGGTAATGAACTGATAAAGGAACGAGAATCCAAGATATCCTGGGTTTCCTATACGAGGTAGGAAACCTAGGGCAATACGGATACTTGGACAGCAAGCACCTATGAATCTATAAATACGAGGTAAACTCATGAAAAAGAGGTACGCAATATTCTGCATCCATATTGTTTTCCTACTGATAATTAGGGTTCAATTGCTAGTACGTGATACTAACTTTGGCATCGGAGGGCCTTTGCCACGAGAGGCAAAGGTGCACTCACTCCCTGTCTGTTTTGCAGATTAGGTTTCCGACGACAAATTAGGGTTCCGGCAAAGAGGCATAAAAGAGCTGTAATAATCCGACTCTGACTAAAGCACTGGTAGAATTTCTCCGCCTACAGTTCGGCAACTAAATGTATCTGCTCGGGAATACCTCCCTACATCCTGTTGCAGAGTCTAGTATTCACACATTTCATAAACTTAAATTTCACCAAAATTACTTAAGATTCCCGAAATCTCTTCTCCTAAATTCTTATTTTCTTGAAACTGTCTTCAAAGTCTTGACGATGTGAGATTCTTGTGCCGAGAGAGAGAGAGAGAGAGAGAGAGAGAGAGAGAGAGAGAGGGGGGTCTAGTGTCCCATGGAGATTTTTTAGGCAGAGAGAAGAAAATGTGTGATTCCCTTATAACGATTGAGGATTTTTGTGGGTAAAACTAGAAGTTAAATAATTACGTATTCACTATGTTAACCCTCAAATTTTATGTTTTGTTATATTTAACCCGTAGTGTTTAGAAATTAATGTTGGTATCCTTGTATTTCAAAGATTGCTAACTACTTACTACCATTTGATTTTAATTTTTTCCTAATTACTAGAGTGGGGCTAGCCTCTATACTTTGATAGGAAAATTTTATTTTACATATAATAAGTATAATTTTTTTTCTTTTTGCAAGGACGACAGCCTCTACTGGCCTCTCACTGACTCCATCCCTGAAGATGGGCAAGTATGGGAGTAAATGGGGGAGGTAGGAGATGATGATGGCTGCTGAAATTAAGAGTAGGAAGAAGAGTTGGTTTGGCCAAGGGGTGTGAGAGAGAGAATCGGCTGGGAAAGGGAGAGGATAAACCAATACCCTTATTTCTAGGAAAAGATACATATACATATGTATTCATAGGTATATCAATTAAATTATCGGGACAATATAATTATTAAACTAATTAGTTTAACTAAATTAATACAATTCGGAATAGCAATATAAATTTTATTTGAAAAATTTAGGGCCAAAATTAGGTCGTTACAATTTGACTCCAATCTGAAGTGCATGGGCAACAAATTCAAACTTGGGCCAAATGGTGCCAAAAATTTTTCCCATCAACTCAAAAAAGTTACTCAAGGGTGTTATTGGAAATGTGAAGTTTTGAAAAGATAATCATGATTTTTCCTTAAATTTTTAGTATTTCGAGATTGGACAAAGAAAATGGGATGGAGGGAGTACTAAACACAGAAATTCAAACGTTCTGCATTGGGCACAAATGTTTGTAAACATTAGTGCAAAAATCTAAATATTAGTTAGTAATTCATTTTACAATTGCCATAGACAAGTTTTCATCTTTTGAAAGTTCTGCATGATTGCTTCGTTAGTAATCCCATTAAAAACATCTTGCTTTATCTATGTATACCACCAAATTGTTGTTCAACCGCTGATCATTCATGAGGTTTCACAATTGATTGTTTGACATTTATTTTGAAAAGCTAGAAAATGAGTCGGATGGACTGCACATGTCAAAAAAATTAGCAATTTGCTACTTAATTGGACCCGACTGTGCAACCCAAACTTCTGGGGGAGCTACCGCTGCTACACTAGTCACGACCCTCCACTTACTTCAGGATACTCAACCGGTAGAGAATCGAACTCCAAACCTTAAGGAATACGGCCAAAGCCTGGACATTTGCTTGAACCACTGGAGCAACTCCTGAGTGTATCACATTCAAGCAAACTTGTTTGGGCTTTTTATGCGTTACAGGAATGTTTGGAATGTCTTTAATGTTTTCTGTTCATCTTTTTGTCAAACACACCATGGAAGCCCAGGAAAAAAAACTCTTCATTACCGCACAAAAAAAAAAATCAAGAAAAACAAGAACGAGTTATTTTTACGGATTCATGCAAGCAACAAGCTACAAATTGGAGCTTCAAACAATTTTTTTTATTTTTTCTGCCAAACAAGTTATAAAATCTAAATGAGCGATTATTCATAATTACTCTTTACCAAACACCATTAGCTTTTTTATATTAATATAAGCTACATAAATTCTAGTAACAAACGAGACCTTATTCCTTTCGACTGTCCACGCCAAATCATTTAATTGGAAATCATGGAATACAAATTTTAAAGTCAACGTAATAAGTGATTTTTTTACTAAAAATTAATTTTTAAGGATTATAATTTGTCCAAAGCATTACCATGCAGAATCAAGTTACTTAATTTTTTTTGAGATTAAAACTATTTACACTGCCAATATTGTAACCATTTGTTTCATCTAAATCAATTACATTGCGCCACGCACCGTCTCTAATTCACTATGCATCTCATATTTGTACATCCATGCATTAGAGTCATCAATGGTTAATTAGATGACTTATTAAGTAGTGTAACATATTTAAATAGAAAAAAAATTCCCTATGGTTAATTTGCCATTAAATAAATGTCTACACACTGCCATAACATATTTGGAGTTAGATTTTGTTCTATAATTGGATTCCCTTAAAACTACGAATTTACCACTAGATCCGGCATTCTAATTTATTTCTATGTTTCTTATTCTGGTCATGTACCATTACTTATGCCACAACCTCGCCTTCAAATATAAGGTGAAAAACCTCAAGCATAGGGCTAGATCGTTGACAGCATAATAAACCGGTAAGACCGGGATCGTACCATAGGAAATCAAAGATAGCTTAATTGGATTGTAGGATTTATGTAAGGTTCTTGGCGTTTCAGACGGCCAGCTGTCTGTTTTGCTTTAGTAAGTGGAAATCTATTGTAAAAGACTAGAAAATAGGTTTAAACTTAGATAAAACAAGCGGCAAGGTCTAGGGGCTAAAACCACCAGATGACTTAGCCGTTCTAACCGTTTCTTTCTAACAACTCCAAGCTTGTAGACAACCTTAACCCGAAGCACTCAACGTTAAAAGCCGAGCATAATCATGACATTAACTTAGAAATGACTTAATCTCATTTTGGAAGACATTTAAATCAAACGCCAGGAGCATTGAAAGCCCCAAGCCCCATGTGCAAACCGAAGGTAAAACTCCGAGCAACACACGGTCAAAGAAGGTATCAGCCCTTTGGTTTGGTCGAAAATTAGAGATTAAGCCTTCTCCTTACTAAGGCCTTGATCAAGTCATAGAAAAACCATCCAAACAACTAAGCCATGGGAAGGATATCACCCCATGACCAAGCCTAGAAGACTACTCAACCATTACGCAAGAGTTAAACATGCTAGGAAATTGAGACATTAGATTTAACCCATAAAAATGGAAATAAACTTGAGTTTAGTAAGGATCTAGTCCTTAGCTACAACTTTAATAAATGGAAAAACAACAAAAACTTACTTGAGTTCTTGAAGAAATTAGCTAAAAAGCTTGGAAAGCATTAATGGAGTTTTGCTAGGAAAGTGAAAGACTTAAAGCTAGGTAGGTGAGATACAACTTAAAGGGAGGAGAGGGGTATTTATATTGAACCACCTTTCTCTCTCTGAAAATATCCAAAAACATGCCAAAAGTGGCAAGTATGCCATAAAAGGAAAGTTGGAAAAAGAGATAAAAACGTAGATATTTTCTCCAAGCAATACCGGTACTAGCCAACTCCCAGTACTGGTACTGGGTCTTCAAATGATGGAAAAACAAAACTCTGTCAAGCGGGTACCGGTACTGGCCTCTTCCCAGTACCGGTACTGGGTCTCCACAAAACAGTTTTTGGACTGCCCTTGGTTTGAATGGCCCGACGACAATCCGACCACCTCTCGCCACTCAATTAATCACCCGACGGGACTTGGTAGGGAGCCGCCAAGCGGCCTTGGATACTTGGATGCTTCCGAGAGTGATTCATGGCAACAAAAACCACCTTAGTTCCATGTTTTACCTAAAACTATCAAAAAGCAACATTTTGTAGACACCTCCCGAAAGCGGGGCATCGCCATACAGATTGATCATCGCTGTTTGTTTGGTTGTTTGCTTCATAAACCAAGATCGTGGATATTCCCATGGCTAGGAACATCGCCACACGATAGCGGTTATCATCAAAACAGAGTTGCCACCTAGTTTATAAAAACTAGAAAAATAGATAAAGATTCCGGGTACAGGAGCCAAAGGTACAATAAGGGGAAGGTGCTAGGCACCACTCTCTACCTAGCCGTTAGACTGGCCCATGGTTGTTTGACATAAGATTAATACATGCATTATTTAATTCTAACACATAATTTGTTTATTAGCTTTTAAACAGTTAATGGTGAGCCAAGACAGCAATTGAAACATGCATCAAAATAAGGAAAATAAAACAAACTATCCCAGGGAAATGGATCTCGCGGCCGGTGAATAGATGTCATGGCTGAGAGATCCTCTTAGTTTGATGTACCGGCCGATGGATTATGACTTACAGAAGATCAGAAAGTTATGATTAAACATAAAAATAGAAAATAAATTGGACCAAAGGCCCAGGGCCTCACCACCTTAATCCCTCAGTAGCATGATTGCTTCAGATTGAGGGTGATTAACTGATTGTTTCTTAAAACCCTAGTTTTAGGGTTTGAACTTCGGGGTTTGATCGTTGGATCACGGCTGCCTTTGGGAGGTTGGGGCTTTTGTAGTGGGGGTATGAGAGAATATATGTGCAGAGTTTCATGGCTAGAAAGAGCAATTGAACATATTAATTTTGAAACCCTAAGGGCCCTTTATATAGGCAATTGGTGACTCATTCCGGCCAATCAAACGGCGTGAATCAAAAAGGAATTCTAGGGTAATAAGATCTCTAGTCACGATCTGATGCGTAGCTTGAACGCATCAGAGTTTGGCTGCTAGGGTTTGAGGATCGGATCAAATGATTGACAAAACGTTCTAGAATCTGGAAAATAAATGATCTGGCGGCCGGTTGATGGATCTGGCAACCGAGTGAACGATTGAGCGGCCGAAGGATAGACCTGGCGGCTGAAAGATCAATCTCTCAGGGAGATTTTCAAGCAATAAGTTTCAAGGGCGAAGAAATAATGTTGAGGCCATGAGATCGATGTTACGGCCGAAAGAAAGATTCTCCTAGGATTCTATATTTCTGTCTGAAAGGCTATTTGGCTCTGGATTGGGTCCTCTAAATGGCTAAAAGTACTCACCAAAAGTCCACGGGTTTACGAGAAGTCAATCAGCAATCACTGTATCCATATCATCATTGGGATGGTCCCCAAGGTGGGACTTGAAATAATCGTTAGGCCAAATTGGGATGTCTACAGATGCCCCTCTTTGACTGAACTTAGATGGATCGCGAGACATATTTAAGTAAGAGTCAAAGCTGTAAAAGCAACTCAATTTGGTCCAACCACTATTCCAAAGGTTTTTTTGAAAAAGGTTTTAGTTATGGTTGGGCTGGGAGGCTGCCTACGTATTCCACAGGAGAAATTCAGACCAACCGTAGTTCGGAGGCAATAAAGAAAAATAAAAAGTTTGGAGGGTTAGAAACAGAAGACTTTCCTTCGGGCTTAAAAAGCCGTAGTGCAACGTACCTGGGCAATGCCAAGATTTTGGCGCAGAATAGCTGAAGGAGTGTGGGGCTGCATGAGGAAATTTTGCGGAGAGCGTCCTTAGTATTTTGGGGTAGATCAATACACAACGGGTGAGTCATTTGCTTTTCTTGATCATCCTTACTTTGACTGAAGGGAGCTCGGTAGAGTAGCCTATCCTTGCGAATAAGCTTGATGGAATAGATGTAACTGGGTGGAATCCAAACCATCTGTTGGGGATGAATCAGACGTTGATTTTGAGATATAGGGTGGAACCCAAGCCATCTTTTAGAGATAAGTTAGATGCTGATTGTTGAGATATGGGGGCACAAGGCCAGTAACTGAAGCACAAAGCGTTAAGATGAAAGAACCGAGGCGTGGAGTCGGTTGCAATCATGAGGCGAGAGCCTAAGGAAATAGAGCTTAGAGTTTAAGGTTATAGAACCGAGGCACGGAGCCGGTTGCATTCTGAAGGTCTATGCACGGACCTTTCCCATCATAAATTTTTGGCGTAGAGCCAAAGGATCAAGGCGTTGGACCGATCAATAAAACCCAAGACGTAGAGTCGGTTGCATTTGTAAGGCAAGAGAGCCTGAGGAGTCGGAGCTTAGAATTTGTAAAGATAGAACCGAGGAGTATAGCCGGTTGCATTCTGAAGGTCTGTACACGGAGCTTTCCCATCATAAATTTTTGGCATAGAGCCAAAGGATCGAGGTGCTAGACCGATCAATAAAACCGAGGTGTAGAGCCGGTTGACTGCAGGATTGACCTGTTTCATGAGTGAGAGAGATATACAAAATAGGTATGTGTGATGATGATTGGTTAGGTGTGAGCAGATATGTTATTAGTGATGATGGTTATGCAGACTCGATGTGATTGATGGTGATGCAATATGTGTACGGGCCCGTTCGTGTGTGTTTGCTTTAAGCATAGAGCTGTTTTCAAGTTCAGGACTTGAGCATTCAGAGCGTAGAGCTCGAGCATTCGGAGGGTAGAATCCGAACATTCAAAGTACAGGCTTTGAGCATCTAGTATGTAGTGGTTGGGCATTCAAGCGTAGAGCTTAAGTATTCAAGAGTAGAACTTGAGCATCTAGTACACAGTGGTTGGGCATTCGAAGAGCGTTAAGCATTCAAAATGTTGGATTTTGAGCATTCAAGCGTAGAGCTTGAGAACAGATGATATCTTGTTGGTTGGGGTGGCGTAGAGCCTGTTGAGAATTGTTACGGCGTAGAGCCTGTTGAGATAGTGGACTTAGGGCCGCTGAGATAATGGGCTTGGAGCTGCTGAGTTGTGGGCGTAGAGCTGCTGAGATGATGGGCTTGAAGCCACTGAGTAATGGGCGTTGAGCATTGAGATGATGGGTTTGGAGCCGCTGAGTAGTGGGCGTAGAGCCGATGAGTAGTGGGTGTAGAGCCGCTGAGATGATGGGCTTGGAGCCGCTGAGTATAAAACTGTTGAGATAGCAAGCGTAGAGCTACTGAGTAGTTAAAGCGTAGAGCCATAGAGTTGCTGAGATGGTTAGCTTAGAGCTGTGGGGATTGCCGGGCGAGCTTAGAGTTGCCTGAGTGAGCATAAAGCTGCTAAGGTGGAACTGTTGAAATGGTGAGGGTAGAGCTACTAAGTGATAGAGAGCACGGGCGTTAGAGCCGCTAAAACAGCTGAGTTAAATGAGTATAGGCATAGAGCCACTAAGTAACCAGGCGTAGAGTAGCTAAAGTAGCAAGCTTAGAGCCGCTGAATGTAATGGGTATGAGCATGAAGCTACTAAGCGTAGAGCTATAGGGCTGGTGGGTGAACAAAGCTGTTAAGATGGTGAGCTGTTGACAGTGAGCTTACGAGCTTAGAGCTACTGAGTAGCTGGGCCGTCAAGATGATAGTGAGCACGGGCGTAGAGCCACTAATAGAATTGTATGGGCGCAGAGTCACTGAATTTACTTGATAGTGATGAGCTCAAAGCTGGTGAGTGGGCTTGAGCACAGGGCTATTCGAATGATGGAATCGTTGGGTGATGGTGAGTGCAGGCATAGAGCTGCTAAGTGACAAAGATAATGATCATGGGGCTGTGGAGCTTGAAATGGTTGAAAGTTGTGTGATAGTGAATTTGGGGCTCAAAGCAATAAAGCCTGCAGAACTGCTTGAGATGGTAAGCCTGATGGCAATGAGCATGGGGCTTGGAGTTGCTGAGTAGTGATTATTTGCACAGGACCGCTGAGACGATTACATGCATAGAGTTGTTGTGATAGCTGCTGTTGATGATGAGTTCATGGGCCTAGAGCCGCTGAGTTGTTGGCTTAGAGCCGTTGAGTTGATAAACTGTTGGGGATGGTAACTTTGAAAGCTCGGGGCTGACAATCCTTGACGGTTAAACGACCAGTAATTGTGAGCTTTGTTGTGATAGAGAGAGGGTTTTGATGGTGCTTGATCTTTCTCGTGCTTGGGTATGGCCCTAAGGTTAGTCCTGATTGCATTGTATTTGTTCGGGGGTGCCCCTAAGGCTATTCTGTTGGTCGAGAACCCAAAATATTTGAATTTGGTGCACTGAGCAAAATCTGATGTGGCTGAAGGAAATCGATTAAAGGGCCAGGAGATTGATCCAATAGCCGAATGATCGATGTTTCGGCCGAGTAATCGATGACTCGACTGTGAGAATGCCAACAGTCAGGAAATCGATTTAAGTTCAGTTTAATCGATTTCACGGCTCATTTGATCTTTTCCCTTTTTCTCTTCTCCTCTCATCCGATATTTCTCCGTCTCCCCATTCCTCTGACCACCGTCATCCGGCCACAGTTCGTTGGCCACCGTGATTCTTGGTCACCACCACCGTCATTTTCCTCCTTTCTCCCTTGCTTTTTGGTTGCCATGGCTTCTACCATTTTGCCACCGTCCTCTTCTACAGACATTGCGGGTTCTTCTTCACACCTTCCATGTAGGTGTGAGTATCATTCTTCCGCCGAGGAAGTAGTTGAGATGTTTGTCCCATTCGATGCTTCTACATACATGCTTCCTTCGCATAGGTTAGGTTTTGGCGGATTCTTGCAGTACTGTCCTCCTGTTGGTGGCCCAGAGGCCGAGTGGTTCGTAGAGAGCCTGAGCAGCACTTGAGCGTCCTCAATATACCAGTAAGTCTCCTGAAAAGTAAAAAGTTTACTTTAGTTTGGAGTTTAATTTCATATGATCAAAGATGAATTTTATTCTCGGGATGAAATCCCTTTTAGCTAGGGGCATGAATGAGAAGGACTCGTTGTTTGAGTCGAATTTGTTTTGCTAAAATAATCATGCCCCCCTTTTTAGGCAATGCATGCTTTTAAACGTTTAATCTGATGCCCCTAGCTTTTTATTTGTTTATGTAATCATGAGATTAATCCCTGTTTGGATCTATGCAGAGAAATAGGAGATTGGAGGCTCGCGGTGGAGGCTGGGAGGTGCACAAGTGGTTTTTGACATTGCCAAAGCAGGCCCAGGAATTGGTACGTGCTGCTGGTTTCGAGACATTTGCTCAGGGCCTCAATCTTCCGAAGATTGATTGGTCTTTAATGACTTCACTGGTTGAGAGGTGGTGGGATACCACTAACACGTTCCACTTTCCTTCTACCGGTGGGATAACAGTCACACAAGGCGATTTCTCTCTTCTGACTAACCTGCGAGTAGGTGGAGTCCCCCTTCGGATTAATCCAAAGATTTGGCAGCAAGAAGGATATTTGGAGTGGTTCTTGGGCAAGGTGCCCCCTCTTCACTCACGCGGTCATCTTGATGTCTCTTGGCTGAGCAAAACCGTCATGAAAGCCGATATTCTAACACAGGTGAGTGTCGAGCAATTGGCATGGGCCTTTCTCCTCTATCTCCTTGGGCAAACGTTGTTTGCCAACAAGGATGGTTCGGTGCATATGCAGTTCTTGGCCCCTTTGCAACATTTGGAGGTCGTTTGGGAGTTTGACTGGGGGGCATCCGCTTTGGCCACTTTGTATGGCAATCTTGGAGCTTGTTCGCGGGACAAGAGTTTCATTCTCGGTGGTCATTACAGAGTGCTTGAGGTATATTCTTCTTTCCCTTTCTCTTTTCTTGTTTCGGTTTCTCCTGATATTGATCCAGTTTGTTTATCCCGTTTTTCAGTTCGGGGCTTTCAAGCATCTCCTCCAATTTCCTCCTAACACTAAGCATGAGGATGCGCACTATGTTCCTCGCTAAGAGCGATGGTTGGCGGGCCAACGGAAGTAGCGATCGCCAGTTTTAAGCCTTTTTAAGTGGCGGCGAGTTTTGCACAGATTAACGGTCGATCAGTTACGTCCCTTCTCCCTTTGCATTCCTTGTCTTTAAATCTCCATATCCTTGTGTCATGGTTGTTTTGACTTTGTTTGTAGGTGAGGTTTGACCCGTGGAGTGATGTACCAGAGGACGCTCCTCTCGCACGCTTCAGAGTTTTGGACTATACTCGTAGCTTGCTTGAGGGTCCCTTTTGCCGTGCCTGGTATTTAGGTGATCGAGTGGCTAGATAGTGGCGCCCACGCGCTAAGGCGCTTCAGTTTGTTCCTCCTCCACCTCCGACGTTAATGAGATCTACTTCCTCAATGTCCAAGGAAGATTTGAAGAATGCTCAGATCAGAGATTGGGCGGGCTTGCTTCTCCAAGCAGGTGACTACACGGAGTACTGCAGTCTTTTCTTGGCTCCAGCTGCTGCAGCTCCTCTTGTTGCTCTTGTTTGGCCACAGGCCCCTTCCTTTGTCTCTTTCCACTCTGATGATGGAGAAAATGAGCGCTTGATGCTTGCCCTTTGTTCGACCCAGCTTTACACACTACCAGGTGGAGTTCCCCAAGTATCACTTTATTTTTTATTTTGCTTTGTCATTGTATCTTGTGTTCCAGTGTTTTGAAATACTTGGTTATTTGCACAGGTGCCTGCTGAGATTGTACAGGAATGGTTAGGTGTCTATCAAAGTGCAGAGGTTTTGATTCGGAGACAACGTCGTCGAATCATTGAGGTATGATCATTTCATAGGTTCCTTTGCTTTGTATCCCTTCTTGAATCTGAGTATTTGTGTCCTTTTCCTTGCAACTCGAGGCTGAGCGGGTTCCAACTGCTAGTGGAGAGGATGTGGGAGCCAGTGAGCAGTTCTTGTCCACATCTCGGAGATTGTCTCGGAGACACTGTTGTGATTAGCTTTAGGATTTTCTCTTTTCATGTATTTTGTATAGTGAAAGCAACCAGAATGATGATTTTGTAACAAGTTTTTATTGAAATGAGAAATGTCCTTCAAATGTTTTGGGTATGCATGTGATAGTCAGAACATGGCTTTTTGAACAATTGTTGTTTTCTGAATATTCAACTAGAGTTTGGAGACATATAGAAATTCTTGTAAATATGAACTGTCGGCCGAGGAATTGATCACACGGCTGAAGATTTTATGCTGCGGCCGATTCATCCAATCTACGGTCGTTACTTCCATTTTTCGAAGGGAGCTGGATTTTGTTTTAGCCAAGTGGCATCCTCTTTTTTCTTCCTTCTTATGTTTCGTTTTGATTTTCTGCCTTTTGCTTTTGTCATGTCCTATAGCCTCATTGCCAAACTTGGGAATCTTTTGAGATATCTTGTTATTGTGTAAATGACCTTCAGGTTAGAGGGGATGAACAATAATTCTCGTGTCTTTTGCCGTTGCCAATTCCTTGAGAAAAGCATACTCATCTTTTGCGAGCTCAATACGCAGGGTTTGCTATGCCTATCATTGAGTACAAATCTATTGATGCTTTTCCTTCTCTCCAAATGCTTGGGCCGCATCTCAATGTGAGATTGCCTACATATCTCAATTAGGGAATCAGACTTTTTACGTAATTCCAAAATCACCACCTTTGAGGTTGGGTTTCCACTCTTGTTTTTTTCTTCTTACATGCTTTAAATTTTGCCTAGGTTACCTAATGGAGTTGAGTCCCTAGCAAGCTTTTGAATGCCTTAACTTTTGCCTAGGTTGTGCTTTTGCAGTTTCTTGTCCTAGCAGGCTTTGCTTTACTTTTGCTTGGGTTCTTGAATTACCCAACGAGCATTTCTCACAATAGGGTTTCTGCATTTTGGAGAGGAATTTTGGGGAGATATTTTTCCGAGTCTCCTATGTGTTTGTACTTTCATGATGGGCAAACTAACTCTAAGTGTTCTCACAGAGATAACGTCTTCTTTCTAAGTTTTGACAAAAACCTAATTTCTTAAGCAACTAAAGTTCATCATTTCTTTCATTTTGTCGGTGACACAAAGAACTTGATTCCTTAAAGTTTCCCTTATTTGGCAAAGAGACTGTAGCGCATGGCAATTGCAATTAGATTATTAAATAAGCATAGTTTAGAAGATGAAATAGGAATTCACTTGGCAGAAATAAAATGCCCAAATAAGGGCCCAAAATATGTCCTAGTTTGACTTAGAAAATAAAAAGCAATGTTTAATGTTCTTTGCCATGTTATGACTTCTCAGCTACTGCAGCATTTCGGGGCCGTTTCCTTTGCCTTTTGCAACTTTATACTCTTTTCCATCATCTTCTTTTCCAAATAGAGCCTTTAAACTGGATCCATCTTTGAAGTTCGCATGGTGGCTACCTTTTTAAGACATGAACAGTCCCCAGATGGAAATATCTGCTCATGTTACTTCTCTATTGGTTGCGCGGTCATTAGCTAATTCCATTTGATCAAATAGCGACGCCAAAGAGATCCCATCAAGCGGATCGTCATATTCTCCTTCCATTTCGTCAAAGCTATCTTCTTCTGTTTTGTATGGATCTGTGCATATGAAGTCTAGATCTTCTTCTTCTGCCCATTGACTATAGTCGCACTCTTCGTATGGATTGACCCATGGATGCATTTGGAACTCCTCCACTTCTTCATAAGGTTGATTGTTTCCTAGACAACTGGAGGTGTTGGGATTCTCGGGCGATTGATGGGTACCACTATTTGGGTAGGTTCGAAGCGGGCAAGCCTTCTCATCATGATGACCCTCTCCTTTTCTTTCTTCCTGTTTTCAAACTAGATACGCAACCAATCATCACCTCCACGAACGGAATGTCGGGATCCTCCAAATTGTGTTTTGCCTAGGAATGCTCTTTCAATTTCCTTAGCTTTGCTTCCTTTGCTTGTTCTTCTCCGTCACTATTGTTAGACATGTCGGGATCGATCACTTTCGATTGATCAGACTCATTGTTTTCTTCTTCCTCCATCATAAAACATCCATCCTCCTCTGGGAATGTCAGGGTTAGCTTGGCTTGGGTGCTTTGGACAATGTATTGGCTGGGATTGTATATGAAGTTGTGAGACAAAGTTATAAGATTGATATTTTGAGGTGGTTCGGTATTGTGGGGTGGTTTGGTTTATGCATTAGGCTGTAGGGGTTTTATGGTTCGACTATCAATGAGATCTTGAATGTCATAGCGAAGACGCGTGCAATTGTTTGTTGGGGTCATGGTTTGGGCCATAAGGTGGCTGAGGAGGTGGTTTGTTCAAAGGTTTGAGATGCCTCTGACGGCTAAGAATAGTTAAGGCTTGGGAGAGAGTCATGTAGAGAAGATTAAAGTTGTGGCGAGGCCGATTTGAATTTCGGGAAGGATTGGCTTGGAAAGGGTCATGTGGCAAGGTCGGATCAAGAGTGTTTATAGAGGCATGTGATGCACGAGTTAGGAAGGTTTTCTTGGATGGAGAAGCTTCTTCTTTCCCAATGAGTCCCAGTTTGATCCCTTCTTCAATCTGTTGCCCAGTAGCATGTAAGCGCTTGAACTCAGTTATAGCTTAAGTGTAGATGTGCTTTAGATACTTAGGCCGCAAATTCTTGACAACTATTCTTACTTGATCTTCCTCGGAGGGACGGTTCTTCATCTTGGTAGCCTTTTTCTCTCCATCTAGCCTCAAAGGTAACAAAGTCTTCGTTCGACTCCTGCTTGGTCATCTCCAAATCTCGGGTGGTTAACTCAATTTGGACATTGTATGCGTACTGCTTGACAAAAGCATTGGCAATTTCAGGCCAAGTTTGATAATGCACAAATTCCAAAGTGAGGAACCAATCAAGGGCGCTACCAGTGAAAGTTCGCTGGAATAGTTGAGCAATAAGCTCGTCATTCAAGCCCATTGGCTTCAAGGTGTTGATAACATGGCGGACATGGCTGGTAGGATTGCCTGTTCCATTGAACTTCTCAATGTTCAACATTTTGAATCTTTCAGGCAATTGATAATCTAGGAAGAGGCAGAGTCCCTCAAAGTCTAGAATTTGGTCCCCCTGCGAACGGACTAGAGCGTGTTTGATCTCCTTAACTTGTTTGGCCAATTTAGGGTTCTCTGTTGTTATTACTCTAAGAGGATTCTCATCTTTTATCGATTTTTCTTCGTCCTCAACATCTCTTGTTGCTTTCTCTGCTAGCAAAGTAGCGATTTGAGCTTGAAGATCAACAATAGTGGCGTCATTGTCTG
Organism: Rhododendron ovatum; assembly: GCA_019656835.1. NCBI lineage: Eukaryota > Viridiplantae > Streptophyta > Magnoliopsida > Ericales > Ericaceae > Rhododendron > Rhododendron ovatum. The sequence goes on from CM033790.1 coordinate 13,790,840, forward strand.
CCATGGGAGTGAGAGGATTGCTTGGTGAAGCTTGGGATTTGATAGGCGATTGGGTTTGTTGAGAAGATGACCGTGAAGTCCTCGGAAGTGATTGAGATTGTAGCGGTGAAAGTGTTTTGACAGCCGAAGGTGACAGACGATATGGCTGTAAAAACCTCTATGTGGCGTGACTTCAGGTGTTGTAAGAGTATAAAATTGGCTGTGGTTGCTTTCTTGGCTTACCTATCGTGTCTGCTTTAAAGTAAAATACCTGTAAGTCAGTGCTTGGCTGTATAGGGTTAGGATTTGGGCTCAAAATCCCAACCTTTCTGCACAGAAAAAGATGTTACAACAGCAGTTTACATAGGGTGTGAGGAAGAACTTCAAAGCAAAATGCAGCAAAAATCCTTAACTTGCGGGTTCCTGCCTTATTTTGATAAGTTTTATGGCTCTCTAACACATATAAGGTTTGGGTAGTCTCCAGGGTGCTTCGTTGTCAAAGGGCACTAGTCCTTTCGCCAGCCCATCATAGGCGGTGATTGGGTGATTTCCTTTTTGATTTACCACTAGGTACAAATGACTGTGGAGTTTGCTGAAACCCTTAACATAGCCTGTGTCATGCCAGGATATTAGGTGAACGCAACAAGGTTGTCGGCTCGATGCAAACATTAAATGAATCAAATAAAGTATGCATTAGTCCCATGTCGAACTTTCTGGTTATGGCTCTCAATTCTCCAGCAGAGTCGCTAAAAATTGTAGACATCTCCCGAAAGCAGAGTATCGCCATATAGATTGATCATCGCTGTTTGTTTGGTTGTTTGCTTCATAAACCAAAATCGTGGATATTCACATGGTTAGGAACATCGCCACACTCATCAAAACAGAGTCACCACCTATTTTATAAAAACTCGAAAAAACAGATAGAGATTCCGGATACAGGAGCCAAAGGTACAATGAGGGGAAGGTGTTAGGCACCCCTCTCTGCCCAGTTGGGAGACTGGCCCATGGTTGTTCGACATAAGATTAATACATGCACTATTTAATTCTAATACATAGTTTGTTTATTAGCCTTTAAACAGTTAATGGTGAGCCAAGACAGCAATTAAAATATGCATCAGAATAAGCAGAATAAAACAAACTGTCCCAGGGAAATGGATCTCGCGGCCGGTGAATAGATGTCACGGCCGAGAGATCCTCATGGTTGATGTACCGGCTGATGGATCGAAGACCCAGCTGATGTTCTTCCTCACACCAGACTTTATGACTAACAGAAGATCAAAGAGCTATGATTAAACATAAAAATAGAAAACAAATTGGACCAGAGGCCCAAGGCCTTACCACCTTAATCCCTCAGTGGCTTGATTGTTTCGAATTGAAGGTGATTGACTGATTGCTTCTCGAAACCCTAGGTTTAGGGTTTGAACTTCGGGGTTTGATAATGGATCGCGGCTACCTTCGGGAGGTTGGGGCTTTTGCAGTGGGGGTATGAGAGAATATATGTGCAAAGTTTTGTGGCTAGAGAGAGCGATTGGACATATTAGTTTCGGAACCCTAAAGGCCCTTTATATAGGCAATTGGTGACTTACTCTGGCCAATCAAATGGCGTGAATCAAAAAGGAATTATAGGGTAGTAAGATCTCTAGTCACGATCTACTGCATAGACCGAACGCATTGGAGTTTGGCTGCTAGGGTTTGAGGATTGGATCAAACGATTGACAGAACGTTCCAGAATCTGGAAAAGAGATGATCTGGCGGCCGAGTGAACGATTGATCGGCCGAAGGATAGACCTGGCGGCTGAAAGATCAGTCTCTGGGAGATTTTTAAGCAACAAGTTTCACGAGTAAAGAAATGATGTTGAGGCCACGAGATTGATGTTACGGCTGAAAGAAAGATTCTCCTAGGATTTTGTATTTCTGTCTGAAAGGCTATTTGGCTCTGGATTGGGTCCTCTAAATGGCTAGAAGTACTCACCAAAAGTCCACAGGTTTACGAAAAGTCAATCAGCAATCACTGTATCCATATCATCATCGGGATGGTCCCCAAGGTGGAACTTGAAATAATCGTTAGGTCAAATTGGGGTGTCTACACATTTCGTGCAATATCAAATAAAAAATGCTACAAAGTGGAGGACATTAAGCACCAAGATTTTACAATCTTGGGCGCTTATCAACCGTAACTCGGTTACTTTCTTGGTTTATTTACAAATATTCTGATTAAATTTTGCTTCAAGGCAAATTGAATTTCCCCTCTTCCATATTTGAGCGATAGATACCATAATTTGGTTACTTTCTTGGGATGAGAATTTACCTAGACCATATTTTCACTTTCCATATCTGGGTTTTGAATATAGTTACCTTATTGGGAGGACAAACAATTTTTTCCCTGTGCCTATAAATACTGATGGGAAGCCACTGGTTTTAGTATTGAGCAAAAAACACTTGTTTTCTACTTTGATAAGTTGAGCCTAACATGGTAAACCCTAAGTTTGTGATTGTGTGGGTAATGGCAATAGCTATGGTTTATGTAGTGGTTGGGTGGGAACCAGCACGTGCAACATTTTATGGTGGCCCTAATGGTGAAGAGACTTTGCGTACGTCTTTTTCTTTTTAAATTTCTTTGTTTTTCCGTATTTTAAGTAGGAGTTCTGTCTCTTTTGAAAAAGCGTTCAATTTTTGTTAAAAATAATTTTTTCCCTTTTTTGCATGGTTTTAAATTTGAATGTTATTTACTTTTTGATTCTTCCCTGATTCTTCCCGAAGGGAGAAATCAAAGAACTTAAAAACACATACACGTACTGTCACATAAATAAGTTACAAAAGAATCCACTAAAAAAATTTAAAGGCCAGCCCCAAAAAGTAAGTTTTGACTTAATTTAGTCTTGATAAAAATATTTTTTCTTAATTTCAGTCATTTTTCTTAACTTTTCATGTATTTTTACTATTTTGCTCATTCTTCTTAACTTTTTGTGTACATGTCAATTTTTAGTGAAATTTATAATTTTAGAATCAACTCTAGGCCCATATTATTTCGGACAAAAATACCCTTGACTATGTGAACTGCCAATTCTCATAACCAGTTAACATAATATTTCAAACAAAAATATCCCCGCCAGTTCACATAGCCCGAGGTAACATATAATTTTGGACAAAAAATACCCCTAAACTAAGGCTATGAGAGCTATATTTTTTGAATCAATTCCTAAATCATATTATTTTGGACAAAAATAATCTTGGCTATGTAAACTAGCTATGAGAATTGTCAAGTCTCATAGTCAGTTCTATGAGAGAACTGCTCAGTTCTCATAGAGAACTTGTTGTGTGAACTGAGTTATGAAAACTAGTTATGTGAATTGTCAATTTTCATAGTCAGTTCTATGAGAATTGTCAATTTTCATAGTCAATTCTATGAAAATTGGTTATGAGAAGTGACTGTTCTCATAGAGAACTAGCTTTGTGAATTGGTTATGAGAATTGAACTATGTGAACTGGCTATGTGAACTAAAAAATGCATAGTTCACGTAATCTTACCACACACTAAAATACACAGTTCTCATAAAAAATATATAATTCTCATAGAAAATACATGGTTCTAATAGACAGTTCTCATGGATAATACACAGTTCTCACAGAAAAATACGCAATTCTCATAGAAAAATATACAGTTCTCGTAGAAAAATACACATACGAACAAAAATTGAACAAAAATAAAAAGTTAATCAAAATCAAATATAGTTATAAATGTTCTCACCGCATATCTTAAAAAATAATCAAAGTAAAAAAGTAATAATTCACATAGGAAATAAATTGAATTAGAATTGAATTTTTAACTGCCAAGTCTCATAGTCAGTTCTATGAAAACTGCTCAGTTTTCATAGAGAATTGGCTTGTGAACTAAACTATGAGAACTGACTATGTGAACTGAAAAATACACAGTTCACATAGTCTTACCACACACTAAAATACACAATTCTCATAAAAAATATATAATTCCCATAGATAATACACAGTTCTAATAGACAGCTCTCATGGGCAGTATACAGTTCTCATAAAAAATACGCAGTTCTCATAGATCCCAACCCTTTGTTTTAGCTTAGGTTTTAAAATAGTCCTCTACATATTATTTTTACCCAATCTTTTTAAAATAGTCTGACTCATATTAATTCAAACAAAAATACCCTTGGCAATGAGAACTATCTCTATGAGAACTGTCTATGAGAATTATCTCTATAAAAACTGTCAATTTTCATAGTCATTTCTACAAAAACTCCCAATTCTCATAGTCGACAGTTCTCATAGAAAATTGGCTATATGAATTAGGCTATGAGAACTTGCTATGTGAACAAATGCACGTAGCCTTAATACACACAGTTCACATATGTGAACTGCGTAGCTCATATAGCCAACTGCACTGTTTGTTGACATTCGCAGTTCTCATATACAATTCAGAATTCGCATACACGGTTCACATACGATTTGCATATACATATCAGCTATATACAATTTTTCATTTACACTACCGAAAACAAATCTTATAGCAGGCAAGGAGTAGAGGTGAATCTTCTACCTGTACATCTTGCCCGAAATTGTTATCATTGAATCATCTAGACTCAGAAATCTTTCTTATTCTAACTGCAAATAAGAAGTTTTTCTCATAGGATAGGTACAGACTGGTTGGATTTTCAAAAATTGAGAGAATACAAAACTGCTCCCCCGTTCGATTTTGCCCGAAATTGTTTTTCTCATAAGATAATTCGTCGACTCGGAGGCCGCACACTCGGAGGAGAGAAAAGATCGCATCGAAGACAAGCCGTCAGAGTCGCCGGATATGGACGTCATCGGGGAAAACACGATTCATGATTTGAATATCAATGGTGACGTTGAAAGGATGATTAGTCCTCATTCGATGCTGCTGAAGCCCGAGGCGCCACTGGGGTGACGTGCTCTTCGCCGAAGGTCGTCGCCGTCGATCAGGATGTTCATACGGGAGAAGAGCAACGAAAGAGGCATGTTAGGAGTGGAACTGGCTATCGTGGGGGAAGTCCCCGGTGGGATCTGAAGGGTTCTCGCCCGACCTCGTCGCCAGCGTCATGATCGTCAGGAACATTGGATAAGGCGGTGCAGAGGGGGTTCCAGAGTGAGATAGGAGAGAGAGGATTTGTTCATGACCACGAGATGGAATTGGCGAGCGGAATAAAAAGGGCAAAAAAGTCATGACATAACATATTCGAATCTAGACAGGTTTGGGAATAATATTCAAGTTGAGATCAAACCATACCTAAAAAATAGGGCCAGCCTCTAATTTTGTATTAGAGATGCTACATACACTATCATCTATTCACTACACCATCCACTACATCTTGTGTAAGGCTCATCTTGGGTCCCAAAAAAATACAGAAAAATATCCATAAATTTTAGACTAATATTTTATGAGGTTTCGTAAAAAATCAGTTCCAACGGATACCGATAAGTATTATTTCTTGATTTGTAAGGCGAAACTGTTCAACTGTTCAGTTTCGCCCCTACGAATCAAGAAATAATACTTATCGATATTTGTTGGAGCTAATTTTTTTACAAATTCCCATAAATTATTATTTTAAAACTTATGAAAAAAATTTATGCATTTTTTTGGAACCCGAGGTGAGCCTTACAAAAAATGTAGTGGATGATGTAGTGGTCAGATATAGTGTACATAGACTTATTGATTTTGTATTTTCTTCACAGACTTTTTTTCAAATTTTTTTTTGCCAACCATAATTGGAATTTCTTTTACAATAAGTTTTAAAAAAAAATTACCAGAAACTGCTAGCTAAGAGCTTCCAGAAAAATAGAGAGCTTAGAAGGGTGTACTAGTTGTGACTTTTCCCTAAGATATAAGGGTGAATTGGGCAGGGGCCATTGTCCTACCCAAATCTAAACTTATTTTGCAATTTAGTTGCTAATTTTTCAAAGTCCTAAATTAAGCTCATTTACTTAAGATCTTTTTTCTATAAATATATATTTTGTTTCATGAAAGTGTCTCAAGCCCAGCTTAATTTAGGTACTAACTTTTGTGTAAAGAATCTGTAACGCTCCGAATTTTGGAAACGTTAAATAGACATTTTTATTGATTTTCTAAATAGAGTCTGGCTCAATATTACATCATAATTCTCATAAAAGTACTTTTATTCAACAAAAGGAGGGGAAACTAGGGTTCCTATCTACAGCTCCGCCTGCTCCTCCATCCTAGCCAGCTCCTCAGCTCCGAAAGTCTCCAAGGTATAGAATTCTCCCTGTTCATTTACAAAATCTGACACATTATATCAGCGTCGCCACCAGTATAATATGTCAGGGTCTCCAAAAGTAACACCTTGAGATATGAAAACTCAGGAGAATAATCTCATACCCGCTAACCCATAACTTACATATAATATGGCATAGAATCAGTGCGATCCACATAGTACATGAGTATTTAATAAAACAATTAACAATGACACATTCACATTCACTATTCAACTAACATTAGTGTCCATGATTTTTGAGTTTCTCCTATGCAATATCTCGTAAACCGTGTCTCCATTTTTCACTTTTCATTTTCCAAATCAACATTTTCAAAATCATTTTTTTATACACCCAACCTCGGTTCTGTTGCTCCGGGTTCCCGAGTTTTCGCACAATAGTTCCGCCGCTCCGGATTCCCATTGGCATATAATTGGCATTGGCACCTCTCCGCGGTAACCAAACCACACACCCTACCTCGGTTCCACCGCTCTGAGTTTTCGGGTATCCGCATAATGGTTCCGCTACTCCAGGTTCTCATTGGCACACAAAACACACACTACACAATGGGCTACCACGTCCGGCCACATTGCAATTTTCAAAATATTTCACCTTTTCAAAACACATCTTTTCATTAACCACACGTTAGGTGTCATGTTTCTATTTTTTCGATTTATGTGTCTCGTTTTCATGCAACAACTCCGCGGTAGGACTTTTCACATACGTAATCATAAATTATTCATTGTAATCTTGAAACTAAACTAGCAAGATCATCCAACTCTATATTACTAATCATGCTCAAACCACTACTTGAAGTATAACGCCACATATACGGATGCCGTTGAAGTGAAAATCACTTATACTTTACAATAAGACAAGTAATACAAACAATTCATAACACATGCACATAACTATCTGAAGATTAAAATATTAAGGGCATATTTTCGTAGTCGTTCCTCTAGTTTTACGGTTGTCTCAATTTCGTTCCTCTAGTTTCAATAGTCTCAATTTCGTCCCTGTAGTTTATTTTACGTTCCAAATTGATAAAATCGTTAATACCGTTAATGAAACTAACGGAAAAAATATGATTAAAAAATTAAGTGCTCTAATTTTCAATCCGGATGAACTGGTGCGAAGATTTTATTCTTCTGATCATTTTATCTTAAATAGTCATAATGGATTTTTAGCTCTAAGACGTTTCAACGAGCACCCTAAGAGAGCCCTGAAACTAAATAAGGAGTTTTCGGGTGCTCGTTGAAAAGCTTTAGAGCCAAAAAAAATTTACAACCATCTATGATAAAATGATCAAAAAAATAAAATTTTCGCACCGATTCAATCGGAATGAAAATTGGAGCTCTTAATTTTTCAATTATATTTTTTCTGTCAGTTTCGTTAACGGTGTTAACGATTTTACCAATTTGGAATGTAAAAAAACTACAGGGATGAAATTGAGACAATTGAAATTAGAGGGACGAAAATGAGACAACCGTAAAACTAGAGGGATGGCTACAAAAAATTTGCCCAGATATTAATACTTCTATCAATGATAAAGTCTTGTCTTTTGAAAAACCGTTCCTTCTTCCTTTGTGGGAAATTTAAAACAACACATGTTTATTAGAGTAGAAGTCGATTATTCCAACATGCTCATACTTCCATTAGCGAGAATAAGTTTACTAACTATCATGCATTACAAACCTCATAGGCGATAGATAATCTTATATACTTAAAAATATGGCATAAGAAGATTCTACGTTATACTTTCTAACATATGGTTCTATGTTATACATAAAATTAGTGGACAAAGGAACTCTAACTTATTTCTTGGCGGTTGGTCGATTTTGAGAATTGGTCGTCGGTTTTGCGAATCGACAGCGTAACGGCTCCGAAGTGCTTTGAAAGGAAGAGAGATGGGTTTTCTCTTCCTAGAAATAACTTTGCTAACTAAACTAGACTACTTTAAAGATCTATGGGTGGTTTTTGGAGGTTGTTTGGTGGTAGCTCTCAAGAACTTCAAGAAACTTAAAGAAACTTGAACTTTGGAACTAAGAAAGTTAAGAAATTCTAGAGAGAAGTGAGAGCAAAGAGTGAAGGTGTGAGAATGACTTGTAATGAGCTTGCTATTTATATGCTAAAGCTCCCTCTCTCCTCTCCCTCACCAGAATCTCTCTCTCTCTCATATCTTTGATTTTTTTTTCCTTCCTTTTGTCATGTCAAGGCATGGCTTGGTGGGTAGGTTGAAAGGTAGTGTACAAGTAACCATCAATGGAAGACTAAATTTTGTACTTTAGGTAGATTTTAGAAAGATTTGATGAAGGAAGGAAGGGATGGTTCAAGATTTGGTCTAATAAGTAATATATAAAAGGACAATGGTGAATAGATTTGACTTTAAAAAATGCATAAGTAAATCATAACAAGGTACTCTCCCAATCTTCCCCATATCTCTCCATATCTTTCACTAGTACAAGGTACCTATATATATATATATATATATATATATATATATATATATATATATATATATATATATATATATATATATATATAACTATGCATATATAAGTATATTTAAGTACATAGTAAATCTAGTCTAAATATTTTATTGGCATGACTATCTTTTTATTACCCAAGGGATAAAACTTTTCCTAATAGTTATTAACCAATGGTTAAGACTTTTCTAGAAAGTCTATATGTCCTTTAGACATATATAGGCATGCTTAAAATAATCTATGAAGTACATATATCTACATATAAGTACCTATAAATATCTAGAGAAGATATAGTCAAGATTCTTAGAAATAAAATAAGCTAAGAAGTACTCATATCTATATATAACCATATATGTGTACCTAAAAATCTTAGTACAATATCTTTGGAAGTCAATGGCAAGTCTAGGTTTTCTATTATCCATGGGGTAAAAATTCCTCTAGTATTTATTATCCAATGGGCAAATGTTAGGAGTATGGTCTAGAATTCCTTTAGAAATATAATAATGGCTATGAGGTACATGTACCTGTATATAATATAGGTGTACTTAGCAAATCTAGGAAAAATAACTTTATAAGGTTATTTGTGTACCTAGGAAATCTAGTAAAATATCGTATAAGGTACATATATATATATATGTCCAAGTATATATAGAAGTACACAAGGTACTATGTAATCTAATAGGATTTTCAAGTATCCAATAAAAAATTATAAAGTCAAAATTTTCTAATAAACTAATCTAATAAGCACATGTTCCTATTACATTATTATATTAGAGTACTTTAGTACACATATTTATATATATAAGAATAGCTTTAGAAAATCTAGGGCAATAGATTTATAAGGTACATATACATATTTTTTAAAAATATATAATCACATGAAAAATCGAGGAAATGACTATTTAATAAAATCCTAATACTTGTTGATAGACTAACCTTATTATCCAAGGGGTAAAGTTTACCTAGCATGTATTGACCAACGGTTAAAGAAGTGAGGTATTATATACTAAAATAATACTTGAGATGACTATGCTTATAATAATCTATGAAGTACATAGGAATAATCTTATATGTGTACCTTAATAAATCTAGAATGGTACCTTTGGTGGAAAATCTAGATTTCCTATTGTCCAATAAATAAAAGTTTCTCTAACTTTTATTGTCCAATTGGTAAAAGTTCATCTAGGGTTAGGTTTCTCCAACTAATTGGTTAGAATCTAACTATACTTGCCAAGTAGAATCTTTAGCCAAGAAATATAATTTAGGAGCCTCAAACCTAATTATGACGGATTATTAGAAACTAAAAAGGAATTTCAAAAGCAATCCAAGTAATTCAAATAAAATTCAAATATTTAACGAAATTTTTATTTATCAAAAACCAGAGTCGTTGCAGAATCAAACACCAAACCTGTTTGAAAAACTAATATGAATCCACAAGATTATGTAGTATATGTTAATATCTATGTCTATTACTATCTGTAATCGTATAGCATTGAAAATATCTGTGAATTTTTTTACAGTATCTTAACAATTCGTATGAACTTTTTCTCTCTTTTCTTGATTTACCCATATCAAGTTTATATTTTAATATATTTTTTTGACGATAAAAAAAAAAAAGGTTCATATGAACGACATCAATAAGTTCATCTTTTATATTTTATACATAAAACTTTTCAAATAATATTTCTTCAATTCAATGGTGATACCATGCATCATGCATGTTTCCATCATGCCCACAAAATAGTGAAAATACCTTCTTATTATTTGTTTTGTGCAGAGGGAGCTTGTGGATATGGGGACACATTCAACTGATCAAGGTTACGGCCTCCAAACAGCAGCCCTAAGCACAGCCCTTTTCAACAACGGCGCCGCGTGCGGTGCTTGTTTCGAGATTTACTGCACAAACGACCTCCAGTGGTGCAAAAAACCCGCCGTCTCAATCAAAATCACCGCCACCAATTTCTGCCCACCAAACTACTCAAAAACAGTAGACGTATGGTGCAACCCTCCCCAGAAGCAGTTCGACCTCACCTTACCAATGTTCCTCCGAATCGCCTACTACAAGGCCGGAGTCGTCCCGGTCTCTTACCGGAGGATCTCGTGCGTTAAGCAGGGGGGAATGAGGTTTTACATGAATCCGAGAGGGAATCCGAATTTCATTCTCGTGTTGATTTGTAACGTGGGAGGAGTTGGCGAGGTCGTTGCCGTGAGGGTGAAGGGATCGAGGAGGACGAATTGGATTCCCATGCAGAGGAATTGGGGGCAGAATTGGTTTACGTCGACGCCTCTGAAGGAGCAGGGGCTGTCGTTTCAGGTGACCACTAGCGATGGGAGGACAGTGGAGTCGGATAATGTTGTTCCTCCGTTTTGGAATTTCGGACAGACTTTTGAGGGGAAGAAGGCCCTGCAAAGCATCCTGTAAGGCGCACAAGTCATCGATCTTGGCATGTAAGGCGCACAAGTCATCGATCTTGGCAATGAATAGTTTGATATAATTTGAGTTTCTACAAATCCTACCCATCTATTGTTTGAATGAAAATCCAAGCAGTCCATTGCCAAAATGGACGGCCGGATTGGCCGGACTACTTGTGTAATGCGGAAGGTGCAGTACAGAACCTCGGGTCCGTGTAAAGGGAGAGAATTTTCATACTCCCTCCGTCCCCACCCCCCCCCCCCCCCCCCCCCCCCCCATTTTTGTGTCCTTTTTTGATGTTCGTTTTAGTTTTCAATCGTTTATATCTTTTAATAGGAATCTCCAAAAATATGCAATATGAATCTTGTTTAATAATTTTCGATTAGGTCTATAATACAAAATTTTCAAAATTCTAAAAAACATTATAGATTGCGAGCATTTAAAGAACGACACGAATAACGAAAATGAACAAACAAAATGGGACAGAGAGAGTATCTAGTTTGACTTTGGTAACTGATTGTAATGCTCTGCTTCATTTCGTATAAGCTTCAATATATCTAACCACATTCAAGCAAACTTGTTTGGGCTTTTTACGCATTACAGGAATGGGAACCGGGGGTGTACTCTGCAACCTAAACCGTCCAAAATTCAAGAAAAACAGGAGGACACGGCACCAATGAAGAAGAAAGATCGCGGAAAGACAAGAACTAGGTCTTCATTACCGAAAGAAGAAGAAGATGGTAAATTGGAAATCTAAAGTGAATAAGTGATTTGCGTAATATTATACGGTAATATACTTATCCTTTACCATCATTCCTTGAAAATTTTGCCCATAAATTCATTCATGATCCAAACACATGCACTTCTTCGAATTACTAAATACTCCTACTGTAAATTACTAGCCATGAGTGCACAATCAATCATTGATATCATTCCTTGAGATGCATGTTTATCCCTACAAATCCATGATCCAATTAAGTACAATATTATTCGTAACATGCACGTTACTGAATGCTAAACGACTAGCTAATTGCGAATAATGCGCACCCTCTTTTGTTCCCCATGCTTGATTAATTCAAGTCTGCGTTTCGCAGGACAGCTAGGTAAATTAGTGTTCCCTTCGGAGGAGTTGAAGCCAACAGCTGGATCCTATAGCGACAAAAGAGGGGGAAAAAATAGATACTTATTAGTTTCGACGACATAAAGTTCCATGTCCAGGTTTATGATGAAATTCTTAAGAGAGAGAGCATGCATGCATTACCCGCGGAGTGTTAGCGGTTCGCTGTTGAGAAGAAGAGCCATCTGAAATGAAGGAACCATTTTAATTAAACTTGTTAGTTACTATTTTGAACAATTCAACCAAATGCACCTTCATGAACAGGTATAGATTATACCTCTTTCCAATGTGTCATGAAGTTTTCTCTTCGCTTTTATCATATCACTTACAACAGTTTTGGCATCAGATCCTGCAAAACAGACTCCAAATTTTTCGACGATCAGAGAGAGAGAGATTATTGGGCATGCCAATCTATGGAATAATAACATGAATCTGGCCTACATTATGCAAAATGGCTTCAGTTTGTTGTCTTTACAGTATTTCTTTGGTTAAAAGCTTTTATGGCTTTTTCCGCCCTTGTTTCTGAACTATTTTCGAGCGCGTGTTTCCATGAACTTTTTTCTTTTTCGATTCATCTGACGAAAAACTTGAAAATGATCCCTAAAAAGCGAAAATAAGCCAAGTTGGAAAAGATGAGTGAAAACGTTTCAAAATAAGCCTTTTTTAGGGTAATACCGAGAAGTGATTGAATGGCAGAACGCGCTGCCAGCTGCTCAGCCACTTTTTTGCTTTTGGCCACTTCACCGGTATAGTTTTTACCATCAAAAACTAATGAAGAGACAAAGACTGGTTGCGGATTTTCTGACGGGGGAGTTGTATATATGGGAGGCGTCAAGTTCATCTTGGTAGCAAATTCAAGCAGTATAGACTTGCAGAAGACGGTGTCCTGTCAAAACCAAAGAAGATTCCATAAAATAGTATCTGCCAAATAGCTAGAAACAAGCAAACACGCAAACAAACCGGAACATCATTTTAATGAAGAAATTGAATAAGCTACAATCATAATTCTAGCAAGTATGGTAATGATCACAGGACACATTTGCTAGCTCACTGGTGATTAAGAATTTAGGATTTTCACCTAATATAAATTCGTGATGCAAGTACTATCTATTCCTTCCAAACTTTGAATTCAACTTTAATACCAACAACAAAAAAAACTTCACATTCAACTTATTATTCCACACGCCAATTGCCTAGTTTATGATTTGCCGTTATAGCTTGCAAATGTTACAAAATAACCTCAGCTATTTAGATGTGCAGAAAAGTCACCAGATTTACTTCATAGAAACAAAAAACCTGCAGTATCCCAACCAAATGTGGATGATTTGGTGCCTGTAGATCTATATTCAAATCAGATGCTTTAATCTAGACAAGTAAACTAAGTAAACGGGGCCTTAGTACTGAATGGCAACGCAGAGGGAAGGTGCGGATCAAATATAATGCAACAAGACTCAAAAGGGTAAAAGTAGCAAAACAGAGAACTGAACTTTCGCGAGCAATACCCCATGAAAGAGCAATCATAGTACAAATAGGCTCGCCACGAAAGCCAATGAAGTTGAACTGATACCTAAGTTTTATGAGAAATCAAACACAAACCTGATGAATAAGCTTGCATCTTTCGTCCTTTATCTTTCTCATTATGCAATCAAATGCATATTTCGCCACCTCCTGCTCGGCTTCCTTTTTATGCGAGTACATTTCCTTAGACACATACTCTTTCCCGTCAACCAAAACGGCTGATCTGAACTTTGGTGCATGAGGAAATCCTTCGTTGGTACTTCGATAAACTGGAGCCGGTAAGCCTAATTTCTGAGTGTGTTCTTGTAATTGGTTCTTATGCATCAAGTGATCTGGGAGGTCTAAACAAACTAGGCATAAGTTCTTGTCATCAACGAGAAAAGAATCAGAAAGGCAATCTATTTGTATGACAAATACAGTGAGCCTCATGCTATACAAATGAAAAGCAAGCTTCAATTTTGAGCCACTATCAAAGGAAAGAAATTTTTGCAATTGTAATAGCAAACAAGAGCGAAGAAATATGAAGAACAACGCGTCTGGTGTAGAGAATGAGCTGCTAAAATTAGTGGGCTGGTCTGATTCATCGATGAAGTGAATGTCGCTAAGACTGTTTCTTACAAGACAACCACACGCATATGTTGTTGAATTCAATGCCAGTAGTAGTAAGAACCATACACATCTTCGATTTCATCTATTCGCCGTCCATTTCCTTGACAGAAAGTAGAACTTCCAAAGTTACTCTAAAAGCAGAACTTCCAAAAGTACTCTAAAAGCATGGTTCTCTAAAAGTACTCTGCCAACTTGAATTCAAGATTCATAATGAGTCTTGCTTCCACTCATGGAAAAATGTCTTAGTAAGGCTCATGTACTTCTTTCAAGTCCACTTAGTTCTTCTATTAATTATCAACTTCCAATCAGACCCAATAAGAACCCATGTCTGAGATGTCTTATATTTTCTCACAACCCGAAAGCCAGCAACAAATAACGAGGAAAGTAAGATAAAATCACGAGACCGAAAAGAACGGAAATTTTGCATTTCGAAGGCCAAGATTGTATCTGAAAAGCCTCTCATGTATATTCAATTAAGGCTTATGATCTCATCTCCTTTGCGTTCTATCTGATTTAGCAAATTATTCAGAACCCAATAGATAACTTAAAATTCCAAGTTATAAGTCCCTCTCATCAGGTTTGAGGGGTTTATATGACAAAAGTCCAATTAGGGCCTAATCTGATATTCCCACTTTTCCCCTTAAGGGCCCAATTGATGGGGGGGACTTAAAAAGCTCAGTTTGATTTGGTTTGGTGTCCTTCTGGGGGATATTGCTGCCAAGCAACACCGAGCAAAGCGGTCGATCCGGCCGCTTATCTAGACAATTGACGGCTCGGATCTTAACTGAGCAACGGACGGTTCAAATTTGTATGCGCTCAGACTCGATCCGAGCCGTCTGTGCTGAGATGAACGGCCGGATTGGCCTCTTTGCACCCGCTCGGCAGCATTGGGCCACTAGCCTAATACACATTAACTCATGAATGGACTAATGCTCAGAAAATTTTACCATGTGTAACGAGTCCCACACTCTCCCACTGCACATCCATCCTAAATTACAAAGCATAGTGTCACCAAACCAGCTCTCAAAAGCTCTATCATGCAATCTGGGACTGTTTACACTTTTGCAGCATAGCTTCTTTCTCTCAAATGGAAAATTTTGTTAGGATAGGTATGGAACGGGGTCGGCTTCTCTCCGTAACCCATCGGTCAAAACCCCTCTGTATTCAGATTTTGTGGGGCCTACAAACAATATCCGAACTGTTCATTTAGCAGGACTTTGTGATAAAGAACATGTCTAAGTTGGATCAGATGTCAAAGGATATGTCAATAAGTTGCATTTTTAATAAGCAAATTATAAGGTTTAAGTTTAAAATGTGTTTGCCGTTCATTTTACAGAACAAAACGCAAATTGTTCTTATGTCTATTGACATCTGATCAAACTTGCTTGTTGCAGGCATATATGTTATTTTCCACTTGTTCTAGAGAGGATGGTTCGGATCATAGTTGTATGCCGGGAGTTGGCTCATAAAATAAGAGTATTGAGGAGTATGGAGAGGAGATGCTCCCGCACGGATACACCACGCATTTTGGTATTGCAAAGATCAATGGGCTGTTACAAAACGATTTATTATTGACAGTATAACCATACCAAACCAAACTGAGCCTTAATTCCCAATTAATTGGGGTCGGCTGCTATGATTGACCATCTCTAGTAGCAAGATTAATCTCAAAAAAAAAAAAAAGTTACCATTCTTTAGTCCAATGAATCCATACTCTTTAAAAATGCATATGCATCGCATTTCTATCAGAAAAAAAAAAAGATCTTATTCCCTCTGTTTCACGAACACTTTCAGGAACGTTATTTCTAGTAACTGCCTAATGAAATGTAGAAAGTTCAAATCCTAGTAATGAGAGAAGAAAGTTTGTGGGGGTCGTAAATAAAAACTTACTGTTTTTGGATATATATTGAGGAGGAGTCATTTTAGTGGAGCAAATTAATAAAAATTGCACCAACCAACGTCCCTTGGCAAGAAACTACAAACAAATCACGAAGCCTCTGTTTGTGAGCTTACCAAGAAGCTACAAGCAAAGGAAGGAGAGAGAGAGAGAGAGAGAGAGAGAGAGAGAGAGAGAGAGAGAGAGAGAGAGAGAGAGAGAGAGAGTTTTAACTGATAGGCATGTAAAAATTGTGAGCCCATAATCAAAAAAAGACTACAGAAAGGGAATTGACTTTGTTCCCAAAACATCTGAATAGTTCCGGTAGTTTCTTCTTTTTAACCAGCCTCTCGTAAATAAAGTTTACGGTGGCCAATCTTGGCCGTTCAAAAGTGTTTTGGACAATCTAGATTAAAGACAAATTATTAACGATAAGAAATATTTTTTACCGGTAATAGTTTAAAAACGTACCTTAATCGTTGATTGCTGAAATAGACCGGTAACATTGCGCAGAGCTATTCACGGCTAAGTTCCCCTCTTCTTTTTGTTTTGGGTAATTGCATCACAATAGAAGCGTGAACTTGTATGCACAAGGTATTAATTACTACATCGAACATAAAGTTTGTTTTTTGGGGTAAAGTATTTTATAGAAATGGCCCTCTACAAGTCACTTGATAGGGAGAAAAATCCCAAAATTTTTAATCTAAGAAAAACTCCTCAAATTCCAAGTCATCAACTAATTTTGGGTCTGTATGAATAATTTTAAATGAAAATAGCTCATCGTATATATACACAATTTCGTATCTCTTCAAACCTAGAAAGTAATAATATATCCTAATGGAATCTATTTTTCACACATGTATGTCTTGTTGTATGAGGATGAAAATATTATTATAGAGGCTGGAATACATGTGTGATTCAAGCCACCGCAAAGTATAAATCATGTGTCTGTCACTAACCAACCCATAGAATAAGAAGATAACATCAAGAATGTACATCCTCAAAGTGAACCTAAAGATAACCAACTGTGACTCAGTTGGTCAGGGCTCTTGCATCTTCACTAGAATGTTAAAAGTTTGAATCTTCCCACCTACGTGTGAGTGTTCTTTTATTTGCATTTGTTGAAATTATTTCTTTCCCTAATGTGACTGGTAGTTGGATTAGGCTTCTAGTGATTGTGGAGTTTTTTCAATTTTATGTAATTCTTATACTTGTATCCTCCCACCACTTGAAAAAGAAAACTAAAGATACTCATAGATTCCCAAGCCAGGGGTGGTCTCATAACTTTTATTAGCAAGAAAAAAAAGAACAGAGAATTAATACACAATAATTTGAAAAGATAATTTTCAAAATGGGAATCACGAATGAAGTGAAACCTAAGGTCTCGTTCAATTGTATGGAAAGGATGCGAAATGATAGGAAAATTATCTTTCCATTAATTCTATGTGTGATCAGTTACCAAAAAAGTTATAGAATCCACAACTTCAACTTTCTTACTAAGAAACACTTTCCTACAAAATAGGTCTTGTCAAAAGAAATGAATTTTAGTTTTTCTGTAAGATTTCTTGTCAAAAGAACACACACACACAAAATAAATTTCATCTCCCTATGCTTCACCTCACTCTACTTTTCCTGAAAATTTATTTTCCACACAACATTCTCAACAACTGAACGCAAATGATTAGATTCCCGAGCTAGGGTGGTTTTCTTGGGAGGGGGAAAAAAGAACAGAGAATAGATAAACAAGCAAGTATTAATTTGAAAAGATAATTTTCAAAATGGGGATCACAGATGAAAGTGCTGTACAGAATTTGAGGAGTTTGGGTTAGCAAATGATCAAAAGGCAGAGAAGTCAGATCGAGTATTTGGAAGCCATTAGGATATTACGTGGAAGAGATCCGAAGGAAGGAGTGGTGAAATTAAATAAACGTAGACTCAGCAGCATAATTTATGGGCATTGATAATGTCACTCCTCATAGAGTGGCAAAATCAATTAATTTCATATAGGAATTGATAATGCCACTCTTCAAATTGATAACAGCACTCCCCTTTGAGAGTGGTATTATAAATTTGAGAAGTGACATTATAATTTCCTAATTTAAATCATATGTGCACCGAAGAAAAACAAGATTCTCTCACTAGTTATATTTTATTTTTAATTCATAGTTCTTGTTCCTGATTCGCTCGTTAGTTGTCAATGCTTTAATGGGATTGAATTCTTACACGCATCGAGCTCTATAAAATGAACAGTATGAATCACATTTTCAAGCTCAGAACAAGGCCCTATAAAATGAACAATATGAATCACATTTTCAAGCTCAGAATAAGGCCCGAACAGAGGGCATGACATCCGGCTGTCCCACTCCGGTTTTCTCAACTCATACCAAAGCATATCCCATGATTTGCCATGACACCAAATTGACCTCCTCTTTCATTTCACATAATCTGCTACTCCCTCCGTTCCTTTCTAAATGTCTCACTTCGTAACTTCAACTTATTAAAGAAACATCGTCATTACACTTTAAAAGTTACAACTTTCCATGCTTGGAGACATAATCAATATATTTTTACCCCCTAATTTTTCAAAATGAAATAGGAGTATACTTTTAGGAAAAAGTAGAAAATATACCGATTTTTACCCACTAACTTTACAAAATAGATACTTATTAAAAGACAACACAAAATGGAATAGTGAACTCTAAAAAAAGGGGACGGAGGGAGAACAACTTTTTCCTTTCCATTTTGAGCGACTTCCGACAAGGTTTACAGAACACAACAAAAATAAAACCACCAGAATATCTCCGAAAGGAGGCTTTTCTCTTCTTTTCTTTTCTTTTTTTTTTAATTTTTTGAGAAGCAAAAGTAGGTTGGACGGTGGACAAAAGAAACTGACCTTTCAATCTGTGAATCCAAAACCATGATCATGAAGGGAAACCCACAAGAAAATAGATACAAACTTGTATATATCAGAGGGAAATATTTGGCTTGTGCACATCTTCAGTATATCAGACTGCAATTCTAAAGAATATTCTGCCCATTTACTGCAAAATTGACGGGGCACCCCAACCATCTTTTTAAATTTCGCAGAGATTTACAAAGGACTGAACTTATATTTCTCAAAAAAAGAAAACAATGGCCTACATTGTTGAATACTACATCAGAGATTCAGAAGGCCTCCATTCCTTCAAAGGAGAGAAATTCTAGTATCCTCTCTTTGCTTGCAAATTCGGCTTTGTATGTTCTAGGGTTTTGGTGCAGTGCCAAGGAGGGGCCCAATAAATTAATTAAAGATCAAAGAGAGAGACATTGTACCCTTTCAGGGAGATTTCGAGGCACTGGAACTGCAGTGACGTATCTCTGGGGGAAAGGTCTGTGAGCATTCGCAGCTGTATCCGAAGAAGACGAGGTGTCAGTCACGTCAGCTTGTCCCCGGCCATGGAACTTAGCAAAACGATTGATTATGGAGAACTTCTCAATTTCTTGGGTTTCAAGTCTCAAATCTAATATTGATGCTCTCTTGTCCAAACTGCACCATATGAAAGCATTTGAAACAAGGAGATGAATGACTAGATGCCATATAATAACACAGCAGCAATCAACATAAAGAAACTCGAGATTTCTGGAAATAGAGATATTATAGAATGAGGGAAAGCATGGACTATTATAGACATTACAACTTTAGTTACTATGATTACAGTTTAGATTGTTGCCAAACTTGGTTCTGCAAAGGTAATGATCAATTCAAAGAAAGATTTCAAGTCCTGTTCGTTGGAAGGATATAGGGTGGATATAAGGGATGGACGATTTTTTACATGTAGGGCCTTTGTGTTTTTGTTGTGCCCTAGTGATGTGGCCGTTTGGGCAAACAGAGACAGATATATAAGAGGGACCAGATGTGATGTCATAGCCACCAAACCATGGTATAACTCTTTTCCCATTCAATCGCCATGACTGCTCCCTTGTACATAGTATATCTGGACCCAAAGAAATATAGAATATAGTCACCTGATCCCTCGTACCAAGTATTTCACATCCCATAGTACATCCATGGCATTACATCTCTCTTACGCTTTCAAATCCCCCAATTTTACATACCGACAATCACCCAAGGCCTTAAGGTAAGAGCCAACGCTTCCCAACTCCTCCAGCCAGATAAGGGATTTCATGGTCCAAAATTGCCGTAAGCACAGTCAAGAAAGCAAAATCAAAATAGAAATGAAGACATTACTTGGTATTATTTTTTCCAATCCATGTTCCCCTCTAAAATTGTACTCTTTTCATTCTTCTTATACAGCTAGGACTGATATCAAAACCTCAAATATCTTAAGTACACCTTTCCGTGCGGGGGTAGGTGAGAGAAGAGAAGCAATGCACTCCCCAAAGTCTAATCTCAACTATTTAACATTGGCAAGAGAAATCCTTAATCCATTTCTTCATCAAGTGCCATAACTTTCTTATTTGACCAGCATAATTTTATGTTAGACGCAACAGAATATGATTGAAAAAACCAACAATGACCACTCAAACATTGGACTGCAGAATACCCAAATTGAAATATACTAAATTATAACGAGGCCAAGTAATGGTCAAGCAACTCACTAGAATAGCCAAATTCAAGATGTCAGCGACCAATAGATTTTAAATATCGAAGAATAGCACAACTTTTAGATCTGGAGGGTTACCTCATGAATTCATTTTCTAGCTTCCTCGCTCTATCAATGAAGGCTTCCACAACTTTAGAAAGATGCTGACAACAAATTCTCTCAGATAGTTTACACTTGTCATGCAAACCACTAGACTTACCATCGACGTTTGCCACCACTTCAGAAAGACTCTGATCACCAATTCTACATGGCAATTTTCACAGAAAAATATAATTATGGACAGGATGATAACCCTCTGCTGGAACTACAACTATTAAAAACATGATCTAGCATGGACAAGGACTGACAAATTTCACATTTTCACATAACATAAATAGAAGATTCTTACGGTTTTGATCTGCCAAGAGGCACACAAGAATCCCTTCCAGAGCAAGAATTTAAGCTGCAAGCATCCCCTAATGCTCGTCTAGCGACAAAATAAGCCATAGTCTCATACTTTGAACTGGCATTTGCAGAGAGAATAGCTGCTGGGGGAGGAAGAAACAATTGCTGCATTAGCTGTGTTGTCAAGATAAGCCGTCTCCTAGGTCTAAGCACCAGTTGTCCATCTTCAATTATGTCAGCTTCAACTTCCACCTGTCATTTCAAATGAAGCCTCAAGGAACAATGAAAAGTATAAGAGGACTCGAACAAAATACATAAAGCATCAAGTAAGGGATCACCAAACCTTGTCAATTATCCGGTTAGTTGCTTTGGCCCAATCAACTTCTGCCAAGCTACGAGAAATAACAAACCAAACATTAAACAAACTAAACAATCAGAATTATTGCAGGGAACAGTATGCCAAAAAAAGAAAACTTTGGTCCATTCGGTGGCGGCATTGATATAGTATGTCAAAGAAGACATAATGGCAACAAGGAAAAAATTTCCATTTGTTTCCATCAAAAAAGCCAAAACATTTCTGTTTCCAAAGAGACCAAAACAAAACACCAGTGGAATAATGGAATTCGAGTTTTTGCGACAAGAGATAAAAATATAGCCAAAAACATCAAAGCAATAATGCAACATAGCAAAACAACTTGTGTCCATAAGAACTCCATATTTATTTTAACAATACCTATGAAATTTAGTTTCATGGTACCTCTTACGTTTTGATCTTACAGTTGTTCTTTTTCATGAACAAGTGAACTGATTTACGAATCTACATATGTTTGATTATCACTTACTAGGCTTCTACGCAGTTAGATAAGTTTTAATACATGTTTAAATTCCTCATACTGTCAATTCCCTTGTCCTCTAGAATCGTTTCCGTATCGAAATGTTTCTGTTTCTATTCTTGCTGAACCAGAACAACACACCGAAATGAAAATTTGATCCTTGCGTTGCAAATAACCAGACAGGAGGGGAAGGGGAACATTAAATGACATGTGGTACAGCTGATTAGATAATGACCTTATGGTCAGAAGACTATTGGAACCCTCTGTCACTTCTTTGTGCCAAGCAAGAAGCTCTGATGTAGCACTTTTCCGCTTCTTTGGACTTACGACGACCAAACTCTGATCAGCGACATTCTGAACAAGTGACTGGCCGGAAGAGAAATGCTCAATCGCTACAGAAGTGGGTGTTGAACTTTGCCAGATCTTGCCTACCTGATTTGAATCAGCAGCATCATTAACTAGCTCTAATGACTTAGATGCAAGCAAATTGTCAGAATACTTCCCAAATGCGAACGGTTGTTCCACATTATTTGAGGTGCCATCTTTTCGTGCATTGTACATAGGCAACATCTGCCCATTTTTAAAGGTTCCAAACTGATTAAACCAGGAAGGCGCCATCTGGGGACTAATCAGAGAATGTTCAGCTTTAACAGATGCTGCACTATTACTAAGAGAGTAATTTTCAGAATCCTTCCGACCAAGGGGAAGTACATCCTGAGAAGGTACATTACTCCCAAGTTGAGAAGCTGCATTTCCATCTCCCCAAAAGCTTAGCATTTTTGAGTCTCCAGATCCCAGCCCACTATCTGCTCTTTTTAATCTCTTCAAGCTCTTATTACTTGGTTCAACCTCTGTACTATTCATGGCCTGCATTTGCTGCAATAAGGAGTAATTTTGATGCGAAAGACCATTCGGCTTCAAGGAACGACCAAAGGCTTCGATATCTCTCTGAGTTGAAGCAGAATCTGAAGGAGAGGAGTCAGACTGATTATTGACACCAGATTCTTTCCCTTGGGATGCAGTCATCCTGTCAGCCAATTCAGGGTTCCCGGAAGATACTAGCTGACGAAGGCTTTCCTTTTCAGGTTGACAAACAAAACCTTGCAACTCCGTGGAATTTAAGCCATACTCAGATGGTCCATTCACTACTTTTTGCGAAATTCGATCCTCTTGATCCTGCGGTGTGGATGAATTTGATAACACATAATTACTTGAGTGACTGGGCTGCAACCTATTCTGATAGAACTTGTGATTTTCAGTGATTCTAGTTGGTCCTGGCATTCCAATTCCACTAAACTTGAATTCTCCTTGAGATGTTTCAAGGGAAAAAGGCAAAGATTGCACTTGCTCTTCATCAGAAGCCAGCAATGTATGACCCTTTTCTCTCATCTCAGGAGTGATGCAAAACAAAGTTTGAGAACTGTTTGTCGGTTCAGAGCTATGAGAAGGTAATGCATGGTTTTGGATGGGCAGCCTTTGTGATGGAGGTGCAAGTTGTAAACTAAAACCTTGAGAAGAAGACTGATTTTGCCGAAGGGGACCCACGGATCCATCAGAACTACCGTGTTCCTGGGATTCATCCACCTTGTGAAGAAGCTCAAGCATATTTTGACTGCAGTGGACATTTATGAGCTTTCAAATGCAAATAACAACATCTGAACACTATACGGGCGAGAAAGGGAAACATTAACAGTTGAAAACTAAACCAGACCAGTCAAAGTTGCCAAATCATGGCGTACCGCATGTTCCCATTTCCTTGACATGTTTCTTTTGGGTGTTTCATGATTTTTAGGGCCTTTTTTCCCTTGGCCATCTTTCATAATGGGTGATATCCCCTATTGCCTTTTCTTAAAGATTTTACCATTTATCAGAAAAACAAAACAAATACAAACGACATGTTAGAAAGCATAACTCAATGCCCTAAAAACATGCGTCAATTAATATTCGTCGTGTCCAATGTCCATGAAATGAATACGAACTATGAATCTGAACAAGTACAACAAAAGAATATACATGACATTGCTTTGCATGAGCAGAATAGTACATCTTAAAAACAGCATGGGATGCTTTGAGCTCCTCAGATCCTGAAGTCTGAGGCTCTCCGTTCTTGCAAACTTTTTTTTGGTATTTTTTTACTTTTCGTAACTTTTTGTTGAGCTTTTTGTCGTAATTTTTGGGATTAATCATTTGTCTCGACGAGAGAAATCAGAAAAATATAAATAAAAAAAAAGGGGGTCGATGTTGGTAAAAATTCATATAAGACAACACTTTAGATCAAAAAGACAGCAGTTTGGTATTTTTTTTCGTCTTTAGTGTAGACTACTCTCGTCGAGACGGATGATTAATCCAAAAAATACTATGCAAATCCAACAAAAATTTCAGAAAAGACGAACAAAACGAAGAAACACAACAACTGTTCTTTGCTTGTGATTTTTCATCTCAAGTTGGCAAATGGTGCTAAGTAAATGAGGCTCTGATAGAACTCCTAATATCTGGATTCTGACTTGGTGTGGGCATGCCAGTTTGGTAGAGGTAAGGCCTCGAAAAAAATTAGTCTTTAGACTTCACGGGAAGATTTCCAACACAAAAGGCTTGAAGAGGATGGACTTCTAGCCAAGATTGCTACTTATATAGACCTTGCATGACAGCATGGAGACAAATTGCAGGTAATGAAGGGAATAAAGCTTTGGCTCAATTTTGGGAAATTTCCAATGAAATTATTAGGGCGTGATATTTTGTCTTTTTGATGTCTTAATGTGGTAGTTTTCTGGAGTTTGTGGGAATGTTTCTGTTTTCATGTTCCTATGATAGTCCTTTTCCTTAGAGTTCTGGTTTTGGTCTGTGTTTTGTAGGATTTCAAGGGTATGCCCTTGGTCTGTTTCTTTGTGGTTTGTTTGGTTCTTAATGAATTAACTTAACCAAAAAAAAAAAAGTACAACCTAAGATACATGAATTCTCAAAACCTCCAACCATATAGCATACACCAAAGAAGCATTGGGATAGATATAGCATCCACCTTAAGTACTACTTAGTGCTTTACTCTGTTTGTGGTACAGGTTCTACCCGTAGAACCTGTACCACAAACAGAGTAAAGCACTAAGTAGTACTTAACCCAAATTCATTCAAGTACTATCCTGCTTAACCCAAAGTTCTAGACCTTTTCCACTATGGGTAATACTTTTGAGTGTGAGCAAGGAGGCAGTTTATTATATCTCAACCCATCAAGTCTTGCTGCAATAAATACACCTCTGTTCAATGTAGTTTTATCGTATTCATAGCCCACTTGGTCAGCAACATCAAACATGTGCAAATTACCCCAAATAAGATTCAAAGCATTTTCTAAGTACGGCAAACAACTTTCCCAAGGGGTAGGGACATGAGTGATTGAACATGCACCCAAAAAGCTTGAACATGACTTCTCTGCCATTGGGGTTGAAACTGTAGGGGGTGCAGTTCACCCCTTTGCGTCCCAATATCAGCATCAATATAATAATCCAAACCATTCATACTTAGATTTTGTCGAGATGCTTGTCGTCACCGAAAACCATTTTAATCAGACATCTATAAGTACATGATTTGTTCGGATTATGTACTTAGAGATGTCTAATTGAACTAATTAACAAGATCTAAAATATGAAAAGCTTGGATTATGAATCAGGGCCGATATTGGGATGCAAAGGGGTGAACTGCATCCCCTGCAGTTTCACCCCCAATGGCAGAGAAGCCATATCAAAAGCCTATCTAGAAGTTCGAGTTTGCAAAGTAACAATGCCTTAACTGCTATATTATGCAGAAAATAATTAATTGCACCATGTAATAAACCAACCACCATATTACCCAAGCAAAACAATAAGCCCTGAAATCTCCAGATTAATATTAGCAATTTTCCGTTGTCGTAAAAAATGAATTGACATCACAGTTACTCTAGAAAAGAAATAAAAATTTACTGATTAACTACCTTGATTGAGTAGCCTTGCTTTGTTCATGTATCCTAACAGATCTGTCGAAGGGAGCAGAAGAAGGTGCAAAACCTGGAAGAGTTCTTCTGGAAGGTGCGTCATCTGCCCCATTTTTGTTTCTTTGTATATCCTGGGAATGCAACTGTAGACTAAGTAATTTTTTAAATTCTAGCTGCAATAAGAACTAGAATACATTAAAAAGAACAAATAACACACACACAAATTCACCTTTTCCGTTTCAGAGGAAGTTTTGGGGAAATGACCAAAAAAATTGGAGTGCCCAAAATAACCGTATGATGCGCTAGGAATCAGCTGGGACATGGTCTGCGAGTGGCTAGCATGTTCCATTCCACAAGAAGGTTCAACATCTTCATCCACGTTTCCCAGTGGGTGGTGCTGAAATTTTCGATGACCAGGCGTTCTTCGGCCAGCTTGACCAGACGACTTCTCCTTGCCTCCAGGAAAATTCTGAGACTCAATTCCATCTGACCAATTACCTTCCCTTACATCACTAGTGGTAGTGTGCTGGCATATGTTGGAGCTACGGCTGTCGCTAGAATTCTCTTTTCTATCACACTTCTCTGTCTCGTGCATTTTAACTGAATCCTTATCAGATTTCTTTATGGACAACTCCAAAACCTGAGGGCCCTTGTTATGATGATGATGGAATTTCCCTGATTCCGCAGGTCCTTTGCTTTTCAGTGAAGAATCAGCATGTTTCCAGTAGCTAAAATGCTGGGTGTTTTCCTGGCTGGACGTTGCAGTGCTAGAATATGCTATCGCAGCAAGATTATTTAAACTTGAGTCCTCTCTAGAAAACACTGCATGCTCCAATCCAATGCTGGAATCCGGACCTGAATCAGCTTTCCACAAATGACCACCACGATCACTACTCTGCAAATGTTGCAATTTGTTCTCATTCCCATGCTGTATCGACAATGCATCATGACTAGCTGTTACAGCCTCACCAACGTTGTGACCATTCGGCTTACTCTGTTGCTGGCCAGAGTTGAAAGAGGAAACTTTCTGTTGGTTGGGCCAAGACCCCGAAACGTTCTTGGCATTCATTTCTGCATCTACAGAATGAGCAGCATTTCCATAAATCTGAATCCCTTCAGCAAGTGGTTTTTGTAGAGGACCACGACTTAACAATTTACTTCCTTCTTCTGAGGATTGCTGAATTGATCGATGAGTAGAATTCCTCTGCAGCCTCTCACTATGTTCATATGAAAATCTCTGTCCAGGTTGCTGCAATCCTGGGAAACCCTGATAGCTATTGTTGACATTGGCATCATTAGGGAGGGAAGTCCTAACATTAGTATTGTGAGAACTCAGACCACTCCACTCTTCATGGAGCCCAATGTCATTGCTACTAGTTTCTGCAACCGCAGACTGCATCAGAGCACTCCAACTCCCACTTTGTAAAGAAGGAAATCCATCCGAAAATCCTGTACCGTTCAACAAATTAGAACCTCCAAGCCCCATGATCGCGCTACCTCCAAAGGCATCCCATGTATTGTCATCCCCAAACAAAATCTTCTCTTCAGTAGGATCTAGGGAAGCCACATTATGCAAAGAAGAAACCTGATTTCCAATTTTTCCGTGCATTGTTTCCAAATTCATCCCACTATCTAGACCCTGACCGTAAGAATGACTCAACAAATTTTCCCCAAGAAATCCATGTCTAGAATCCAAAGACCCATCCTGCATATTAACCTGACCTGAGAATCCAGCGAACTGATTACTTGGAAAAGAATTGCTGAACATTGTCATTTGCTGAGTTGGAGGCTTATCTGATGGGACATGAGAATACTGCATCGAAGTGCCCCTAGAACTAGAACCAGGAACCCCATATGGAGATTGATCAACCCTTTGTTGAGGAAACGAACCCCTTAAGCTCAGTGACTGACCTTGCTCCAGCGAAAATCCAAATCCATTAACTGCCGGAGAAGCCCAAGGATAATTTGATGCTTCAGTAATTTGAGCGACGGGAGTGCCATTTATTAGGGTAGGTGAATTGCTGCCAGATACCTGCTCTGTGACGGAGGAAATCTGGTTCGGTGTACTCTGTCTGATTGCTTCTAGTTGTTGAATCTGTTGCTGCCTCTGAAGCTCTTGCATTTTCCTCAACATACCCTGTTGTTGCAGCAGCTGCATGTCATTAAACCCAGATTGATGTGGTGGCAAAGATTGCATAATACCACTTTGTTGTCTGTTCATCTGTTGTTGGCTACCAAAAAAATCAAAACTAACCGGCGATTCACATGATTCCGACCTAACTAAAGTTGTATGATTTTCAGGGTCATCCCGTTGTTTGGATTCATAAATAGATAAGCCTTTTGGCGTTATATTACAGTTCTGAGATTCTAAATCCACTCCCAAAAATTTTGGCGCATTCTGTCTCGTCTGTAAAATGTGATGTCCATGGATATAGCCATTCAAGTTTGGATGTTGACTTTGAGGCCTACTTTTAGCAAGCTCCGGCCTCACTGCTGGCTGCGTAAACCTTTCTCCATGAGACACCGGAATAGAGTAACTGCTATGTCCTCTCTCAATATCTGTTTAAGCCCAACGAAAATAGTGATTTGCATATGAGAAGCGCAGAATTCATTTTTAAACAATTGGTATTAAACCTTCTTCATTTAACTAAAAGAACCACACGCAAAATAGTTCAGCTGCCATGGGATGACTGATCAAAACGTTACAAAGCATCTGTAACTACTCAGATAGAAAGTCAAAATACTAACAAGTAATACCTGATAGCCCTAGATTGTAGTTTTTTGAATTGGAATTTGGTAAACCATTGTGTGTTTGACTTCCAGCCCTAAAATTGATACTCCCCGGCCAACTTCCGTCAACAGCCTGTGATTGATGCTGGCCCTGGGACAAGTTGTCTTGAGCAAAGAAATTGTGGACCCTGTCTCCAGCTTCGTTGCCAGGCATAGATAATTCAACACAAACGACTAAGGAACTTAACAGATGAACAAGTCAGCATATCATCACTCCAATTCGAGATCCAGTTATTGAGGCTCAAACCGAAATTAATTTTGAGAAAGCTTTAACATAATGAAAGCAAACTTCTCTGTGGATGATTAAGCATCACTCCAAGAAGCAAATTGCCAACCTCAAAACCTCAATCTGCATAATGATAGGAGGAGAAACTAAAAATGTTGAGTTGAAAAATAGAAAAATAGGACTCTTATGGGCAAGAAGTCATATCAAGAGACTCCAGACGCTTCAAGCATTACAAAAACTTTTAAACTTAGTAGACCTTTTATTATTCTCTCTCAAAAAAATAACACAATAAATTCTTCAAATGTCTAACCAAGCACTCGGTGATACATGAATGACTATGTGATTCAGACAATTTTACTAAAGGGAGGAACCTAATGAACTAACAAATAATTACTGTGTTCATAACATCAGAGGTGGTAGCTTGCTGGGCAGTGGGTTACTCTGGCAGGGTTTGGGCCTGAAGAGGTGACAAGTCCGAGTCATACTAACGACGGCCCCCGACCCTGCTCTCTAGGTCCCGCCTACTGGCTGCTTGCCTCAAGTGGGGCGGTAGTTGCTATGGCCCTTCGATCCCTTTTGGAATCCCCTGCGGATCTGGAATTACTCTGGTCACACTCAAAGGAGGGTTGCTACACCTCATCGCCCCTTACTCTACGCTTTTTGACTTAGCAAAAAAAAAATTTACAATTTTCTTTTAAATCTGACTCGGGTCAAGCTATTTTATATCCTCAACTTGAATGGAACTTTTAAACCAAATAGAGAACAGAAAAAAAAAATGAAGAAGAAGAAGGAATGTCTACGGATAGAATGCAAATTTAAACAACACAAATCCCATTCCATCCACCATAGAGGCTCAGTAGAGAGGATAAAAAACTTGTACATTTTAAATAATTTCCGAGGCCTTGCTCACTCCTCCCCTTTTGACTTAACCACCACCTCTATCCCTTAAAAGGAACTTCTAAAAAAAAGAATAAAAAACTCTATGCCAATTAATGCCATAAAACCAGTTTCAAGTGTAAATCACCAATAAGGAACTTCTACTGGCATGAAAGAGTCCTGCATAACTGATTTTTAATCATCTCCAAGGGAAGTAGCAAAACAAAAACTAAACTACATTTGAAGAGCCACATAAACAAACACTGTCCTAGGGAGAAAGCAAACTTGCTACACTGTCTTGGTGTAGCTCTCTCTCTCTCTCTCTCTCCAACTTTGAAGAGAGAGAAAGCACTCCTCAAATTGCCACCTCATTAGATTTAATGCTTATTATTGGTGAAGTGTTGATTTTATGGGCAAATGAGGTCCTTTAGAGTTTAAAAAAGAAAAAAGAGACTTGGTCAAAAATCCCTCATATTTACATTCTTTGAGCTCAAGGAAAAGCACCATTTGTAATCAAACATAAGGACAAATGTGCCTATGAAAGTGCCTAAAACGGTAGGGTACCCTAGGAAAGTGCACCCACTAAAACCCTATACTAGGAAACTGTACCCTAAAACCCTAAGAAAGTGCGTAAACATATTTTGGCCTTATGGCTAAAAAACTCAAAAAGTTGAAACCTCCACTGAAAACTATTTTGTTGGCGTTCTTCCACTAAATGAAAACTATTTTACCATCCTTATGGCTAATTTTCCCAAAAAAAAAGTGATAAAAGAATCAAAATTTGAAGAGTCCCTAGGAGTGCATAATAACACTTCAACTTGCCACTGCCACATAGGTCACGAAAGTACTTATTTGATGTAAAATTTTGCTTCTTCCCTTGAAGATGCTCTAACCCACATTTAATAAGCCACAAACAATAGCAACAAAAAAATAAAATTACCATGGATGGGTACAAATCAAGTCTTACATATATAGAAAGTACTCCAAAGTGAAATGAAACGCACTCTTGCCCCTCACTGAATGGGCATAAAACCAACCAATGCCTACCATACCCGAGTCATTCAACTAATCTTATCTGTATAGACACACACACACAGAGAGATATATATATATATATATATATATAGAGAGAGAGAGAGAGAGGACAATTGAAGTATAACATCCAAGACGCAAGCAGACTAATGATACAAGCTGTGATGCGACCATGGCAGACGAAGCAAACCTTTAACCCAAGCAAAAATTCGATCTTGGCCTACGAATGGCGGGTAGATAGATAAAATTAGGGTTTGTGAGTATTGATAAAGAGGCGTGAACTTACACAGGTGTTGTGGGGCCCACCAGCGAAATCTCGGATACAATCGTTCAGTGATTTTCGTCGATTTCTAGGGTTTGAATCTGTGAGGGAAATGGGAGGTCTCGCGAACTCACAGGGAGAGAGAGAGAGAGAGAGAGAGAAAGTGATCAAAAATAGTGCGAAATTTTCAACGAACTGTTGAACGAGCTAGGGCTGAGTCTGAAGCTGAGGCTCGTAAACCGAGGCTGTTGATTCGGATTCGAGGCTGAGGCTCGAAGACTTGGTTGGCGGGTGTTTTGAGGCGTTTGCAATGAGAACGAGACATGTGGCAGAATATTTTTGTGGGCCCACATTTTTCAAAGTTATTCATCCGGTACATCCTGACTGTATAATCATGCTCCAAATTAAGTACTACTGCATCTTGTTCATTTAACATATTTATTTTGTTTTAATTTTATTTTTTAATTATTATTTTATATTTTTTTCAATTATTTTTCTATTTCTTTAATTATTAATTTTATTTCTCTCTTTATCTCTCTCTACTCATTATCATTCTCTTCAATCATTATCTTATTTATCTCTTTATTTACCATGAAAACTAAAATACCTAAATGTGTTAAACGAATAAGGTTATTATATTTTTGGCAAATTTCACTTACCTCCCCTGAGGTTTTTGATAATTACAGATACCTCCCCTCATGATTTTAAAATTGTATTTGCCTCCTCTCTGCTTTAGTTGTTAGCTGCAGATTCCCCCATCCGTTAGTTGACCGTCACTAAGTATGACGGAAATTGCTGACATCATCCATTTCATCTATGATACTACCCATTTTACCCTTGAGTCAACAATTTTGCTTAAGCCATTTCAAAATATAATTTAATATAAAATTACTTTTATCTTCAAACTAACCAATACTAAGTTTTGATGAAGTTGTAGGAAAAAATTTTAATTTTTTTTTTAAGCCATTACATTTGTATAATGTAAAAAAGAATTAGTTTCCCTTTCTCTTAAATGAAACTTCAAGATTTTTATAAATACTCATATCTTTATTTGTATTTACTTATAAATATCATTATATATATATATATATATATATATTATACATTTTATATCTAATGGGGGATCCCGCACAGGCTTACTTGTAACGACCTGAATTTCAAGCACCACAACGTAGAAATTAAAGTGTACGACCCGTCCCACATTATTATTTACAACAAACCACAAGCTGTTCATACATATAATTATGCGTGAAAACACCACCCCGGCCCAACCCCACCGAGGTTGCACCCACCAACTGTTCTGTTCTTATTTTTTTCCCTTTTTTCCTTATTAGACACGTACTTAAGAGAAGCACCCCCCCCCCCCCCCCCCCCCTCCATGGGCACCTTCCCCCCCTTTTCTTCATGTAAAGACTTTATACAACATATGCATATCTTCTCCTTTTCTGCATGTCTTCCACATAACACATTAACACAAATGCTTACACCTCTCACCAAACTCACGTGCAAGCTAGCCAAATGATGCCACGCCCTCCATACAAATCTCTCTTCTTTTTTTATTTTATCCATTATTAGTTTTCTCTCTTCTCACAATTTTCCATTTACCACTCACATTGGCAAATTTTACACAATCATGCAACCCTTACAGTTAATACTTTTGATTAACTGCTAAAATAAAGACTCGGGTCTCACATCGCAAGCCTTCCAATAATATTAATCCACATTATTAATCGCTAATCGGAAAAAAGATAAAGTATGGGTCTCACAACTATCTCCCCTGTAGGGGTTCGATTTGTCGGGACCAAGCCTGAGTTAGTATTCCTCCTCCGCTGCTCCATTCCCCTGCCTCTGGACCTGCAACAAGTCACTAGGACTGTGGAAGCCCAGTGACCCTCCGACGATCAAGTTAGATGTAAGGAGAGAAGTTTAGGTCTAGGGTTAGGGTTAGGAAAGAATGGCATACCTCTCAGAGATGAGTATCCCTTTGTATTTATAGACCTAGGTTTACTTGGCCTCCAAGTTAGCGCATGAAAGATACGCTCGAGTAACCGTCTCGGACGACATCATAGATGATGCATTGGATAAGGCGGTTACGGAGCACATGGCCAGACCTTGGCCTAGATGATCCTATCTGCCACGTATCGCTCTTGGTCCCCTCTTGTCATGCTACATTCTTTCAAAAGGCCTTAACGGAACGCTTACTTCAGTAATTTACCGAAGTGTTAACAGGAGACTTGATACCGAGCGAATAACTGAAGGATATAAACAGTGGCCCGCCTGTACTGTCCTATGGATCGTACCAATATGAGACCTCAGTTAACGGTGGTCTGGCCAGGTTACCGAGGCCATAACCGAAGCCTCCACAATAGCCCCTCAAGCCCCTAGAGCCTTGCACCCCTGCTTCAGGGTCTTGACCTCATCACATGAAACATTAGGCCTTGATCTCTTTTGTTAGAGAACTACCGGAGAATACGCTTGCCTCGGTAGATTCCGTTCAACCTGTGCCAGTAACGAGAGCCACGTGTCAGCAGTTGCCGAGGTCTCAGAATAGAAAGGTTGTCTCGGCACATGCCATGTCAGTTGATTGGTACGAAACGTCGCTTCGGTGACACGCGTCATTATGCTTGTGGTCCGAATATTCGGCGCCTGTCCTTGGTGCAGAGCCCTTGATACTGGCCGTCCGATGATAACACGCGTCGAAGATCTGACGGCTCGGTGCACAATGCTTCGTTTCACGCGCAGCCGTCCATCTCTCCCATTATAAATAGGAATGACAGAGGTGAGACGATTACTTTTCCTCTATTTCTGAAGACGAACCGCCACCGCCGTCTGTTTCCAGCTTTCAATCAAGATTTTGAGCGTTTTGGACTCGGATCTCGACACGAAACCAGGTATGACGATCTTCAGCTGCTGGTTTTCATGTTTTGATCATTTTCTTCAAGTTTTCTTCCCTTTAATCCACATTCCTTACGCGTTGTGGTTGTACCGCCATTCGCCGCTGCTCGTCCTATGGCGGCGCTGGGCGTCTCCAGCATTTTGTTCTTAGCTTTTCGGAGGTCTAAATTCAACCCGAGGGCCATATTCATCCCGAGGCCAATCTTCAACCCGAGACCATAGAAATAACCACTGGCCTCAGAGACCTTTCTCGGGGAAGGGTCCCCAGAAATATACCGAGGAGCGATGACCATTTCGTCCCTATTTGCTAGGTCATGTTGCTTTTCCCTGGGCATATAGCTAACGGGCTTTTGCACACATCTTTTTTTTTGCTAGGTAGGGGCGAATGGTTGTTGAAGTTTCCTCGGACAGTTCCAGTAGCTCTTCTTCTGCCAACCTTGAGGAAATCTTTGAGGAGTGTCGTGCCCAGGTTTTAACCGAATTCCATTGGACGTTATTGAGCCCTCGGACCCTCTTAGAGCTTCACATCCCATCACAGCCTTCGTTCCTTGGGAGATGGAGATCCCTAGTACTTCGGGACACGGACCGGGCCCATTCGCCGATGCCCCCAAGGAGGTTCGGGGACGAAGGAGGCCGATGAGGCCGTGTCCCTATCTGAACCAATACTTCAATGGGACCCCAGCTGCCTGCGCCGAGTTCAAAAGGGTTTACAGCATCCCTTCGGACGTAGAGGTTCAGCTGCTTCCTGACAACAACCCCAAGACCCTTCCTCACCGACCAGGGGAGTTGATTTTTCCCTTGATGGCAATCACTGAGGGAGGGGTTAGATTCCCCCTTCATCAATTTGTCCGATGAGTTCTCCGAACCCTTTCTCTTACCTTTTCCCAGCTCACGGTAAACTTCTACCGAATCATCACAAGCGTTATTGAGCTAAGGAGGCAGTTCAACTTGACCTTTGGGGTCGAGGAACTCTTCGGCGTATATCTCGTGGGAGTCAACCGAGAGAGCAACCGATACTACCTCTCGTGTAGGATAGGATATGACACGTTCCTTGTCGATCGTCTCCCCGACTCCGAGGAGTGGGCGAACATTTACGTCTCTGTGACCGAAAATTTTATGTTCGGACCCGGGGAGAATGCAGATACCACTACCAAGGATGCAATTTGGGACCGGGGCTCCTGGTTGGTAGAAATTACTCTTCGGTAGATACTTTGTATGTTTTTATTATGCCCTGCGTACTTATACTGATCCTTTGTTTTGGTTTTTGCCTTGCAGCCGAGGGAATCGTTCAAGAGCTTCGGGAGAGAGCTAACCGGGCCCGGATTACAGTGGCCTACGCCATTCCCATCACTAGTCGATATGCTCCAGAACTGCTCTTGTACGTCCCAACTTACACGAGCTTTTTAAAGAAGAAGCCGAGGCAGCAATGGGTCCCGAGGGTAGGCCAAGGACGAGGCAGAGGGAGAGGACGAGGATGAGGGGAAGAGGAGAGACCGAGACCGAGGAGAGTAACTCCGGACCTCGGGGCATCCTTAACGAGGAAATTGACCGAGATACTCCAGAGAGAACCGGGCTGAGCAAGGAAATGGCGGGTCCTAGAACTCGCGAGGTGCTGAATCTCAGGCGCCGAAGGCCGGCTGGTCGGGGCAGGGGAACAGTCCCCGGTATGCCAGGCGCCGGGACTTCGAGGGCGACTCCTGTTTCACCATAGGAGCCCCTGGAGAAAAGGACTCGGCGTGAGGGGGGGACGGAGAAGGGGGAGATCAGGAGACGATCCTGATCGAGGAGGAGCAGGGAGAGCCCGGAAGGGGGATTGGTGGAGCAGAGGAAGGCTCATGGGTCAATCCGAGGGAACACCCTTAGGCTCCAGAGTTCTGTCACTTTGCCGGTCGCCAGATCCACCACGCCAACAGTGTCAAGAACCTCGGGGTAGCCTTCGGGATGCTCCGAGGGAGCATTCTTCCGAGGGATGCCCGGGCTATCACGGGCTTGACCAAGGACGTCACGACCGAGATAGCTTAGGCCCTTTTCATTGTAAGTTAATGGTTTGCATCCCGTTCTTTTCAATCTGAATGTTTGCACTAGGTGAATCTCTTTTGTTCTTTGTTTGCAAGCGGGAGCTCGGGCATTGGCTATCAATGACCGGTGCAAGGCGTAAGAGAAGGAGGCCAAGAAGCTTAATCGGGAGTTAGCTCGGAAGGAGGAAGACCTTAAGCTGGCTCAGGAGACTTGCGAGCTCTACCTGGCGGACTTCCAAAGGTGCGACAGCGAGAGGGTGCAGGCAGAGGGTAGAGCCGCCAAGGCCGAGGAGGATGCCAGCACCCTGAGAGTCACCCGGGCCACAGAGGTTGACTTTGCGAGGAAAAGAGGCTACGATGAAGGTTGGGACGCAGCCAGAGTAGAATATAAGAAGCAGGTTCGGGAGATCGAGGCCGAGCTGTATCGGGACCGTTTCTTAGACGGCCTTCGGTATGGCCACGAAGCTTTGGTGAGGAGGCTCAATCTCCCTGAAGAGTCCGATCTCCGAACACTTCCCGAGGCGCCTCCCGGGGAGCTTGTCCTCCTTGACAAGGAGGAAGAGGTGGTGGAGCCCGTGTCCAAGGATCAAAACCCCGGGAACCCTGTCGATCCAAATGCCCCAGCTCCCAAGGACCAGCTCGACCCCAACGATCATGCTTAGAATAGTGTCCTTTCCCCCCCTTTTTTGAAATTTCATATCTATAAATTTTGTAACTTTAACTGGATGGCTCCAGACATTTGGAGTTTGCCGTTACAGGGCTTGTAAATATTTAATACCGAAGCTCTTCCTTTTTGTTTATGATTTGGCGCTAAAACTCATGATGCCTTGTGAATGAATGCTCTCTTTACCTGGATGTTCTCTTTGAAATGCTTGTCTGATTAGTTTACTGCTTAGGTGATGATGTCCCTGCTTCGGTGAGATTTGAACATTTGTAAAGCAAGTTTAACCGAAGCATTAACCGAAGAATTTTTCCAAGCATAGAAAGGATGGTTATTCAGGAAAAAGTGACCTGATCCGAAGCCCCTACTTTTAGGAGGGTCGGTA
The DNA here is from genome assembly GCA_019656835.1 of Rhododendron ovatum. Lineage (NCBI taxonomy): Eukaryota > Viridiplantae > Streptophyta > Magnoliopsida > Ericales > Ericaceae > Rhododendron > Rhododendron ovatum. The sequence goes on from CM033790.1 coordinate 13,828,017, forward strand.
GGAACCGAATCAGACGCAAGTATTTAGTGAATTTTGGGTTTTCATGCCCCTGCTTGTTAACGGAGATGAGCCTAGCGGGTAGACGCGAGATGGTATTACTGTTAGGGGACGTACGCTGGAGTCACGAAGGGATATGGCTTCGGCCATAGGTTTAGGACACAGTGAGTCCGAGTAGTGAGAGACTTTTAGTGGGTTGGTTTAAAGGGCTTGGGAGGAAGCCGAGTATCCTTAAAGCGAGTGACCAGAAATCCAAACGACCGAAGAGGCCGGGGCGACTTTAATGGGAATTTTGTCTGAAGGTATCACCTACGGGAGAACAATATCCCTAAAGTCAGTGTAAAATGGTCCAGGCAAGAATGGACCGAGTGTAAATAATTTAAACGGCAAAGGGTACACAATGCTAAGAAGAGAAAATTCTCATTCAAACTTGTTGAAGTGCTGTCATTACATAAGCAAGTTGCCCCTGAAGCTTAGAAAGGAAATGCAATATAAAAGAAAATGCAACATAAAAGAGGTAAATTGGGCTTCGGTAACCGAGTACTATCCATAGAACTTCTTCAAGTTGTTTGCATTCCATGTTTTAGCAATGGGGGAACCATCCAGCTTCTCCAATTTGTAGTTTCCTGATCCGAGGTGCTTGAGAACTCGGTAGGGGCCCTCCCAGTTGGGCATTAGCTTTCGCTTTCTGGACTTCTCCACCACTTTTTTCCACACGAGATCGTCAAGCTTGAACGACCTAAGGCGGACGCTTCGGTTGTAACCTTTTCCAACCTCCTGTTGGTATGATGCAAGCTTGATCCTTGCGTTATCGCGTTCCTCTTCGGCTAAGTCGAGGTCCGAAGCAATGCTGTTGTTGTTGACCGACTCATCAAAGATTTCTGTACGCATTGTTGGGAGTCCGACTTGGAGAGGGATGACCGCCTCCATTCCAAATGCTAAGGAGAAAGGAGTGCGACCAGTGGATCACCGTGGAGTAGTACGGTAGCCCCAGAGTACCCTGGGTAGCTCTTCAACCCACTTTCCCCGTCATGACTCGAGTCGTCGCTTAAGTCCAGATGAAATTGCCTTGTTTGCAGCTTCGGCCTGTCCGTTACCCTGAGGGTAAGCCGGAGTGGATGTGTCCTATTTGATGTCGTACTCGTCTAATATGGCTCGGTATTTCTGTCCAATAAACTGCCTTCCGTTGTCTGTGATAATGGCGAAAGGGACACCGAAGCGTGAAATGATATTTCGCCAAACGAAACGAATGACGTCTGTTTCTTCAATAGTTACCAAAGGTTCGGCCTCGACCCACTTTGAGAAATAGTCTGTGGTAGTTAGGAGGAACTTCAATCCTCCTGGGGCAACGGGGAGCTTACCGACGATATCCATGCCCTATTGGGAAAAAGGCCAAAGGCTTGTGAAGGGACTAAGATCTCGAGCTGGCTGGTGGATGATAGGGGCGAACAGTTGACATTTCTTGCAGCGCTTGACGAACTCTTCAGAATCCTTCTTCATTGTCGGCCACCAATATCCTTGGTAAATGGCTCAGTGAGCGAGGGATCGACCGCCGGAATGGCAACCGCTGTCGCCGGAGTGGAGTTCTTCGATGATGCCCTGTACTTGGTGTGGGTGTGCAACCAGTAGATATGGACCAGTAAATGCTTCGGTAGAGCTTCCCGTTTGGATTGAGCCAGAAGAGAGCGGCCTTGTTTCGGACTTGTGAACCTCCTTTTTGTCAGTGGGAAGGGAATCGTCTCGCAGGTAAAGGACAATTTCGTCCATCCAGCTCGGGCCAAGCTCTATGTTGAGTACCTCCTTATCTAGCACTTCAAGCTCGAAACTGGGCTTGTCAATGGGATTAAAGGAGATGGAACGGTGTCCTGTAGACCAGCACGCCGAAGCGAGTCCTGTAAGGGCGTCGGCGTGGGCATTTTGTTCCCTGGAGATATGCTTGACCCTAATTGCTTTGAAGCGTTTAATGAGCTGGACTACGGCGCTGAGGTAGGTACGCATGCGGTCATCCTGAGCTTCATATTCCTCGAAGAGTTGGTTAACCACCAATTGGGAGTCGCTGTAAACCACGAGTTCTTCGATGCCAATGGCTTCGGCAATCTTGAGTCCCAAGATTAGGGCTTCATATTTGGCCTCGTTGTTAGAGGCTGGGAAGTTGATGGATAGTGAGCTTTCGTGCAGGACACCGGAGGGAGAGAGGAGAACGACGCCTGCTCCTGCGCCTCTGCTGTTGGAGGCGCCATCGACGTACATTTTCCAAACATCACTGTGAAAAAGCTGCCAGGCTGTGCTAGGGTTGGCCTGGAGTACTGCCTCGGTGTTTAGGGTGGGAGCCGAAGCGGGCGTGTTGGGCGGCATAAGCTCGACGACGAAGTCGACTAGCACCTGGGCTTTTATTGCTGTCCGAGGCTGAAAATGGATTTCAAAATTGGCAAGCTTAACGGCCCACTGTGAGATTCGGTTGGAGAGATTGGCCTTCCGTAGGAGAGACTTGAGAGGGAATTCGGTAAGGACGATGATACGGTGTGACTGGAAGTAGGGAGCGAGCTTCCTGGAAGCTGAGACGAGGGCAAGGACGAGCTTTTCTAATGGTAGATAACGCGTCTCGACGGGAGTCATTGTTTTGCTGGAGTAATAGATTGGCTGGTGCTCCCAATCCTCCTGGCAGACAAGGACCGAGCTGACAGCGTGCGGAGAGACAGCAAGGTAAAGGAACAAGTCTTCTTGGTCCCGAGGGGTGACGAGGAGTGGAGCCTTAGAAATATACTCCTTTAGTCGTTGGAGGGCTCGGTCGCAGTCTTCTATCCAATTGAAGCTCCATCGGCTGTCTTTTAGAAGTGTGAAGAATGGCTGGCATTTATCCGAAGAACGGCTTATAAACCGATTCAGGGTTGCGGCCATGCCGGTCAAACGCTGAACATCACGCTTGTTGTGGGGAGCCAAGAGTTGATAAATAGCGTGAATCTGGGAAGGATCGGCCTCAATACCGAGTCGAGAGACGAGGTGGCCGAGAAATTTGCTGGAGCTGACACCAAAGACGCACTTCTCGGCATTGAGGCGGAGCTTGTGGTTCTTGAGTATCTCAAAGACTTCGGCGAGGTGAGTTAGATGATCGCCGGCGCGTAAAATTTTGACCACCATGTCGTCGATGTAAGCCAGCATACTGTCGCCTAGTAACCGTTCGAACACCTTGGTAATCATTCGCTGAAAAGTGGCCCCGGCATTTTTTAAACCGAAGGGCATAACAAGGTACCTGAAGATGCCATGGGGGGTGATGAAGGCCGTGTTCTCGACATCGCCCTCGCTCATGGCAATCTGGTGCTAGCCCCGATAGGCATCCAAGAAGCTAAGTCGCTCGTGTCCGGAGATGGCATCAACGAGATGGTCAATACGAGGGAGTGGAAAGAAGTCTTTTGGGTAGGCATCATTGAGGTTTGAGTAATCGACGCAGACCCGCCATTTGCCATTCTTTTTCTTGACTACGATGGTGTTGGCCAGCCACTTGGGATACTAGACTTCTCTGATTGCCCCTGCGTTCAGGAGTCGGTTGACTTCTTCAATAACGACCTCAGAATGAAGAGGAGAGGACCGTCGTGCCTTTTGCAAAATCAGGCATGTGGCTCGGTAGATGTTGAGTTCATGGCAAATGAAGGAGGGGTCAACCCCGGGCATCTCATATGGGGTCCAAGCGAACACTTCGATGTTCCGATTGAGAAAAGCTACCTTCTCATTCTGATCAGTATCACTAAGTGAGGAACTGACAAGGAAGAAGTGGGAGCCATCTTCGGTTATTGGGATAGTAGCCACGTCTTCTATGGTTTTGTCGTCGGGGGGTCTGCCGACGTCCTCCAAAACTGGGGCCTCGGCGACTTCTAGGAGATTAACCCGGGAGGTTTGTTTGTTACTTCGGACGGCATTGATGTAGCACTTCTTGGCCGCAGTTTGATCTCCGTACAAGTCTTCCTGGTGCCCATGAGTGCCAATGAAACGGACCACCTGGTGATAGGTGGAGGCAATCGCTTTAAGCCTATGTAACTAGGTGCGTCCGACAATTGCATTATAAGAGCTAGGGACATCAACTACCACAAATTCCATTTCAGGAGTCACCAAGCCGGCACGGACAGGAAGAGTGATCATACCAATGGGCTAGACAGGAGCTCCGTTGAAGTCGATAAGGAGAACTTCGGAGGGACGGAGGTCGGTGTTGGGAATCTTCAGATCCTTGAACAGAGAGTAGTACATGACTTCAGCCGAGCTGCCCTGGTCTACGAGGACGCGTCGGACGTTGAAAGTTCCGATGCGTAGCGTGACCACGAAGGCGTCGTTGTGGGGGAGCTGGATGCGGTCGAGATCCTTCTCGATAAATGTTATTGTCCATTTGGAACCGTCATCGATTCTGGGGTGTTTTGGTTCGGGACCAACTAACATGACCTGTTTGGAGGAGAAGGCCTCGTTCAACTCGGCCCGGATGATGCGAGCGGCCTCTGGGTTTAGAGGACCGTGAATGACGTGGATCGTTTGGACCTCTTCCTTGGTGATTGTTTTGGTCTATTGTGCTCGAGCCGTCGTCTTCTGGTGATCGATGAAGTTGTCGAGGTGGCCACCCGCAACAAGCTGTTCCAAGTATGCCTTGAAGGACTTGCATGCTGTGGTGAAGTGACCCTGCTCGTTGTGGTAGCTACATTGGACGATGGGATTTTTGATTTTCCCATTTTCGGTTCCTAGCTTTTGATTTGGGAAGGAGAAAAAAGGCTGATCCTTCACCTGATCGATGATCCGGTAGATAGGAATGGTGAAGACAGTTTTCTCAGCGTTGAAATCGCTTGGCTTCGGTCCCCTCCTCGGCGACTGCTTGATGGTGTTGACCTGTTTCTTCGGTGTTAGGACAGGTGTGGGAACCGGTGTGGATACCGGGGTATTTAATGTCTTTGAACTCGTAGGCCTCCCGATGCCTCTCTCTGCCTTGGATTCGATGAGCTGACACCAGCCCTCAATTCGAGTCATAAGGTCCTTCATAGAGTTTGGCTTATGGTGAGCGAGGTCGTCGTAGACTTGCTCGTCCTGGGAGGTGAGACCGAGCTTGAATCCTCGAGCTAAGATGACGCCGTCGTAACCCTTTATCTCATTGAATAGTTCCCAGTAGCGGCCGGCGTACTGCCGAAGTGTTTCGTCATTCCTCTTGCGGATGGCCAAGAGGGAGTCGATCCTTCTCGTGCTTGTTGCTAGTTACGAACCGGGCCATGAAGGCATCGCAGAGGGAATCGAACGAAGAAATTGACCGAGTCGGGAGTTGATTGAACCAGGTGAGGCCCAGGTTGCCGAGGCTTGCAGGAAACACTTTGCACAAGAAGGCATCGTCCGAGGGTTCGTTCCGAAGAAACAACGACATGACGAGTTTGTACTGAACCAAATGAGTGTATGCCTCGGTCTTGCCGTAATATTTGGCAAACTTGGGTTGGGTGAATCCCTTGGGGGGGTAACCGAGTCGATCTCTCTCGTAAAGGGGGAGGTCATGAGTCGTGTAAGTCGTGCGTCGCGATGAGGTCGGATCGAACGGTCAGGGCCGTCTGGACGCTCAATCGCTGTACGCTTCTTGGGGACAAGTTTGTCCAACCGTTCATATTCCTTTCTCTTTGGAGCAACACTAACCGATCTTCTGGGAAAGTGTTCTTGTCGGTGATGGCAGTAGCTGTCCCGAGCAGAGGGCTCGAGGCACTCAATGATCGGGCTCCTGCTGTGTGCGCCGCCGAGGTGCGAGACGATGGGACTTCTGGCTCTGGGGCCCTTCAGGCGCTCGCGGTATCCTATGGTCTGGATTTCTACAAGGCCGTCATCTCCCCTGGCTGCCCTTATGAGGCTAGGGGTAGATTACCGTCCTGTCTTGCCCACTAGGAACAAGTGGGTGGAAGAAGCAGAGACGCTCCCAGCACCGAGCCTTTCGAAGGCCGATGGTCTCCTTTGAAGGTGCACGGGGGAGTGGGAACGGTCCCTGTGCGATGTGTCTTTTGGGGCTCGAGCGTCCGCCGCTCTTAGTGACTCGAGACGATCCTTGACAGAGGGGCGGTGTCTGTGCTCTAGCAGGTGGCCGATTTTGTGACTGCGAGGGGGGTGTGACGGTCCTTCCTTCCGCCGCGACTCTCAAAGGAATGAGACGGGGAGATTTGGAGGAGGTGTTTGATCTCCGCCACCTCATCTCAGACGTGCCTGTCGTGTTCCATCACCGTTGTGAGATCGTCGATTTTTCGCTCAAGATGGTGGATGTAGGAGTGGAGTTCGAAGGATGGGCCTGCGTCTGGAACTGACGCTCCGACGCCAATTCCGACGGATATATGGGTCTTTCCTAGGGCGGCTGCTCTGCCGGAAGCCAGGCTGTGATCCACGAGGGAACCGAGCCCGTGGGCGATACCACCGTGATGCGCGTCGCCGATCTCAACCATGTTCGATTCAGGAACGCTGAATGGAGCAGAAAAAGGGGAGGAGGTGGAAGCTGAAAGGGTGGCTAGTTCCCCAGTAGAGTCGCTAATTGTAGGGGCTCGATTTGTCGGGACCAAGCCTGAGTTAGTATTCCTCCTCCGCTGCTCCGTTCCCCTGCCTCTGGACCTGCAACAAGTCACTAGGACTGTGGAAGCCCAGTGACCCTCCGACGATCAAGTTAGATGTAAGGAGAGAAGTTTAGGTCTAGGGTTAGGGTTAGGAAAGAATGGCATACCTCTCAGAGATGAGTATCCCTTTGTATTTATAGACCTAGGTTTACTTGGCCTCCAAGTTAGCGCGTGAAAGATACGCTCGGGTAACCGTCTCGGATGACATCATAGATGATGCATTGGATAAGGCGGTTACGGAGCACATGGCCAGACCCTGGCCTAGATGATCCTATCTGCCACGTATCGCTCTTGGTCCCCTCTTGTCATGCTACATTCTTTCAAAAGGCCTTAACGGAACGCTTACTTCGGTAATTTACCGAAGTATTAACAGGAGACTTGATACCGAGCGAATAACTGAAGGATATAAGCCGTGGCCCGCCTGTACTGTCCTATGGATCGTACCAATATGAGACCTCGGTTAACGGTGGTCTGGCCAGGTTACCGAGGCCATAACCGAAGCCTCCACATCCCCTTTAAAAGAAATTTCGACCCCGAAATTCTTTTCATTCCACCTCAAATTATAACAATTGAACCAACAACTTGTCGCACATTTTCGCTAAAATCTTTCGAATACGGTACAATTCCAGCACTGATACTCAATTAATAATTATTCCCATTCAATAATGAGTTGGACACAAACAAATATCACATCAAAAATTCACCAACTGACCCAACATTGGGTAGCTCGGGTCCTTATTCATCCCACAACACAGCACTTACTAACATTCGCACCTCGGACCGAAATCTCATCACAAATAACTAATCAAGCAACACGCACTTCTGTCATTTCCTCCCTCATGGTTTACACATCTGGAACACAAGCCATGTCACAAAATCAAAAATTACACGCCACTAAAGCAATCCCGTTAAGGCCATGCCACTAAGGCAATTTCGTTAAGGCCACGCCACTAAGACAATACTTTTAACACCACTAAGGCCACGCCACTAAGCCAATACTTATAACGCCACTAAGGCCATGCCACTAAGGCAATACTTATAATGCCACTAAGGCTATACACCATGCCACTAAGGCCACACCACTAAGGCAATACTTATAACGCCACTAAGGCAATGCTTATAATGCCACTAAGGCTATACAACATGCCCCAAAGGCCATGCCATTAAGGCTATACGGCTATACCACACACCATGCCACTAAGGCCACACCACTAAGGCAATACTTATAACGCCACTAAGGCAATGCTTATAATGCCACTAAGGCTATACACCATGCCCCAAAGGCCATGCCATTAAGGCTATACGGCTATACCACACCACAAAGGCCATGTCATTAAGGCTATACACCATACCACAAAGGCGACAAGCACACACACAATTAAATCTCAAGTACTGGCGCAGTTTTTTTTTAAATCAACCGCAACTATTGCATCATCTCCCAACCATCTTGGAATCATATATATATAAGTACGCCCACTGGTATTAAATCATCTCGCACACATCTGTTTATGCCACTGATGTGCACACATATACCCCGAACAGGTAATACTACATAGTTAACCACCCTCACGCCACACAAATGATTAGTTGGCTCTACCTCAAACAACAAAGATAAGTTGATATACTAACATGTGTGTTGACTGCATTCTATGACAATTACTAATATAGATCGAGAGTGCAGTTCACCAACAACAATCTCTGAAATAACATCATTATTTAGAACTAAAACAAGCACCAAGTAGTCCAACATGAAAAAGGAAGCAACGTTCATACTCATACCCATTTGCAAATATAATCTTCTTCTTTTTAAAAACAAAAAACAAAACCACTATCCGTTAATTAATTCAATACCCAACTGTGTCGTCGAAATCTCATACACAACCATCACATATTAAGGTCCCCACAAAGCTTAAGAGTGTATCAGATAATACCCCTTATACAACATCTACCTTAGAGAATTCATTTTTAATCCAAAGCGGAACTCCACCCTCAGATATGCATGACTTCATCATTTCAAAAAACAAAAAATAGAATGCCTACCAAATCGTAAAACCCAAATTAAATATCAACTGATACAATATCAGTCCCCTAAGAAAAGAAAAAAAATTTGATAATTGTGGGCTACCACAGCCCCGAGTGAGATCGGGGCGGCCCAAGAAAACACATACCGCTCCGTCGAATCGGTTCAAAAAATTTTGAAGAGCTGCCACCCGGATTTGTGGTTCGCCACCGGAGAAACCGTTTTTTATTTGAAAATTGATTGATTTGAATTGAAAACCAGAGATCATTCGAGAGTTCGAAAGCCACATTACGAGGGGAAAGGGTTTTACGGCACCCCCCTCGCCTGACGCAACGTCAGTCTCTACTAAACGTTTGTGGGATTTTTCGAATGGACTTTGTTTCATTAAACACATAGCAGGTGTCCACAGGTATAGCAAATAGAAGGTGTATGCTGGTGCTTGTGTACAAAGAAGGATGAAATGATGATGGACACATGCATGATGGCAAAGTAGTATAAACTGCCACTGAATCAACTCTCGAGCGCTTGAGAGTACACTCGAGTGCCTGGGAGTATTGCTGACCAAATCCTACAGAGCTAGAGAGTCACAAACAGGATGTCAAATAATGGTGTATACTGGTGCACGTGTATGGGGGGGGGTTGATTATGTGATGCAAGACAGTAGGATAACAGGGGATAAAACATTCTTCACTGGCTTCACTCTCGAGCGCTCAAGAGCACTCTTGAGCGCTTGGGAATGTCTGAAACTCCACCTGCACTTCCTGTTAGCACTGACACAACACAATATAAAGATTGCAAAACGAAATGCTATTTACACAGACCACTGGCCCAGCAGAGGACTTGAAAGACTGATATAAGGGCTCAAACTTTCAAGTCATGTATCCTTGCCATTGCACCAACAGATCTATGGTTTCAAAAATGCAGATGTACACGCCTATGCATGCAGAAGCTCGGAAAGCAATGAAGACTGGGAAAATGAAATGCAATGGCATGCATGCACTTCTGAACGCTTGAGAATGGATCCGAGCGCTTGGGAGTGAGCTGCATGCCAACTTACCCTTAAATGGAAAAATGGGACTGCTCCATCATACAAACATTCTTATCTAAACTTTCAACAAGAGAAGATTTTATTTTTAACTTAGAAAAACTCAGTCCTTACTGGAAATTCGTAAGGAACATTTTTGCTCTAGGAAAAATGATCTTCTGTGTCTGCATGCCAGAATAAAATCATTTTGTTTAAAAGTGCATCTCATCCCAGCCTACTGCTTTTCAAAATGCCATGCATAAGGCTGGAAACAGTCCCGAGCGCTCAGGACCACTCTGGAGCGCTTCAGAGTGTTTCTAGTAGGGATTTTGAGAAAACATCATTCGTGGACTATTTTCTCTTGCTTTTTCACTAAGGTCTCCCAACCATGCACCAGTATTGAAGACTGGGGTAGGCAGAGAGACCCTCCCTCAGAATGAAGAACAGCCTTTTGATTTGAACCAAAGATAGAAATATTTCTACCTTTACTTGACACCTTGCTCCTTAGATGGTTGTGAAAGATCAGAAACAGCAAGTACTCTGGGTTTCTTGGTCTTTTTCTTTGATGATTTTGGAGAACACTTTTGAGATTGGGAAGAAAGTTTTTGTTTTTGAAAATGTCTTCCTTTGAACAGAAAAGAGATCAGAGAAAGAGTTATTGAGAGAGAGAGTCCCCATTTTCAGCTGCAAGACATGGTATATATATAGGGGATATAACCCATGGTCTTGAAAAATCAAGTGATTTTTGAAATAAATCCTTTTTTAAAGAAAGAAATCTTCAGCTGATCTCTTCTCTGACTAAGGTTAAGTGTTGACTCACCTCAGTCGGAGCAATGATGGCTTGCATGGATAGTGGGAATCTTCTTCACCCATTGGGCACTGGGAGAGGTCTCGAGCGCTTGGGAGTAGTCTCGAGTGCTGGGGACTTCATTCTCGAGCGCTTGAGAGTGAGCCATGCCAGTGGTTTTTGGAAAACAGTTTAGAGCGCTTGGGATAGCTTCAGAGTGCTTGGGATTGATTTTGGCCATTTCTTTCAAGGAGCAACGTCTTAACTGGTACAAGGCTTGTTCTGACCCGTATTCATCATCGGGGGGCCTCAGAGCCACAAATTAAGGAAATTTGACAAGTCCAAATTGGGGTGTCTACAGTTGCCCCTTTTTGGACGGCGCCCGGCATCATGTTTGGATGCGAGTGTCGCCCAAAGATCGAGACAACCCAATTCGAGCCAAATCAAATCCTCAATTTATGAATCAAATGCAGATGAAAAGCATATAAGCACTCAATGCATGAGGTCGTGTCTTTTCGGACTGCCTACGTACCCTGTTTGTAGGGATCAGACCAGCGTAGTTCTTTGGGGCAAATGCAAACACGTGCGATGCATGCATTGGAAAGAAATCGACAAATGTTTTGGCAATGATAGAGACAAGAAATGGAGCCCATCCGCTGCTCTGTTCGGTGGACAAAATGATGAAAGAAGTATCACGCGTTGGGTAAAACTTCTTGCGAATACATCGACAATTGTGAAATTTAGAAAACTTTTATCGACATCTAAGCAGAACTTTTGGGCAAATGAAGATGATCCAGAATAGATTACGAAACGAAATCCGCCCTCGATTGCTCTGTCTCAACTCGGATTTAAACAGGACTGAGATTGATTTTGTAAAAATTCTTGAAGGACAATGATCCTTAACCAAGGTGCTATGCATGAGCTTATGAAGGGTAACAAAAAGAGTCAAGCACTGGGGACCCACTCCCGAGCGCTTGGGAGTGGTCTCGAGCGCTCGGGACCGTCGCTGGGGACCACCGACCCTTCATCTTCTTCTTTGAGTTGGGGGTTAAAACTCTGGTTCTCGAGCGCTCGAGAACCAGACCGACGGCTGCTCTTACCTTCTCGACTGCTCTCACTCTCTTAACTCTCTCAGCTCTCTCGGCTCTCTCACTCTTCTCGACTCTCTCAGCTCTTTCACTCTTCTCGACTCTCTCAGCTCTCTCACTCTCGATCCTTTCAGCTCTCTCACTCTCGATCCTTTCAGCTCTTTCACTCTCGATCTTGCAATGGCATGGGGGGATGGAGACATGGTGGTCGGCGGCGGCGAAGGGGCGGAGCCTGCTGGTCAGGAGATCGCGCTCGGTGCCACGGTGGTGGCAACCAAAGGGGGAGGTGGCAGTACAGGGGCAGAGCCCGGCGGCGGGGACGCCATGGTCGATCCCACAGTGGTGGCAGCGGCTGGTGACCAGGGAGTGGCAGTTGCTATCGGTGGTAGTGCAGAGGCGACTGTAGCAGGGGGTTTCGGTAGCGGGGACGGAGGTTCGGGTAGGCCTCTCACCCCTACCGTGGAGAAGTTGCTTGTGGCTGCCGAGCGGGCAAGCAACGGGGGACGAGCTGACCTTGGGGGCGAGGAGGTAGTTGTCAGACAGTTCAGCGCGACGCCGGTGCTGAGGACGGCGACGGCGTTGGAGCCGAGGAGTGGGGATAGTGGGATTAGGTCCTCACGCCCTGTTCTCTTCGTGGACGGGGACTTCCTAAAGGGCGCGGAGCCTCGAGGTGTCTTGGACGCGCATGGTCTCAACTCTGTGGTCGCCGCGGTGCTGAGGGACGCTAGCACGCCTGAGGACCAGGCTTCGGCGTCGCTTTTGGGGGCTCTGCTGAGTGGAGTAGGCTCGGATGCCCAGGAGGTGGTTGTACCGGAGGGGGAGGAGTTGGGAGGGGATAGGGTGTATGCCGGGGAGGCTGCTGAGGTGCGGGTTACCGCGGTAGACGAGGCCAAAGCCTACCTGGAGGAGCAGTGGGCTTACCTGGCGAGGGAGCAGCTCGGGTTCACCCCAGCTACTTATGCTCCTCGACTGCACTTCTTTGAGCCTGTGGAAATGACGGCTTACGTCCCCGGCCGCGCCGACTATCCTGAGAAGATGCTCTTCCGGGATCGAGCTTCACACATTTCCTCTGGGTGGACTACGGTGAGCCTCTGATCACTATATTTTCTCGAATTTCGCAATTTACTCCCAAATTTTACTTCCTGCTTGAGATCTAACGCTATTTCTTGCTTTGTTGAAACAGCGCACGACGGACATGTACGGCCACGAGGGCTCAGCCAGCTCCCTAGCGCACTTCAGAGCCTTGCCTGAGAGGGCACGAGCACTGGTGGAGGCAGCAGGGTTCGGGCCTTTCGTACAGCTGCTGATAGTGGTGAGGGTAAACCGGGCTGTGCTTACAGCGCTGGCGGAGAGGTGGTGGGACACCACCAACACCTTCCACTTCCAGTTCGCGGAGATGACGGTGACGCCCCTCGACTTTGCGGCGATCACAGGGCTTAGGGTTGGCGGAGACCCGATCCCTTACGACTCGAGCTTGGTGCTGGACGACGTGGCTTTGAGGTGGTTCCTCGGGCGAGTGCCACGCCATAGCAGAGGGATGGCAGCTTACGGGCAGTTCGTGAAGTACTGGGACCACGAGCCCGCGACTGACGAAGAGGCGGCCCAGATGGCCCGGGCGTACCTGCTATACTTGTTCGGGGCTTCTCTGTTCCTGAACACGCGTAGTCGGGTGCATCTGTGCTATCTAGCGGGTTTGGTGGACCTGGGACAGGCAGGGCGCTTCGACTGGGGAGGTGCTACTCTGTGCACGCTCTACTGTCTCCTTGGAGCTGCTTCTCGCGGGGTCGGAGACACAGTTGGAGGGTACTGGCGAGTGTTCGAGGTATGATTTTGAATTATTTCTTTTGAATTGCTTTCAACTGCTTTTTGTCTTGAATTATGCATTTGAGATTGATTCGACCTAAGTTATGAAATTTGCAGCTTTGGGCTTACGAGGTTCTCAGGATGTTCCCGCCCGAGAATACTTGTACGGACCTGAACCTGCTTCCCCGCGGCTTGGCCTGGGGTAAGGCGTACCAGAGGGCGAAGGAGCGACGAGGGGAGGTGATGACTTCCCGGTGCTGGCTGAATAACCTGACAGGGGTTGTGGTACGATCAACATCTCTTGCTTTTCTTTTATCAAATTTTTCATAGAGTAGACTTATGAACGGATCCCAAAATTTGAATTGCAAGTTCACTGGGACCGGTGGGCAGGGATGGAGGCTGACTTCCTCCCGAGGAGCCGGGAGGTGACACGGAGCAGGGTGCTACTGAAGTGCCCTCTGGGCTGGCAGTGGTACCTGGGGGATCGAGTGACTCGACAGTCACTTGGTCTTCCAACGTTCGCGGTTCCCGGGTTGCTCCCCCCACGCGTGCAGAGGACCGAGTCCTACACTCGCGCTGAGCTTGAGCTGTTCACCGTGCCGGACACGGATCTGGAAAGGCACCTGCGACGTTCCTTGGACTACGCTGCTTATGCGGACCGGTACCTGGCGAGGAGTCTGGGGGTGGAGGAGGAGTTCGAGCGACGAGTAGCTGGAGTGGGTGCTTGGAGAGACGAGAGCAGAGCGCCGAGCCGTGGTGGTCACTTTGCACAGGGTCGAGGACAAGGCACCAGGGCCCCTGCTGGTGGGCAAGGTGCAGGTGTTGGAGGTATGGGAGAGGGGAGTACGAGGGTCCCAGAGACCGGGGAGACTTCAACACCACTGGGGTTGCCGACGCTGAAGTGGACTATAAGCGTGCCGAGTTTGTCGGGCGCACGGGAGGTGATTGACGTGCCACGTCTCCCACAACCGCCGATGCGGTTTCCTGCCCAGGTATAAACAATATTTCCGTTTGTTTTGCATATCGATCACTCCCTATTTGCATGTTCTGAGTCTTGGATTATTCTGCAGGTGCCGCGAGAGTGGGCTGAGCAGGCCGTGATGCTGATGGTGGGGATGTGCCACCTGTTGAAGGACTGTGCTAAGGGGAGGGTCCTTCAGATGAGACCTGCCCCTACGACTGCTTCTCCTGCTGCCGCTCAGGTATGACATGCACACATATTCCATATTTCGATTCGAGCAAAGTTACTTTCGAATATGCACAAAATGAGAAAATGTTTGTGATATGCAGGTGCAACCACGACGTTCAGCTAGGACGCGTCCGCGGGGTACCACGAGCCCTCCCGTTCCCGCCAGCACGCGAGGTCGGGGTGCAGGACATGTGCCACGTGCTGCTGCAGGTGCGGGATGGTTCAAGGTTTTGCCTCGGGAGGCATCCCGGCGGAGGCCAGTTCGTGTGGAGCTAGAGGAGTCGGAGGAGGAGACAGAGGAGTCCTCTGAGTCACGTGTCTTAGGGACGTCGGACTCGAGTACTGCTTTTGGCCCTTCCGACGACGACGGTGACGATGAGCCCGAGAGTTCCGAGTCCGCGGGACCACGATAGAAGAGAATTCGACGGGTCTGAGGCTCGGGTTTTGCTTTGCTAGTTTTACCTTGCACATAGGCCTGCGTGCCATCGTAGTTATAGATTTCGGGCCTGCGAGCCTCAGTTTTGTTCGGGCCTGCATGCCCCGGTAGTCAGGATTTGGGCGTGTGTTTGCCCTAGTTTTTGTACTTCCTTCTTCACTCATTGTAAACACCATGCTGATTTATGAGAATTCACACTTTGCTCTTTTATTCGTTCGCACTGCTGTCACAGAATTGTATTTTATGAAATATGTTCGTCTAGCTTTGAAAGAACGTAAAGAGTACGCGAATTTCGACCGATACTCTCAAAGTGAGGAATAAAACCCGACATTGACACCAAACGACAAACTTTCGAGCGATCGACCATGAAATTTAGATTTAAGGGCTTTTGATCTTAACCGAGCGCGCTGCGCAGTTGACAATGAGTGCTGTGACTCGAGGGGACTTGGAGAATTACCTAAAACGTTTTCGACATTCGACGCTCGCGTTTAAAATGATGATTTTGGTAAGACCGGACGATGAAAGCTTGAATTAGGGGTGTCGACACATCTTTGGAGCGCGTCGTGCGGTCATTGAGACCCGTCATGGCTCGAGCGCGTTGCTTGATTCGACCAAATACCCTTGATACAAATTCCGACATTCCCAAGGAGTGAAAATTTTGGGGACACCCTTGAATACTCAACAAAACACATGGACGGAACTGCTGTATCCCTCAGATAACTGCTGGGAATCATCAAACTTTTAATGTTTGCGTGGAAGCCAAAATGGGGAAGTTAGAGTCTGCTGCAAAACAGCAGAACTCTCGAGCGCTCGAGAGTGGTCTCGAGCGCTTGGGACTTTACTCCGGAGCGCTCGGGACTTCTGTCATGGACTGTCCCTTGCTGTTTCCCAATGCCACTTGTTGGTTGTCCTTTGTTGCTTTCTTCTGTTTGCATGTTTTCAATGTACCTAAATGGCTTTGTATTAGCTGCTTCCCTAGAACAGAATGGCTTCCCAAGGCTTGACTTGTGGTTTTTCCAATATTTTCCAAGTTTCCAAAGTTCGAATTTTGAAAAGATTTTGAAAATGATGAATTTGATGAGTTTCAAAGTTGGTGGGGAAGTGGTGTTGCTCACTTTAAGCTTCTATAAATACCAGGCTCTCCTTTGGTAAACCATTCACACTTCATTTCACCATTTCCCTTCAAAAATCCATTCTTTCCATCACCATGCTAAACCAAGCCTTACTTCGCCCTTGGTTGGACAGTCTTGAGGGCATCGATTGGCTGAACTTCCAAGGGCATCGGCTTCATGCCCTAAGATATCTCTGAGAGGTTGCAATTCATCCCGTCTTGCTGCATGCGGCGGCGCGCTTCTGGGATCCAGAAGTGCACGTCTTTCGCTTTGATTCTCAAGAACTGTGCCCCACCGTCGAGGAGTTTCATACTTATCTCGAAAGCCATGACTCTGCTGAGCCGATTGTTCCTATGATCAGGGAGAGCATGAAGAATATTCTAAAGGCAAAGCTGGGTGTTAGTGGTAACGCTGCTGAGTTTCTTACTCGGGGCAATGCCATTAACGTCGTGCAGTTGTACGAGAGATTCAGCCCACCCGGGAACTTGACAGATTTCGAGCACCAAGGTCGTAGGATGATGGCTTGTTGCATTTGCCTCCTGGCGGCCTTCTTGTTGGTTCCGTCCGTTGGTCAGCCCAATTCCTTACTGGTGGGGGTTGCTGCTCAGATTGAGGCTCGTAAGGATGTTGCTCCATTGGTTCTTGCTGAAACCTTGATGGGGTTAGATGCTGTCCATGCCGGCCGCATAAGGGTTTTTGGTGGTAGCCCGCTGTTGCTGCAGGTGAGGGACCTCACTCAGCTCTCCTTTTTCTATTTCCCTCATTCCTTTTACCTCGATACTCGATTCAGGCTTTATCTGGCTCCTTACTTGTTTTCTCTCTTTTTGACAGATGTGGCTTTGCGACAAATTAAGTCTATTGACACCCCCAGCCAATGATTGGTGGTATCGTGCAAGTGGATGGAACCATCCCTTTCAAGTGATGTATGGTAGTGAAGACGATTGGGCTGATTTTCTTGCTTCTGCAGAGGAGGACGACATTGCTTGGCGATGCCATTGGCTGAGGCTTCCTGCTATGACTGTTGGCAATATGGGCTCGACGCACGTGTTTGTGGCTGGCTTGACAGGCTTCTCTTTCTACTCACCCTTCCATGTTCTCCGTCAGCTTGGACTTAGCCAGGAGGTGCCGCAGCCGGGTTCCGAAGTGCTTCGTCTCCCTCCTTTCAGCATTTCAGGCCTTCGGAGTTACACTCGGTCGTGGGGGACTCGTAGGACCGAGCCAAATGACCCACTATTTTCTATTGCTTCGACCAGAAGGTACCGCAAATGGCTAAGGAGAGATGTGAAAGCAAGGATGGGTTAACTGCTTATTTTGCTAGACTTTGAAATAAAGGGCGTGCTTTGATTTTGTGCTTTTTTATTTTCATGCTCGGCTTGTAATAAAGAAGTAATCTGAATAAAATTGACTGATTAAGGGTTTCCCCCTTTCGGTTCATTTGATCACATGTGGCTCTGAAAGGCGCTTTGGATTTGTCAATTTGCACTTGATTTGGGATCGGATTTTGATTTTTAGGAATTAGGACCGAATCTCGAGATGAGATTGCCTACGTATCCCTTGTAAAAGAGAATCAGGCCCGCACGTAGTTCAGGCTTCGGGTTCACTCGAGTATTGACACTTTCCTTTTGCGCTTTAAATTTTGCCTAGTACCGCCCTTTCGGGTTTTCGGCCTAGCGAGCTTTTCTTTGATTATTTGCCTTAACTTTTGCCTAGGCCGCCCTTTCGGGTTTTCAATCTATCAGACTTGCTCTAACTTTTGCTTGGAACTACCCGCCCTTGCGGTTTTTGGCCCAGCGAGCTCTCTCAGGGATAATAACGTTTGAGTTGATCCAAATTGACAAGATTTGCAAATTCGTTGCCATTGAGGTCGACAATTGAAGCTGCTCCTCCAGAGAGGATAGTCTTGATGATGTAGGGCCCCGCCCATTTAGGTCGGAACTTCCCTCGTAAGTCAAAAATTGGCGCACGGATTTCCTTGACTACCATGTCCCCTTCCCGTAGGTCCCTTGACTTCACCTTTTTGTTGAATGCCCGGGCGATTCTTCGCTGATAGCCCTGAATATGGTACGACGCGCACAGCCTTCTTTCATCAAACAGCATGAGCTATTCAAATCTTCCGCTGATCCATTCAACTTCGTCCATTCCGCATTCCGCCATGACCCTCAAAGATGGCACTTCTAGCTCGATAGGGAGAACGGCTTCCATACCGTACACCAAAGAGTAGGGTGTCGCCCCCGTCGGTGTACGGATAGACGTCCGGTATCCCCACAAAGCTAGCGGTAGCTGCTCGTGCCAATTTCTTGCTGACTGAGTAGTCTTTTCCAGAATCGTCTTAATAGTCTTGTTTGCCGCCTCGACTGCTCCGTTTGTTTATGGCCGATAGGTGGTTGAATGATGTATTTGGATCTTGAATTCCTCAAAGAGTTCAAGAACTTTTCCCTTGAAATGAACACCATTATCAGATACAAATGCTTGAGGGACTCCATACCGATAAATGATGTTTTGCCTGATGAAGTGAGCCACTTGAACCGTCGTCAAAGTTTTGTACGAAGCTGCTTCGACCCATTTAGTGAAGTAATCGACTGCCACCAAGATGAACCTGTGACCATTAGAAGCTGCAGGCGTGATCTTTCCGATGACATCAATGCCCCAGGCGGAGAATGGCCAAGGCATTGCCATCGAGTGTAACCCCGAGGGCGAGACATGGATAAGGTTGGCATGAGTCTGGCACTTGTGGCACCGACGTACGTACTCGATGCAATCTGTCTCCATGGTTGACCAATAGTAGCCTAGCCTTAACACCTTCTTAGTTAGCATCATCCCACTCATATGAGGTCCACAAACTCCTTCATGAACATCTTCCATTACCGCTCTGATGTCGTCTCCGTGAATACATAACTTGTGAACTCCGCAAGGAGATCGTCGGTACAATTGTCCTCCACAGATGATGTATTGAGACGCGAGTCGTTGCAGTGCGATCCGATCTTTCTTAGTTGAATCCACAAGGAACTCCCCCTTTTCAACGAAATTCCGAATATCGTAGAACCAAGGGAGTCCATCGTCCGGTTTGTCGATGTTCATGATATAGTCGTACACACGTTTTCCCATCTGCTCAATCATGACAGGCCTCAGCTTTACCCCAATCGGAAGTTCCAGCATGGATGCCAAAGTGGCCAGGGCGTCTACAAAGCGGTTCTTCATCCTCGGTACATGCGTGAAAGTCACCTTTTGAAAATTCGGGAGGAGTTCATCGAGCTGTTGATGATACGGCTTCATTTTCTCGTCTCTGACCTTCCATTCTCCGTTCGCTTGTGATACGACCAGGTTGGAATCTCCGACGACTTCTAGCACCTTGACACCAATCTCCAATGCGGCTTCCATTCCTACAATACATGCTTCGTACTCAGCTTTGTTGTTCGTAACTTCGAAGTTCAACTTGAATGCGAGGGGAATATGCGACCCCTTAGGCGAGACCAGCAGTATGCCAATCCCGTATCCTTTTTGATTTGCGGCTCCATCGAAGTACAACATCCACGTTTCATTGACCATTGACATTACATCTTCATCCGGAAATTGAAATTCTGTGTGCTCTGGCCCTTCGATCGGACGATCTGCCAAGAACTCTGCCACTACTCTCCCTTTCACTGACTTGCGAGTGACATACTTGATTTCGAATTCCGCCAACAAGAGCAACCAACGTGCTAGCTTACCAGTAAGTGCTGGCTTCTCGAATAAATACTTGAGAGGGTCCATCCGGGAGATCAGCATCACTGAGTAAGCGAGCATGTAGTGTCTTAACTTCTTTGTGGCCTATACAAGCGCCCAACACGTCTTTTCGAGTGAAGTATATCGCTCCTCGCACCCTACCATCTTCTTGCTCAAGTAGTAAATCGCCCTTTCAACCCCATCTTCTCCTTCTTGTGCGAGCATGCACCCCATTGATGAGGGCGTGACGGACAAGTATAGGATCAAAGGTTTTCCTGGTGTAGGCGGCATCAGGATTGGAGGGTTCTGAAGATAAGTTCGCACCGCTTCGAAAGCTTTCTGACACTTCTCATTCCACTCGAACTTTACATCTTTCTTGAGTAGTCAAAATAATGGTTCACAAGTTGAGGTCAGCTTGGCGATGAATCGACTGATGAATTGAATTTTTCCCAAGAAACATCGGACCTCCTTCTCTGATTGGGGTGGCTCCATCTCAAGAATGGCTTTGATTTTAGACGGATCTACCTCAATCCCTCGGGTTGTGATCATGAACCCAAGCATTTTCCCAGCAGTGACTCCGAATGTGCACTTCTGTGGATTAAGACGCATCTTGTGTTTCTGAATTCTCTCGATGAACTTTCTCAGTGCTAGGAGGTGATCTTTCCGCTCTTTCCCCTTCACTATCATATCATCAACGTACACTTCAACTTCCTTATGGATCATGTCATGCAGCAGTGTCGTAGCACCCCTCTGATACGTAGGACCGGCATTTTTCAATCTAAACGGCATAACCCGATAACAGTAGGTCCCCCACTCAGTGATGAACGTGGTCTTTTCCCTGTCTTCTGGAGCCAAGAGAATCTGATTGTATCCCGAGAAACCGTCCATGAAGGACAGTAAAGCGTGCCCTGCAGTGTTATCAACGAGTACGTCTATATGCGGCAATGGAAAGTCATCTTTAGGGCTTGCTTTGTTCAGATCTCTAAAATTGACGCACACTCTGATTCTCCCATCCTTTTTGGGGATAGGCACGATATTTGCAACCCAAGTGGGGTATTCTGTTACGATTAGAAAACCAGCATCGATTTGTTTCATTAGCTCCTCTTTTATTTTTAACACCCAATCGGGTCGCATTCTTCTCAGCTTTTGTTTAACGGGTTTTGCATCGGGATAGAGAGGGATCCTGTGCTCGACGATTTCTGGGTCGATTCCGGGCATGTCTGCATGGGACCAAGCAAAGACTTCTTTAAATTCTTTTAGTGAATCGGTGAGCTCTTGGAGCTCGTCTGGAGACAGCCCGGAACCGACCTGAACCGATCGAGGGTTCTCCTCATCACCCAAGTTTATCGAGATTATTTCTTCTTTTAGAGGCTGAGCATGCCTTTCATTTTCACGCTCGATGAGGGAACGGATTTCCTTGGGAATGTCCCCATCGAAATCTATTCTTTCATCGTCGGGATGCAAACAATTTATTTCAAAATCCGACAAGTAAGCAAATGCGTCGTTCATTTCATTGATGGGTTCCTCGGAGGGAGGGAATACAGCAGTTGACTCGAACTCAAAGTAAAAGCTACGACGGGGAGGGCCGATAGGCACAAACTCCGACTCATCACTAGACGAAGAGTTAGCATCAGACTCAGACTCGAACTCGGTGCAAGGGTCGTGAATGCGTGTTACAAATGGAACGAAAGTGCAGTTTTCATAGGCGCCCACGGCGTCCACAATGAGCTTAGAAGGGTCTTCCGATTCATCTTCTCCTCCTAGCACGAGCACAGCTGCGTCTTCCATCATACCGTCCGGTTCCTCACCTTCGAACAAAGACTGGAGACTACCCAAACCAAAGGCTTCAAGCCAATCCAGTGCTTCGGACAATTCTTCCATCTTAGTTACCTCTTCATCGTCCTCCCAAGTGTCGTTGGCGAAGATTTCAAACCCCGGGTATTTCACTTTTGTCTCGAGATCAATGAAGGGCTCGGGTTCTCCTTGATACGGTGCTTCCTCTTCCTTCTGATCCTTTCCGACTGCATGAGCTCGGGCACGGTTGCGCCATCTTTTCTCTGGATCACTCTTCTTGAATTCGTAACCCAAGCCGAAGCGTTCGTTGCTCCCGAGGAAATGAGGGAACTTAGAGACTCCTTGCTCATAGAGTCCCAAGCCCATACCCGGCAGGTAATTCATTCGCTTCATGATTTTCAATGCTGCGGAACTTACCAAGAAACCATCTTCGGCCCGAATGGTGCAAACCTTCGAGGTTACGACAACAAATCCCCCCATGGCCACGTCTTCTTCTCCGTGCATGATTTCCAGTAGCGGGGAATTATCTTCGGAGTGTGGACGAATACCAGAATCCCCATGGATGATAAGAGTCCCGGAATCCAATCTTAGGATGAGTTTCTGATGTAGCGTAGAGGGTACTCTCATAACATCAGAACGGTGCAGCCATGGCCTCCCCAGTAAGAGGTTGAATGAAGCAGGTATATCTAGCACACAGAATTCCACAGTAGTCTTAAACTTCCCAGTTGCCAGTTCCAGGTTGATTGTTCCCAGGACATCACGCCGTGTGTTATCATAAGCACGGGCACCCAGAGTCGATGGTGCAAAGTCCTTGTTTTTGAGACCTAGGCAGTAAGCGGTGCGGAGAGGGCACACGTTGACGGCCAAACCATTGTCTATGAGTATCGCGGGGACCCACTTTTCCAGGCATTTCATGGTCACGTGGAGAGGCTTCTTGTGATCGGTTCCTTTAGGCGGGAGGTCTTTCTCGGTGAAGGACAAAGTGTGTTGGGTAAGATTTGGGGTTATAAGGGCGATGAGGGCTTCTGGGGCTATGTCAGAAGGGACCTCAAGCTTGGAGAGAGAGTTGACAAGCCTTCGGCGATGCATGCGGGAAGCTGCCAACACTCCCCACATGGACATGCAGGTAAGGGTTTCATGAAGTTGCTGGATGATGAGGTCATCGTTGGTATTTAGGTTTTGGTGGTGAGAGGCATTATGGTTTGAGCTGACAAATAGATTAAGGTGGGTGGGCAGGTCAGGTTGATGTGGCAGGTCATCGGAGTTTGAGGGGTTATTTTGTGGAGCTGGCGAGACAGGGGTGGGGTTGGCGAGATCCTCGGGGATGCGAGGGTTACTCTGTTAGGGGGGAGCTGCTCGGGGACGAGCTTCCTTGCTGTAGGTTGGCAGGCTGATATACCCTACCGCTTCTGGTGAGATTACTGACTGCCGTGGGGGCGGATTCCCATCGAAGACCCTCCCAGAAATCGGAGAGATCGGTATTGGCCTTGCGTTTTCCCTTATCGAGCTTCGTTTTCTCCAGGGTGTCATTCAAAAGTTCCATCTCCAGGGTATTCCATATGTTCTCCTCTTCAAGGGAGTTCCAAAAGTCAACGTTGCTGCTGTTGTTGACCTTTAGAGAGCCTTCGTCCAACATAGCCTTGTTGATAGTTAGCTCTTCACCATCGACCCATACGTTCACCATTTCAGCCTTACCCCAAAAGTCTTCAGGATCCAGCACACAGATACGGGGTTCGTCAGGGATCTCAACAACCGGTTGCGGGAAGAATTCATTAAAAATGTACTCCTGCGGACAGAAGAGACGATCCAAGGTACGGGTGAGTGCGTCGGAATCCCTAGCGATATTGATTATGGTTGAAGCGGAAAGCCCGGAGAATAAGCGGGGGTTCATCAGATCAGGGCCCTGCTCCTCTTCCTGCTCCCAGAACAAGCACACCAAAGATGTTTCATTAAGAGGGTCCGAATCGTCTTGCCAGAGCCACCCACCGGGTTCGGGGTCCCATTCGTCAAACTCCTCGACCGGTTCAGGCTCCGAGAATAGAGCAAACAGGGAATATCCATCGAATGGATCTGCCATCATCTCATCCCAAGCTTGTCTCCATTCACCATGTTCCAATTCTTCGACTTGCTCAGCACTAACTGACACAGGCCACACTCCACTGACAATGGCTCGTTGTTCCACTGCCAGGAAATCATTCGCTAGGTCCTCCCACCTTCTTTGAAAATCCCATTCCACTGGTTCAAGCGCACAGATAGCATCCTCGGCCGGAATCTCGACAATTGGCTTGGGTTCGGTGACAGGGATGATGTGAAGGCTTGGGTTGAAGGGGTGGCTCAGGGAAATGTGGTTTGTGCGGGCATTCACATGTTTCGGGAGTGGGTTGGAGACGGTACTGGGCTTCTGGTGAGGCACAGGAATGGTCTTGTTGTCTATGAGGTCTTGAATGGCATGGCGAAGGCGGAAGCAGTTATTGGTTAGGTGGCCAGGATTTTGGTGATAGGCGCAGAAGGCGTTGGGATTGTGAGAGGCAGAGAGTTTTTGTGGCAGTGGGGTAGGAACAAGTGGTTTAAGGAGATCACTTTCGACCAACTTTTCAAACACCGCAGAGAGAGGTGCTGAAAATTGGGCAAACACACGGGGTTGAGACCGAGGTTGACCGGTTTGGGTTACAATCTGGTTGACGGGTTCAGCTTGGGCCGTGTTTGAGGAGGTGTTTGGGAGTTGGGTGTAATTGGAGTTCCCGAACAGCGTGCTGCTGCTACCTGAGTAGACCTTCTTAGCTTTAGGAGGAGGCTCAGGTTTGTCAAGGATTCCGAGTTGAACTGCTTCTTCGACGGCCAAGCCTGTGTCGAAGAATGTCTTGAAATCAGAGCAGGCCTGAGCCATTACCATGTGCCTTGCAAGGTTGGGCTGAAGATTCCGAACAATCATCCGGATTTGATCTCTATCGGTAGGCCTATCCTTCATCTGTGCTGCCTTAGATCTCCACCTTTTCACGAAGTCCGCGAAGGTTTCCTTGGCTTCCATCTTTGTAGATTCGAGTTCCCGAGTGGTAACCTCCAGTTGGACGTTGTAATCATATTGCGCCACGAAAGCCGCGCATATGTCTTCCCACGAGCGCTTCTTCCTTTCCTTCAACGAAGTGAACCAGTAAAGAGCATGTCCCACCAAAGTCTGGGAGAACATCTGGGCCATGGCGTCTCTTTCTACTCCCCACATAGACAGTGCTCCGATGTACCCAGTTAAATGCGCTTTCGGATCCCCAGTCCCGTCGAATTTAGCAAAGTCGATCGGTCTGAATTTCTCCGGGAGCTTTGCATTGGGAAAAAGGCAAAGCTTGTTGATGTCGAAACCTATCGAGGCGATCTTCTCGTTTCTCGCAACAGACTGTTCTAACTGGGTGATCTTTGCCAGGACCACTGCCATCTCGGTATTCTGC
The DNA here is from genome assembly GCA_019656835.1 of Rhododendron ovatum. Classification (NCBI taxonomy): domain Eukaryota; kingdom Viridiplantae; phylum Streptophyta; class Magnoliopsida; order Ericales; family Ericaceae; genus Rhododendron; species Rhododendron ovatum. The sequence continues at coordinate 13,853,008 of CM033790.1, forward strand.
GGAGCTTCCGCTTCAAGGATTGGCTGCTCCGGGTTGGGATGTAGATTAGGGTTTGGATTTGGATTCAGGTTTAGATTAGGGTTTGGATTTGGATTCAAGTTTAGATTAGGGTTTGGATTCGGATTCGGGTTCGGATTTGGATTTGGATTTGGAAGTCGTCGGGCAACTCCGGTTATCATTATCATAAGTTGGGCGATCTGATTGTCGGTACGTTCGCCCAGACGCTGAATAGCTTGCGTGATCTGCCTCATTTCTCCATTTGGGATTTCTTGGTTCGGTTCCGGGTTTGGATTAGGCTTCGGATTGCCTTCGTTAGGATTTGGATTGCCTCCGTTAAGGTTTAGGTTTAGGATTGGATTTGGGTTTGGATTGTCTCCATTCGGATTGAGGTTTTCGATCAGCAGGTCCATTTCCACCCCCGAATCCGATGCACTGGCGGGGTCTGCCTGAAGTTGGAGCCGTTCCAATATCTGTCCCAAGGATCTGGTCCAGGAGGCTATGATGTTCTTCTTCCTTGGCCCAATCGCTCAGAACTAATAGCAAAGCAAAAACCGTGCTTAGATGTGGTCCCTGCTTACATTTTATAAAGTTTATGCATAACTTTTCGGAAAATGCATGCGCCACCCTCACCGTCATCTACTCCGGTTTTTTTTTTTTTTTTAATGATCGAATGTCTGAGAGATTGCCTTGATCCTCGGATTTTTAGGGTGTATCCTCATTTAGGGAGCGTCGTTCCCCAAAAGATGCTAAAATAAGTTAAGTATTCGGCTAGTATCTCATCAAGAAATTGGCCATCGGTTTGGAATGACTTGGGGTGAACAACGTGATACAATAACCGAAGTGGCGTAAGCAGCACATTTGCTGTTAGCCTGGGCAGTGTCGATATCACGATGTTCTGTTTCCATGTCATTCCTCCCTTTGGTTAATTCCCCGGCCGAACACTAGTCAAGAACTCAACAAAATCCTAGTTTCCCTTAGGTTTTCGCTTGAGGACTCACACAGTTAACAACACGCACAAGGGTGCGTGACTCTTCATTGGGTCTCGGCAACCTCCCGAAGACCGCGCGAGCAAGTCTCGAGAACCGTGGCTGACAGCATGATGACGTGAGATGAAATGCAGCATGTAGACAGTATATAGCACGTAATCCTACCCTGCAGGCCCCTGTCCTAATTTGGAATGTTCTAGGCTTGCTAAACATGTACAAAAGCCGGTTTTGGCTTGAAACGGGTTCCCCGGACTAGAGTCAAAGTATACCTCCCACTATTGAGCGTACACCCAATAACGGTACAAACGGTAGAGATGACTCATCACGGTCGAGGGTTGCTGAGCGTTTCGGGATTCCCTATCACCGGCAGGCCGGGTAGGATTGCCGAAACGCAACAGCGGGGCTGCACAAGGTATATACACAAGAAATAGACAATGAAACAAAATCAATTTGAAAATCCCACAAACGTTTTTTAAAGCTTGGCTCACAAGTTTAATTAAAACTTTACATCCCCAGCAGAGTCGCCACTGTGGGCTACCATAGCCCCGGGTGAGATCGGGGTGGCCCAAGAAAACACATACCACTCTGTCGAATCGGTTCGAAAAATTTTGAAGAGTCGCCATCCGGATTTGTGGTTCGCCACTCGAGAAACCGTTTTTTATTTGAAAATTGATTGATTTGAATTGAAAACCAGAGATCATTCGAGAGTTCGAAAGCCACGTTACGAGGGGGGAAGGGTTTTACGGCACCCCCCTCGCCCGACGCAACGTCGGTCTCTACTAAACATTTGTGGAATTTTTCGAATGGACTTTGTTTCATTAAACACGTAGCAGGTGTCCGTAGGTATAGCAAATAGAAGGTGTATGCTAGTGCTTGTGTACAAAGAAGGATGAAATGATGATGGACACATGCATGATGGCAAAGTAGTATAAACTGCCACTGAATCAACTCTCGAGCGCTTGAGAGTACACTCGAGCGCCTGGGAGTATTGCTGACCAAATCCTGCAGAGTTAGTGAGTCACAAACAGGATGTCAAATAATGGTGTATACTGGTGCACGTGTATGGGGGGGGGGGGTGGTGATTATGTGATGCAAGACAGTAGGATAACAGGGGATAAAACATTTTTCACTGGCTTCACTCTCGAGCATTCAAGAGCACTTTTGAGCGCTTGGGAATGTCTGAAACTCCACCTGCACTTCCTGTTAGCACTGACACAACACAATATAAAGACTGCAAAACGAAATGCTATTTACACAGACCATTGGCCCAGTAGAGGACTTAAAAGACTGATATAGGGGCTCAAACTTTCAAGACATGTATCCTTGTCATTGCACCAACAGATCTATGGTTTCAAAAGAGCAGATGTACACGCCTATGCATGCAGAAGCTCGGAAAGCAAAGAAGACTGGGAAAATGAAATGCAATGGCATGCATGGGCTCCTGAACGCTTGAGAATGGATCCGAGCGCTTGGGAGTGAGCTGCATGCCAACTTACCCTCAAATGGAAAAATGGGACTGCTCCATCATACAAACATTCTTATCTAAACTTTCAACAAGAGAAGATCTTATTTTTAACTTAGGAAAACTCAGTCCTTACTGGAAATTCGTAAGGAACATTTCTGTTCTAGGAAAAATGATCTTCTGTGTCTGCATGCCAGAATAAAATCATTTTGTTTAAAAGTGCATCTCATCCCAGCCTACTGCTTATCAAAATGCCATGCATAAGACTGGAAACAGTCCCGAGCGCTCAGGACTACTCTGGAGCGCTTCAGAGTGTTTCCAGTAGGGATTTTGAGAAAACATCATTCGTGGACTATTTTCTCTTGCTTTTTCACTAAGGTCTCCTAACCATGCACCAGTATTGAGGACTGGGGCAGGCAGAGAGACCCTCCCTCAGAATGAAGAGCAGCCTTTTGATTTGAACCAAAGATAGAAATATTTCTACCTTTACTTGACACCTTGCTCCTTGGATGGTTGTGAAAGATTAGAAACTGCAAGTACTCTGGGTTTCTTGGTCTTTTTCTTTGATGATTTTGGAGAACACTTTTGAGATTGGGAAGAAAGTTTTTATTTTTGAAAATGTCTTCTTTTGGACAGAAAAGAGATCAGAGAAAGAGTTTTTGAGAGAGAGAGTCCCCCTTTTCAGCTGCAAGACATGGTATATATATAGGGGATATAACCCATGGTCTTGAAAAATCAAGTGATTTTTGAAATAAATCCTTTTTTAAAGAAAAAAAATCTTTAGCTGATCTCTTCTCTGACTGAGGTTGAGTGTTGACTCACCTCAATCGGAGCAATGATGGCTTGCATGGATAGTGGGAATCTTCTTCACCCATTGGGCACTGGGAGAGGTCTCGAGCGCTGGGGACTTCATTCTCGAGCGCTTGAGAGTGAGCCATGCCAGTGGTTTTTGGAAAACAGTTTAGAGCGCTTGGGATAGCTTCAGAGCGCTTGGGATTGATTTTGGCCATTTCTTTCAAGGAGCAACGTTTCAATTGGTACAAGGCTTGTTCTGACCCGTATTCATCATCAGGGGGCCTCAGGACCACAAATTAAGAAAATTTGACAGGTCCAAATTGGGGTGTCTACAATAATACCAATAATCATTCTCGAAATACATTAAGTAAAATTAAAAGTGAACCAAATCCCATGTAACACCTACAAATAAAATGGCTCTTTCTGAAACATATATTGAAATCAAATGAAGTACTACTCTGACAGCCACGAGGAGTTTTTTTTTTTTTTTTGATTGTGAAATATGGAAAGCTAGCAGCAAACTGAATTACCAAGAACTCACTCGAACAATTTCCTACAAGATCAGTAAATAACGAAAACATACTAGTTACTTAATTAGCATCACTTACCCATAGGTCGTCGTTCTAAATTCAAATTTTAGGACAGTCTGCAGAATCATGAAACCTATGTTCTGATACCAATTGTAACGACCTGAATTTCAAGCACCACAACATAGAAATTAAAGTGTACGACCCGTCCCACATCATTATTTACAACAAACCACAAGCTGTTCATACATATAATTATGCGTGAAAACACCACCCTAGCCCAACCCCACCGAGGTTGCACCCACCAACTGTTCTGTTCTTATTTTTTTCCCTTTTTCCTTATTGGACACGTACTTAAGAGAAGCACCCCTCCCATGGGCACCTTCCCCCACCCCCCCTTTTCTTCATGTAAAGACTTTATACAACTTATGCATATCTTCTCCTTTTCTGCATGTCTTTCACATAACACATTAACACAAATGCTTATACCTCTCACCAAACTCACATGCAAGCTAGCCAAATGATGCCACGCCCTCCATGCAAATCTCTCTTCTTTTTTATATTTTATCCATTATTAGTTTTCTCTCTTCTCACAATTTTCCATTTACCATTCACATTGGCAAATTTTACACAATCATGCAACCCTTACAGTTAATACTTTTGATTAACTGCTAAAATAAAGACTCGGGTCTCACACCGCAAGCCTTCCAATAATATTAATCCACATTATTAATCGCTAATCGGAAGAAAGATAAAGTATGGGTCTCACACTTACCGTTTCCCGATCGAATTGCGATGATCCGAGCCGCTCAATGTGTTCAGAACATGATTTTAAGAGTACCCATTACAAATCAGCAAAAAAAATGATTGGGAAGGGCTTGATCTGAATAGTTTTTTACTGAATCGTTCAATAAAAAACTGCTCGGATCAAGCCCTTCCCGATCATTTTTTTTGCTGATTTCTCGCGGGTACCCTTAAAATCACGTTCTGATCACTTTGAGCGGCTCGGATCGTCCCAATTCGATCGGAAAAGGGGAGTCCCGCACGGTAAGTCCGTGCGGGATCCTTTATGGGAATTGGACTCTTATATTTTATATATATTGCTTCTGTCGCAACCTAACCTCTTAGAAAGGTTCACACCCCAAGCGTAGGGCTAGGTCGTTGAAAGCATAATAACCGGTAAGACCGGAATCGTTCCCACAGAGAAATCTTCTTTAGCGAATTTGGAATAGAAGTTGCTTAAAGATTGCGGCATTCAAGCGGCCAACTTTGGAGTTTTGATTCGATTGATGAAATTGAACTTGGAAATAAACTAGGTTAAGATGGTCGAGTCAAAGGGATCGATTACCCACGACTTAGCCGTCAAACGGTTCCTTCATCTAACTCATGAGTGGACCGAAACCGTCCGGATTCCACTAGAAGAATTAAAAGCTGAAGACTACTTATAACTTAATTCAAAGCTCTAATTCAAATTGAACTCATTTAACGCAAGTGAGAGACGAAAAGAGATCGTTCGCACGCGTAGGATTATCAAGCTCGTAGCACAAGACGATAAACTTCATTGATCAAAGAAGCCACCAACCCCAAGATCAAAGCTAGAAATCAGGGGTTTAATTCATTCAAAAGCTGGAGATTAAGCTAAAGTTAAGAGAAACCATTTAATCGACTAATCCTTAGGGTGAACCTCACCCCATGACCGAACCGATTAACTACTCACTCATAATAAAAAGACTAGAAAAAGAGTTAAGCATGAAAAACATGATTCACCGATGAAAACGAAAATAAACTTGATTTATAAGAAGATCTAACAAGTAGCTACAACATTAATACATGAGAAAACATCAAAACACTTAAACTTACTTGAGTTCTTGAAGGAAAATGACTTGAAAAGCTTGAAAGACTAACAATGGAAATCCTAGAGCAAAAACTAGAAAACTAGGCCTAAAACTAACTAATGGCCTCTATCTTCCACAAATGGCTTACAAAGCTATTTATAGGCCTTACAAATCAGCCATAAAATGGACCAAAAGGTCTCCAAAATATCCCAAAAACATACTAGAAGTAGAAACTTTCCATATATGGAAGGTTGAAATATTCAGCAAAAAAAGGTGCTGGCCGAAGGGCGTTGGTACCAATACCTAAAAAATGAGGTATTGGTACCAACTCAACTGTCTTCTAATTCGGCATGATGGTACCAATACCTAAAAAATGAGGTATTGGTACCTCTGTGTGAAAACTGCAGAACAGGGTCAGCTTGGGCCATCATGCCTTGTAGTGCCCCGACGGCCTTTCAATGCTTGATTTCTTGATCAACGAGACTTGGCGGAGGTATGCCTAGTGGCCTTGTGCTCTTGGATGCCCTCGAGGACTATCTTCGAAGCATTTGCCCTGCTTGAAACACTTTGGCATACTCCTTGCCATCTTGACCACCGAATGACCTACGAGGCTTATTATGATGCCGTTAGGATCCGGTGATGATGAAATATGTACCACCGGGCACTTGAACACTTGGTTCATCCCGAAACGTTTATTGGCGTACAAAATCGCCTTATTAACACGTTTTACCTGAAATACACAAAAACGTACCTTACGTGCAATATCGCATAAAAACGACAATATATATGTACAAACACAACATACTAAATGACTTAAGCACCAAGAATATGCATTATTGGGTGCTTATCATATATATATATATATATATATATATATATGTTAATTGAAATTCTTGTCCTATAAATATCTCCCCTTATAAATAAAATAATGGGAGATATTTATAAGAATTAGACCAACAATTCATCAATAAAATAAATCTCCCCTTATAAATATCTCCCCAAATGAACAATATCACTCAAAAATTCTATATCTTTATGCAAGACACAAGACTCAACGACACATATAAACTCTCCCCCTTTTTGTCACGGAAAAACAAAGCAAAAAATATATATATCCGAGTGAGACACATGCAACCTGAATGCATACGAGAGAATCACACGATATGCAATAACAAGAATCACATAGGCAAGATGGCTATAAGAGAAATGCATCGAATGAATATTTAAGACCATATCAACTCATGGAAGCAGAATGATGCAGATCAAAGAATGGACAGAATGCCATGCTCAAGTCTATGAATGTGAAGCGTAAACGTCGTGCATGAGGAGCAAGAAAACTTATCAAGGATTAAGTGGGCACTATAATCTTATCTCAAGAAAGGTTTAAACAATACTATCACGAGAAAGTTAAACCAGAAACGCTCGAACCTAGGAACTTAAGCACAAACCTCATCGGTTGTTTTAGACTCGAGATTAGTGACTTACACCTAGCCTTGCGGGCCAAAGGACCAGGCAGCTATAACCTCTAAGGCGAAGAGACAAATATAAATAAACTGCCTTTTTTTTTGTTTTTCTGCTTCCTTTTTTTAATTTTTTAGTTTTTATAGAGGTATTGTTCTTTTCTTTTTCGTTTTGTTTTTCAAACAAGAGACAAGAAATAAAAGAAAATCTCAATTTGATTTTTCCAAACCTTAGAGGTGCATTACACACCAACCCATAGGCGGCCCATCTCATAAGAAGTCAAATGAGGGAAAGCATCCCTAGATAAACAACGAACATGTGGTCAATCAAAGTGATTAGTTAAGATAAACCCAACTGAGACTCAATGGAGACCACTTAAACAATGCAAGTTTACGAGCTCCAAGTGAGATTGTGTGCATAGAAACGTGAGCATGGGATTCTAATACCAAAACAGAGACCAACATCACTATGTAACAAATTGATATGATCGAGAAAATTTGATTTGATACATTACTCTCAAAGGCATAAGCATATATAAAACTGATATCAAGAAAGCACATGATTCCCAAGCACGCAAAAATATTGCAAGCATGCACACGATTAAAAAAAAATTGACTCAAAACAATATACCAAAAAAAAAAAAAAACTACTAAGTACATAACAACACATGCCAACTAAAATTAAAAACATTCAAAGCAAACATGTGAGATGACATGTGACCCCACACACAACCTAATCTAGAGAAATTAAGCCAAGAGATTTCCTAAGGTACGCAAACCTAAGAGAATCTAAAGGCTTAGTGAAAATATCCGCTTTTTGATCTTGTGTGGGTATAAACTCAAGTGCCACGACACCATCTTCAACCAAATCACAAATAAAATGATGACAGATGTCGATATGTTTAGTCCTAGACTGTTGGACTGGATTTTTAGAAATATTAATGGCACTTGTGTTATCGCAAAAAACAGTCATTACACCTTGAGATAGACCGTAGTCTTGAAGCATTTGCTTCATCCATAAAAGTTGGGTCCAACAACTACCAGCGGCAATATATTATGTCTCTGCGGTGGACAACGAAACACAATTTTGCTTCTTGCTATGCCAAGCAACCAAGCAGTTTCCCAAATAGAAACAACCACCGGAGGTACTCTTCCTATCATCCGCGCTTCCGGCCCAATCGGCATCGGAAAATGCAGCTAAGTCCATATTAGTACCCTTAGGATACCAAAGACCAAGCGTGGAGGTGCCCTTAACGTAACGAATAATTTGCTTGGCAGCGATCAAGTGAGTCTCTTTAGGGTTAGATTGATAGCGGGCACACACTCCAACACTAAACGAAATATCAGGACGACTAACAGTAAGATATCATAAGCTTCCTATCATACTACGATAAAGTGTGGAGTCAACACTAGCGCCCTCAATATCTTTAGCAATTTTAACGGTGGAACCCATGGGAGTACGAGTACTCTTGGAATCTTCCAAACCAAATTTTTTGACCAATTCTTTCGCATATGTGGATTGGGACAAAAATATCCTATCATTCAACTGAAGAATTTGAAAGCCTAGAAAGTAAGTCAATTCTCTCATTAGGCTCATTTGAAACTCATGGGACATCTGTGCCCCAAATTGTTTCGCATGCCGCTCATTTGTGGAACGGAACACAATATCATCAACATATATTTAAGCAATTAAAAGGTCGCTCCCAATTTTCTTCAGAAATGAAGTTTGATCTACTCCCCCTTTCACAAAGCCGGTATTTAAAAGATGATCGATTAAACGTTCATACCAAGCTCGAGGAGCTTGTTTAAGGCCATAAAAGGCCTTACGAAGGCGGTACACATGATTAGGGAATGAGGGATCAATAAACCCTTTGGGTTGTTCCACATACACCTCCTCTTTAAGGTCACCATTCAAAAAAAGTACTTTTAACATCCATTTGAAATAATTTAAAATTAAAATGAGATACAATGCCAAAAAGTAACCTTATTAACTCCATTCTTGCTACGGGGGCAAATGTATCATCGAAATCAATTCCCTCAATTTGGGTGTACCCCTGGGCAACTAACCTAGCCTTATTACGTACCACTATGCCATCTACATCCTTCTTATTTTTAAATATCCATTTAGTGCCTATGACGTTAGTGTGAGAGGGTCTCGGTACTAAGTACCAAATGTCATTCCTAACGAATTGTTGTAGTTCTTCTTGCATGGCTCATCCAATGATCATCTCCTAAGGCCTCTTCTACCCTTTTTGGCTCTAATGTGGATGTGCAACACACATAATTGATCTCATTCCTAATATGCCTCCTAGTTTTCATCTCATCATTGGGTTCTCCTATGAATTGGCTAATGGGATGGTTAAGCTTTACTCTAGCTGAAGGTTCTTTGGTGGAAAGAGGAACTAAGTTGTGTTGACCTAACTCCTCCTTCTAGAGGCTCATCTACCTCAACCTCACTATCATTTTCAACTTTCTCATCTACACTCGTAGGAATGTCAACAACCTCTTCAGAAGAAACTCCCTCATCTAAACCATTGGATTAAAACTCCCCCTCAAAAATTTTCCAACTCCCCTCATCATCATCATTAACCTGAGGGACTAACTCAACTAGGGTAAAGGTGCGTAGATTATATACTCTAAGTGCTCTACTCGTGTTGGAATAGCCTAAAAAGATACCATCGTCATTCTTTAAGTCAAATTTGCGTAAGGACTCACTATCTCTCAAAGTATGACATTTACTACCGAACACCCTAAAATACTTCACTGAAGGCCCCTTACCATTCCAAATTTCATAGGGTGTGAGGGTATTCCCTGGTCTAACATATACTCTATTTATAGTATAACACGCAGTATTAATAGCTTCAGCCCAAAGGTTTCTAGGGACACGCTTGGCATGAAGCATAACTCTCGCCATCTCTTGAAGGGTTCTATTCTTTCTTTCAACAACCCCATTTTGTTAGGGTGTGCGAGGTGCAAAGAACTCGTGCTTAATGCCCTTTTCATCATAATATTTTTCAATGCCGGAGTTCTCAAACTCACGACCATGATCACTGCGGACTCGTGTGATAGGGTAGCCTTTCTCATTTTGAATATGTTGACAAATAGTTTTGAAACAAGCATAAGCATCAGATTTTTCTCTTAGAAAACCAATCCATGAGAAGCAAGAAAAATCATCAACTATAACCAGAATATATCGCTTGCCCCCTAAACTTTCAGTACGTGAGGGTCCCATCAAGTCCATATGAAGTAACTCTAAACATTTTGTCGTTGCAACTAAATTTGTCTTTTTAAGAGGGCTTTTTATTTGTTTTCCCTTCATGCAACCACCACACACAAGCCCTTGCCCATTGGCAAGTTTGGGCACTCCCCTCACAATCTCATTCTTGGTTATTCGATGCAATTCTGGAAAATTTACGTGTCCTTGTGGGCACGCACCCCAAAAAGTTTTGTTCATAAAATTGGGGTGCGGCCCATTTTTCAGAAAGCGCGACGAAACGCCTCGATTCAGAGTCACCACTCGGGTTTTAGCGGTGAAACACCCAAGGAACCGAACTTGAAAAACGTTTGCCACATTTTGTTTGATTTTGAAAAAGGCATAGACCGGTCCGTCGTCACCTTCGATATCTGAGGTTCGGGAGCCAGGTTACGAGAGGGGAAGGATTTTATGGCACCCATCTTGCCCAATCCGGAGATCGGTCTCTACTCAGGCATTTTGTTTTATAAAACATTTGCATCCTTCTCTCGTTTGATCATTTTTCTAACCAGTTAGGGCGGGGGAGCAGTTAACGGGGATTAAAACTGTAACAACTTACAGTTTATGTGACAAAATGCTTTATGGATGAATTGCTTGCTGTAGGGGGATGAAAACAATTGGAGCTTCGGATCAACTGGATTGTAACGGCTTATTCGTGCCTCTTCATCGGAACCCTAACTCGACGTCTGAACCCTAATCTGCAAAATAGACAGAGGGTGAGTGCACCTTTGCCACTCGTGGCAAAGGCCCTCCGATGCCTTTGTTAGTATCACGTACTAGAAATTTAACCCTAATTCTCTGTAGGAAAGCAATCAGAATGCAACGTATTGCGTACCTTTTTCCTCTAGGTTTACCTCATATTTATAGATTTGTGTATGCTTGTTGCCCAAGCATCCCTGTTTCCATAGGACTCCCAAATCGTATAGGAAACCCAAGATATCAAGGATTCTCGTTTCCTTTATCAGTTTAATGGAAAAGAGTCCTTTTAAGATTCTTTTCCATTACTGGCCGAACATCCTATTCTCATTGGGTATCTTTCTCAGATCCTATATTCTGGGGATCTTATTCCTTAACGGAATAACAATATTCTGGATTCTTCCAGAATGTTCCCCATGCTCCAACAACCGATTTGGGGTTCTTTCCTTGTTCGGCCATCTTGTTTGCCGAACAGACTACCTGGACCAATGACTTCACATGTAACTTGGTCCAAAAGTAATGAAAATGTCTCTATCTGCCGAACAGTTTGGTTTTACACCATTGACTTCTCATGTCATTGGCCTTTAATCAGCCGAACAGACTGCATGGACCAAGGACTTCCCATATCATTGGTCCATATTGCTGTTCTTCATACTGCCCGGCGATTAGTCCAGTCGTATTTAAACACGTGCTCCCAAAACATCACGTGTTCAGTAACTAAATGTATCTGCTCGGGAATACCTCCCTACAATTGCTCCCCAGCTTCATCTATTTACCACTGTTCGGGGGCAATATATGATGCTTAGAAACAGAATTTTATTTAGACCAGACTCTTCTGGTCCCGTGCAGTCATAAATTCAATATTTCATTGATGCCTTTTGGCGCCTCTGTCATTATACCATCTCGAGGTAATGACTCCACGTGGCGCATGTCGTACACTTTTCATTAAATGTGAACTGACGCTTTGTCCAAACGACGTCAATACGTCGTTAGTTGAAACCCTCTACCCCGTTACTTTTCCTATAACGGCGTAAGAGGAGACGTTTCGTCTCCGTTTCTCTCCCTTAAACCCCAAAAAAGGGTTCATTTTGGTTTTCTCACCCAAAATACTCGAACTTTCAGTCTTTCCCTCTAAGCTTTCCGCCATCGCCGCCATCTGCAAATTCAATTGCATCCCAGAAAATCGTCACAGTACCTTTGTAAGATTCTCGTTCTAACTCCATCTCTTCTGCTTAGGTTTCCATCTGAAATCTCTTTTCTTAGATTTGTGGGTTATTTCTAGGGTTTTAGTTCATACCCATTTCCAATTTTTCTTCTTTCCTGAGTATATCCATGGCAGATGATGGTGAGAATCCTTTGAGACCCAGTAAATTTAGGAAATTATGTGAATCCCCTATTGCCATGGCGGCATTTAGGGCGGAATACAACATTCCAGAGAACGTTGGTCTTGAACTCGCCCCTCTAGGGGCAGATAGGGACGGTGGCTCTTGGGATAGAATGTGTATCCTAATCGTGGCCATCGTCGAAGGCGGGGTCCGTTTCCCCCTTCATCCACTCCTTCGCCAAATCTTAAGTTGGTACCGTCTCACTCCTATGCAAGTGTCAACAAATGTTTTTAGGCTGATAATGGGGGTAGTTGCTTTGAATAGGATTCTAGGCACCCAGCTAGGGATCTGGGACATTCAGTGGTGGTATAGTATTGTACTCAACCCTGAGTATAACACATACTATTTCAAAGTAAGAAGGGCAGAAAAGCGTCTCGTGCTCAACCTGCCAGATTCTGCTCGGGACCACGAGGTTGATTTTCTATATGTCACTGGAGCTTTTGAACCACTAGGAGAGGATGGTCAAGTGGTGGGGCTCCACTGCCCCCACGTATGGGGATACCCACGTAATACTCTTCATTTTTTCTAATTTGCAATTTTTTACTGCTTTCTCGTAGCTTTTCCATACGTCTAATTTTATTATTTCAACTTTGATCTTGCAGCTGAAAACGCTAATCACCGTCCTAGACGTACACCGAGCAATATCCGAACAGAGGATATAAACAAAGTCCTCAAGTATACAGGAGAGCCGGGTACTTCTACTACTGGTGGGGGTCGTATCGCAGAAGTGCTTCTGGGATACGACCCTTCATACAGAGGGGTTATAGATAGAAGGCTCACTCACCCCAGCACCAGTACTACTTCCACCTCCACTGCTCCCTAGCCTAGGACCACAAGAGCTAACACTGGAGTGACAGTAGCTGGTCAACTGGGTGAAATCCCAATTTCAGAAGGGGTTCCGTTACCACGAGTGAGAGTTCGAAGATCATCACGGAGTCAGGCTTCTTCTCAACCACTACCCGAACAACAAGCTCCAGGCCGTGTGACTAGCCAATCCTCGTCTTCAGGTTATTCTCCATCTCCTCCTATCTCAAGCACTATGACACGTCAGCCTTTAAACCTCAGCTCCCTCCTCATCGTCTTTTCTCGGGGATGTGGGAGTGGCCGGGTGGCTTCAACTGGCGCCCCGCCCCCACGATCACGTCGCAACAGGGGGGGATCAGCAAGATCGTCATCTTCTCCTCGGGAAGAGGATGGTTCCCTTGATGCTGCTAACGCTCATCGGGACAAACGGCCCAGGTCTGAGGACCCAGCTGGTTCTGTTTCACAAGCTGATACAGAAACCCATCTCCCTGTGTCACCAACTCCTCCAATTCTTCCTCAAACATGGACTCCTCCATTCACTAGGGGAGACCATCCTGTTCATGTCGGGGACAGTGCTAGTTCATCAGAAACAGCACTGGCCCTAGCTCAAGGGTCGCTGCTCCCTGTTGACGTGCAAAAGGAAAATGCATCTGCACCTGACCGGCTCGTTCCACTGGACTTGTCAGTGGTATCAAGGTATTTGATCTTTCCTTCTAGTTACATGTTAGGTCTTTATGTATATGTCGTACATTATCAAACATGTATTGCTACACCCGTCTCTAACTGTTTGATATTTTGCCAGTTTATTCAAAAGATGGTTACTTTGGGCAAAAAGTACCAAGAAGCTGATACTGAGAGGGTCAGGCTGATGAGTGACAACACCAGATTGCTCCGAACAATCACTAGGTTGGAAAGAGAAAGAGACAAAGCCAAGTCTGACTTCAATCAAGCTAAAGGCAAACTTGAAGTTGCTGAAGAGAGCCTCAACCAGGCTTTATCAGAAATTGACAATGCCAAGAAAGCCGCATATGAAGAAGGGTACCAGAAGGGGTTTGACACCACAACTGCTAACTATGTTGAACAGATTCCTGCTATCCAAGATCAAATTTGGATTGCTTACTGGGAAACATGTTTAACAAAGGTTGGCGTTGCAGACGACTCCCCACTTTGGACTGAAAATGAATTACCGAGCAACCGTGCTGTAGCTCCCCAAGAGCATGAAGTCCCCCTAGAAGATGATTTTGAGCAACAAATTGAAGATTTTACTGGAATGGAAGAAGATATTCCCTCTGGATCTCAGACCGTCCAGTCTCCTACTCGTGTCCCAGTTGAAGAACCTATCAACCTTGATGAGAATCCAACTGGCAGTGTTGCCACTGATGAAGCTCATGCAGAGATCCCAGATGAAACTGCTCCTGATGTTCAGAATCTTGACTAACAGGTTTGTGTTTGGTATAAATAGTTTGACTGGTCCTGCGTGACCATAAGGATTGGCCCTGCGTGGCACCAGTACTTTCAAAAACATTTGTTTTGATACAGGTATTCGGCCCTTCGTGGCACTATTGTTTATATTTTGTTCGGCTACCTTTGTATTTGCATTTGTTCGGATGCAAATAGTTTAATCTCTAGTATTTCGTACTTTTGATCATCGTACATCATGCAAGTTTCACATACTTAAGAGCCAGAACAAACATATAATTTGTTTTCTAAGTCTCACGTACTTAATAGCAAACATATAATTTGTTTCCTAAGTCTCACATACTTAGGAGCAAACATATAATTATGCAACAGAATTTGTTAAGTTCCACGTACTCAACTATGTTAAGCAAAGCTTAATTTATATAAACTTTTGTAAGTACCACGTACCCCTTTTTTTTTTAAAAAGACGTACAAGTGTTTTCGTACTTGTATTTCTTTAAGTTTCACGTACTTAACTATTTTAAGTTTCTCGTACTTAAATAAATGTGTTTCATACTTGTAGTCGTTTAAGTTTCACGTACTTAAAAGTTTGAAAAGCATACAAGTGTTTCATACTTGTGTTCAAGTGTATACCCAAGTTTCACGTACTTAAAATTCTATACAAGTGTTTCGTACTTGTATTCGTTAAGTGTCACGTACTTAACTATTTTAAGTTTCTCGTATTTAAATAAATGTTTACAAAGTACTCAAGTGTTCCATACTTGTATTTAAGTTTCACATACTTAAAAGGTATATCCTGCTCCCCAATACGAATAAGGGAGACTAAACGCGTAGTTCGTATTTAAATACCACAACAGTTATACTAAAGAAATGATTTTATTCATAATCTGTAAAAACCTAAGAGGGCGTTTATTCGTACCCCATGAATCAATAATAAAAACTAGAACAGAGGAATTATATTCGTAATTCCTACACAATCACGTAGTGTAAATCCAAAACAGATTTTAATACTTCTAAACAAAGAACTTTCGTAAATTATGAACATTCCAAGGCCTTGGAATTGGATCACCATCCAAATCTGCCAATCTATAGGCTCCTATGCCCACAATCTCAGTTACTCTGTACGGGCCTTCCTAGTTGGCCCCTAGCTTGCCTTCGTTTGCCACTTTGGTGTTGCCGAGCACTTTTCGTAGCACAAGGTCCCCAATACCAAATTCTCTAGGATGAACATGTTTGTTGTAACTTTTCATCAGCTGTTCTTGGTAAGAAGCAAGATGTACCAAGGCCTTTTCTCTCCTCTCCTCGGTAAGATCAAGCTTGATTTCAAGGACCCTGTCATTGCCTCCACTTTCAACCAAAGCGGTCCTGTTGGTTGGCAGACCCACTTTCAGAGGTATGACAGCCTCTGTTCCAAATGCCAATGAATAGGGGGTCTCTCCCGTAGACCTCCTAGGCGTTGTTCGGTGAGCCCACAGGACCAACGGTAGCTCATCAGGCCACTTCCCCTTGGCTTTGTCCAGCCTTTTCTTGATCCCATCAAGGATAGTTTTGTTAGAAGCCTCTGCTTGCCCATTACTCTGAGGGTAGGCCGGGGTGGAATAATAGTTTCATATTCCGTACTGGGCACAAAAAAACTTGAATTTCTTCTGAAATTGGGATCCATTGTCTGTAATTAATGAATAAGGGACCCCAAAGCGAGTGATGATGCTTTTCCACACGAACCTTTCTATTATAGGTTCAGTGATTTTGGCCAGGGGTTCTGCCTCAATCCACTTTGTAAAATAATCAGTTGCTACAAGCAAGAATTTTCGATTCCCAGTCGCTTTGTGTAATGGACCCACGATATCCATCTCCCATTGGGCAAAAGGCCAGGGACTCGTCAAAGGCACCAGATCCTCGGTAGGTGTTCGAATCATTGGTAAGAATTTTTGACACTTCTCACAAATCTTTACATACATCTTTGCATCTTCTTGCATATGTGGCCACTAGTAGCCTTGAGTAATTGCTCGGTGGGCAATGGATCTCCCTCCAGCATGGCTCCCACATGTTCCTTCATGGATCTCATGAAGGAACTTCTGTACCATTTCAGGATGTACGCATAGCAAATAGGGACCTGTAAAGGATTTTCTGTACAACTTACCCTCTGGGGACAGCCAAAACCTGGCAGATTTGACCCTTATCTTGTGGGCCTCCTTTTTGTCAGAGGGGAGTATCTCGTCTCGTAAGAACTCCATGATTGGATCCATCCAACTTGGCCCTTGGTTCACATCCAAGACTAAGTCTACACTCCTAATGCTCGGTTTATTTAGATATTCTACTGCCACCCTTCTTTTGAACTCAGTTGGAATAGCTGCAGCCAACCAAGCCAAAGAATCTGCATAAGCATTTTGTCCAAAACTAATTTGCTCAATATATACCCTCTCGAAGGTATCAAGCAAGTCTTTGGCTGCCTGCACGTAGGCCACCATTTTTTCATTTCGAGTTTCGTACTCGCCGGACAGCTGATTCACCACAAGCTGTGAATCACAATACACCCTAACCCGTTCTGCTTTAAGGGTTTTTGCACTCCTCAATCCAGCTAAGAGTGCCTCATATTCAGCTACATTATTCGATGCACTGAATCCAAGCCGAACAGATAGCTCAATCAGAACTCCCTCAGGGGAAAAAAGGACAACCCCAATTCCAAAACCGGTACTACATGCTGATCCATCAACAAATAGCTTCCATTCTTTGGGATCCTGTTCGGCTACGGGTTGATCCTTCATGGATGATGTTCTAGCCACCTGTTCCTTTCTCGTAGGAGGCAGGGGAGCAATAGTGGGAGAAAACTCTGCCACAAAATCAGCCAACACTTGGCCTTTGATTGCGGTACGTGGCTGATATTCGAGATCGTACTGGCTTAATTCCACGGACCATGTTGAAATCCTTCCTGAGAAGTCTGCCTTTTGAAGCAGTGATTTTAACGGAAACTCAGTATAAACTACAACCTTGTGGCTTTGGAAGTAATGAGGCAGTTTCCTGGTGGCTGTCCTAAGTGCCAGGACAAGTTTTTCTAAAGGCAGATATCTTGTCTCTGCATCCAACAATGTCTTGCTAACATAATAAATGGGGATTTGCTCGATCCCCAAATCCCTTAACAGGACTGCACTTACTGCATGCTCGGAAACAACTAAGTACAGAATTAAAGACTCACCTGGCTGTGGAGTTGACAAAAGTGGGGGTTCTGCCAGGTACTTCTTCAGGTCCTGGAAAGCTTGCTCACATTCTGCTTCCTTCCCTCTTTTTTAGTAACTGAAAGAAAGGTCTGCACTTATCACTTGACCTACTGATGAACCTGTTAAGTGCTGCTGCCATTCCAGTCAGCCTCTGGACTTCCTTGGTGGTTCTGGGACTCTGTAGTCTCTGCAAGGCATCAATTTGATCGGGATTCGCCTCTATCCCTCTCATGGTTACCAAATGGCCCAGGAACTTTCCTGAACCAACTCCAAATGCACACTTCGAGGCGTTGAGTTTTAACTTGTATTTCCTCAAGATTTCGAACACTTCTTTTAAGTCAGCAATATGCCCTCCTTTTTCTCGACTCTTTACCACCATATCACCTATGTAAACTTCTAAAAATTTTCCAATGAGCTTCTTGAACATAATGGTTACAAGTCTTTGGTATGTAGCCCCAGCATTCTTCAGCCCAAACGGCATGACACTGTAGCAGTATAACCCTCGTGGTGTGATGAATGAAGTCTTCTCTTGATCAGGCTCAAACATAGCAATCTGATGGTATCCTCGATATGCATCAAGAAAACTCATTCGCTCGTATCCAGAGGTTGCATCAACCAATTGGTCAATCATGGGCAAAGGAAAACTATCCTTAGGGCATGCTTTGTTTAGGTCTGTGAAGTCCACACAGACACGCCACTTCCCATTCTTTTTCTTCACTACAACGGTGTTGGATAACCATTCTGGGTAGTAGACTTCACGTATTGCTTTGGCCTCCAGTAAACGATCAACCTCCTCAATCACTGCATCTACATGCTGCACGGCTGCCCTACGTTTCTTCTGAATGATCGGCTTGTGCTGAGGGTCAATGTTTAAATGGTGACAGATCACATCTGCATCCACCCCGGGCATTTCCTCTGGCACCCATGCAAAAACATCAATATACTCTTTTAGAAACCTTATCGATTCAGCCTTTTCATCTGCTGGTAGTGATTCCCCAATTAAAAAATATCTTTCAGGATCAGCCTCGTTGATCTGAATCTTCTCCAGGCCTTCAACCACTTTTTCAGCCGGGCTTCTTCCAACATCCTCGATGGTTGGTTGATCTGGTACCTCTAATGTGTGAACATGGTGGACCTTTGGGGCTGTTTTGATGATGGAAATCAAACATTGCTGTGCCACCTTCTGATTGCCTTTAAGGACTTCAATCCCATTTGATCCTGGGAACTTTACCATCTGATGATAAGTCGAGGAGACTGCTCTCATCTTGTGCAACCATGTCCTCCCTATAATTGCTTTATAGGAAGAAGGGACATCGACCACTAAAAAGTCTGTTCTCAACACTACTGATCCAGCTCGAACAGGTAACGTTACCTTTCCAAGGGGCCAGACTGCTCCTGCACCGAACCCAATAAGAGGTGTTATAGACTGTTCTAAGTCTGATTGGGCCAACCCCATTTTTTTGAATGCATCATAGTACAATACCTCTGTACAACTCCCTGAGTCTACTAGAATTCTTTCGATGTCGTATTCCCCAACTCGTAGGGTTACGACCAATGCATCATTGTGGGATATTTGAACCTCCCCCAAGTCATCATCACTGATAGAAAATCCTATAAATTGGCTCCTTCCAAACTGTAGTGATAGAAAAGAAGGATTTAGGATCAGGAGCTTGCTTGTCCTTGTACGGCTCTTTCTTAGCCTGCCTGTATTCCCTTCTCTCTTTATAAGTCTTGGGCTCTGGCTTATCCACTTTTTTGGCAGGTGCCTTTGGCTGTTCGGCAACCGTCCTGCCATCCTCACGGAGTATGTCATCCTCCATTCTGGCATGTTGCTCTATTCGTTCCATCAGTTTAGCCAGTGTGGCTACCGAGTGTTTGTTCAATGAGCGACGTAGCTCTCCCCGAATAGGCAGACCAGTTTTGAACGTAGCAATTGCATACTCTTCATTGCAACTTTCAATCTCGTTGAAAGTCTCCCAGTACTTTTTTGCATAGTCCCTGATCTGTTCGTTTTCCTCCTGTTTCATGGTGGAAAGACTTTCAAAGGTCTTTGAGGCCTTTCTGCTTGTCAAGAACCGAGCAGTGAATTCCTCGGCCAGCTGCCTCCATCCTCGTATGGATCGTGGGGCTAGTTTATGAAACCAGGATAAAGCCACCTTGCCAAGACTGGAGGGAAACATCTTGCACAAGATGGAATCATCCCCTTCATGCATAAACATGGCCTGTTGATAATGCTGTATGTGAGCCACGTGATCCGTATTTATCTCGTAAAGTACGAACGCACTGTGCTTCACTCTGCTCGGCAATCTCGCTTCTTGTAGCCTCTTTGTAAAGGGGGAGGCTGCAATATTACTCAGGGCCTTGCGTGCTGCTTCCTGTGCAGTCACTGTCCCATCCTCTTGCTCTTTTGACTTGTGGGCCGAAGCCTTAACCCAATCAGCATCAGGTCTCTCGTACCTGTCTCGATGATGTTTTCTTGTGTCCTCTTCCTCAGGGGTAGAACTTCGGTCTCTGCTCCTCCTTTTTCGTGAAGAAGTCCTTCTCTACGGTGTTCGGCTTCTACTTCTTCTTCCCCTTTTTCGTGGAGAAACCTCATGACGCCCTATAACAGGACTTCTGCTCCCTCTTCTACGTGAATGAGTTTGCTTACGAACCACCAGAGCCCGTCCATCTCTCTGGGAATTCCTTCGAGAGAGTCCAGAATCTTCTAGGTGCTCTCTTATCCTCTGCAGCTCCCGTATTTCGTACTCTCATTTTCTAATTAAACGAGCATATTCCTCGATTTCTCTTCTCTTTTTATCAAGGACATCATCATCGTTGTATATACTCTTTGAACGAGTAACTGACTCATCTCTTCGATGAGACCTACTCCTTCTCGTGGAGCCAATAGCAGTCTTGTCTCTTTTTTCTTTGGAGTTATCTCTATCATGTCTACCAGTGGGCTTTCTCGGAGCGCCTGGTGGGGATTTATCTCTTCCCCCACCCAACTAGTCCTTGGGACTGAACGGAGTGACTGGATTTTCTTCTGTCATGATTACTTTCTTAGAAAAGTTTGTTCTTTCCCACAGACGGCGCCAATTGTAGGGGGATGAAAACAATTGGAACTTCGGATCAACTGGATTGCAACGGCTTATTTGTGCCTCTTCATCGGAACCCTAACTCGACGTCTGAACCCTAATCTGCAAAATAGACAGGGGGTGAGTGCACCTTTGCCACTCGTGGCAAAGGCCCTCCGATGCCTTTGTTAGTATCACATACTAGAAATTTAACCCTAATTCTTTGTAGGAAAGCAATCAGAATGCAATGTATTGCGTACCTTTTTCCTCTAGATTTACCTCATATTTATAAATTTGTGTAGGCTTGTTGCCCAAGCATCCCTGTTTCCATAGGACTCCCAAATCGTATAGGAAACCCAGGATATCAAGGATTCTCGTTTCCTTTATCAGTTTAATGGAAAAGAGTCCTTTTAGGATTCTTTTCCATTACTGGCCGAACATCCCATTCTCATTGGGTATCTTTCTCAGATCCTATATTCTAGGGATCTTATTCCTTAACGGAATAACAATATTCTGGATTCTTCCAGGATGTTCCCCATGCTCCAACAACCGATTTTGGGGTTCTTTCCTTGTTCGGCCATCTCGTTTGCCGAACAGACTACCTGGACCAATGACTTCACATGTAACTTGGTCCAAACGTAATGAGAATGTCTCTATCTGCCGAACAGTTTGGTTTTACACCACTGACTTCTCATGTCATTGGCCTTTAATGAGCCGAACAGACTGCATGGACCAAGGACTTCCCATATCATTGGTCCATATCGATGTTCTTCATACTGTCCGGCGATTAGTCCAGTCGTATTTAAACACGTACTCCCAAAACATCACGTGTTCGGTAACTAAATGTATCTGCTCGGGAATACCTCCCTACATTTGCAATGATAAATATAGATTGAGAACAAGCACTGAGCAACACAAATACGTTGGAGTACGCTACCCCGAAGGGACGTGAGCAGGTTCTGCACCAGTATGCACTGGCCGATCCAGCACATGCTGATTAGACCTGCGCATGCCACAACAGGACAGGCGTACCCCACTCATTTGGTCTCACAGTCTTTGTTTGCAACCCTCTGGGCTCTGGAAAGAGACCAGCGCACACCCAAGACAAACCACGCAGTTTAATAGAACAGATTATATACAGTCACAGATAGATATGACGACTTCAAGCCGTGAAAGAAAACAGAATACCCCAAAAACAGTGTGGGGACATAGAAGAGGCCAAAACTAAACTAAGATGCAAGGGCCATCCACTGGATCATGATGACAACTGCCGTACGCCAGCCATTAAAGGCCGTATGCCAGTTTGGCCTTGGTCCAGTGCTTGGCTTTTGCATCATTTGGGCTCTGGAACATGGCCAGAAGGATCCCAGAGGCCTTCCAAACGGATGATAAATAAGCATAAACCATTACACTAAGCAGTTCTAATCATACAGAAAGCAGTAAACGGATTATTAGCATGCAAGGGTGACCGGAGGGAATGTAAATAAGCAAAAATGATGATCGATGATCCCCACGCCATCATCGCACGCACTGCCATTACTAGCATACGGCATTATTGGACTGGCGTGCGCCATGATTCATCTCATACGTTTGACGTATTTTATCAGTTTAAGGCCAGGACTAGTATTGCTTACTAGCCTGGACCTTGCTGGTCCCCCTCAAGAGCTGAAAACAGAAAGGAACGCAAAGGTGGTATACCTTTTTGTGTTAAGATTTGGAGATGGTATTGAGCTTTAAAGGTTGAAGATGGAGGTTGTATGGTGACTGGACATCAGTGGGTGTATGGAAGTGGGTTGCCTTCCTTTCTCTTTCAATGGAAGAAGAGAGATAGAGAGCAAGAAGAGAGGAGAAGAAGGCCTTTTGCTTCTTAATGTGTCTAACCCCTTGCAAATGAATGCAAAGGGGGTATTTATAGAGGAGAGAGGGACTGAGATCAGTTGGGCTAAGGCCTTGTTTGGCTGATTGGGTCAAGAATGGAGCCTCCCATGCATTAAATGCATGGGACTAGTTGATGGGGGGTGTAGGAGAGAAAGGGGAACGTCCCTGCCGAGTGTAATCATCAGGGAGACTGTGGCCGACGTCAGGGTGGCACAAAAGTCTCGTCCATGTGGCTGAATAAAGTTGATTTGACTGGGCTTGATTGGCATGCGCCACATATGGACCGGCGTGTGCCAGTAAAAGCTGGGTCAACGGCTGATGACCGATACATGGTAGTTAACTGGCGTGCGCCAATGGAAGAATGGCGTAAGCCAGTTTGGGTTTTGCTGGGGCTGTTTGGCTCTGGTTTGAAAGGTTTGAAAGAGGTTCGGGACGCTCAAGGCTCAACACACCATCGTCCTCAGACTGTTCTCAACCACAATCATCATTGGGGAAATAAAAGATCAGAAAACAACGTTATCTGGACAGTCCAGAATGGGGTGTCTACAATCCTAAACGTTGGTGCCAAATTTCTACATCGTCAAGCAAGACTCGATGACACACATTAGACCTTGCAGTTTCAACACAATAACAATTATCCAAAGATCGAATACATTTAACCACACACACACCCAAAGCATATATAATAAAGCAATTATTTTTAGAGAAATTGACTTCATGCATATTATCACAGAATTGCCCAATACTTAACAGGTTAGCTTTTAAACCCTCAACATATAACACATTTTCTATCGGAGGGATTCTGGGTGCATTTACGGTGCCTTATCCTACGATTTTACCCGTATTACCATCACCGAATGTGACAAAACCACCATTATACTTCTCTAGCTTAGCAAACATAGATTTATTTTCAGTCATGTGTCTAGAACATCCATTGTCTAAGTACCAAGCACAAGCATCATGTGCCCGAAAAGCAATGTGTCTACATGACAAACAACATCGACTCTCTTTCATGTTTGCTTCGGTTTGGTATTCACATGCGAGGTGTGACCGTGTCTAGTACGTCTTTCAACAATCCTATCAGTCTCTCCATTATTATTAGCCAAAATTTGACAACTTTTTGATTTCCTCGACGAGGTGAGAAGTTTGATTCGCCAACTGACTCAATATCTTTTTAAAATTTTCATTCTTAAGGTTTGTGGGAGACTGACGCACAACTTGAGGTCTTCCCATATTGGGTTGACCATACCGAACACTTTTATTAACTGGGGCTACAAACAATTTTCCCTTTGTTCTTTGATTGTTCCTTCTAAGTGTATAACAAAAAGGTCGAATGTGACCTTGACCACCACAGTAGTGACAAATAAACAAATTTTTCTTTTCAGGAGCATGATTACTGTTGCAAGCATTTTTAATGATGGTGGGAGATTTAATAAAAGATTCAAGTTTATCGCTCACTATCTCATTCTCTACAATTTCAGATTTCACAAAATTGATTTCCCTTTTTGTGAACTCGTTAGCCTTATGTATCAATGAAGGTGGATCAACAAACCCTAAGCCGCTTCTATTTCTAAACATATGTGTCATCTCGGCAATACGAGTTGCACCACACTCATTACGCTTTTATGGCCTCAGTGGCCTCCCTAAGGTCATGCTCCAATTCAAAAATCCTATCCTTAGACCCTTTAAGAGCCTTCAAGGCATCCACATTGTAACACCCTGATTTTAAAAATAAATAAGGCGATAAAATATATATATTCAATGCTAATAATAAACAGTATAATATTTAGTGGTCGCTTGCCATTAGGATTTAGAAAGTATATTCGTTATGACATAACGTCTACAAAAAAAATTAGAATATTTTTCTGCTTATATATCAATTTTTATTAAGTTTTGCCGATATCGTCTTACCATGTTAAGATCACTGCAACACTAAAATAAGGCACGAATTTCTGCGAGGTGGAGAACCGTGGGTTTCAAACAGAATAATTCGGAAAAGAGTCGGTGTCTTATTATAGGACAAACCGGATAGAAATCCCTAAAGAATATTCTAGATTTTGGAAGATACACATAGATTCTATTAATTATGTTTTATTAGATTATGTTAGATTTTATTAGATTTTGTTGGATTTTATTAGATTTTATTAGATTATTTTAAATATTAGATAATCCTAGATTATTCTAAATAATATTAGATATGATATAATTCGATAAGAAAAGATCTTTCTAGATGTACCCTAGTTTACTATAAATAGTCATTCTCACATTCCCTCACACACACCCCACACACGTACACAACCAAAGAAGAGAAGAAAATACGAGAGAGAGAGAGAGAGAGAGAGAGAGAGAGAGAGGAGAACAGAGGGAAACAGGGGAAAGGAAAAGGATTTTTTGCAAAGAGGTAACCATCTTTTTTTCTTCTTTTCAAACACACACAGCAACACAGGCAACACATGCACCACTAGCACATAAAATAGAAGGAATTAATCAGGGGTGGAGGAGGAAAAAGAATTAGGTGACTTATTACCTCCTTTATTGCCTTGCACGTACAACACACACTTGTGCACTTGTACAAATTTGTAAAGTGACCTAAGAATCTCATCTTTAATTCTTTCTTTATTAATCACAGCAAATAGAAAGTGGAAAATGGCTAATTGTACATGTGTCTTGATTTCATGTTTGCCTTTTATATTGTTGATCAATTCAGTTCTTTTCAGAACAAATGGGTTCATAATTTCGCAAAATTGATCATGTGAAATTATTAGGCTAAAAATGAAACCAAGTTACTCGCATAGCTTGTGGCTCGACTTGATTCATTTTGTAATTGAATCAAACTCGAACTCGAGTTTTAGGTTACTTAGCGTACCAAGGTCAATACAATGTAAAGATAAAAGTCTTGTTAGGAAATAGTAATAATTTAAAGTTTCGCTAGCGGTTAAGTGGACGCAATGTACACTATGGGCATGATTATTCACTGAAGAGATAGGAGAATTAGATAAAGTTTAGAATATCGCTGGCAGAAAAAAAAAGAAAAAAAGAAGATAAATGAATCTTGTAAAATTGGTAACTGAAGGAAGCTGAAAATCATTACACATATTCATTATTCACCCTTGATAAGATACTCCCTCTTTTATAGACAAGAATAGATTAATAGAATGATAAAATAATTTAGCAACAATATTAGTATTTCTAATAATTTGTACACTGTTCTAGGACGCGGTTCGATACGGTAAATCTCGGAATGAAAGGTGAGTTATGAATTATCCCTGTTACATAAATTTTTCGTAAAATTTATATTTTTGGATTACAAAAGTATGGTTATTTAACATGTGAATTCTTTTGTAGCAAATATACCATGGAGTTATGATGTTTTGAACAGTTTATGAAAAAGTATGATCGATACATCCAAACGATGTCCCTGGAATCTAGGGGACGTTAAAGATACTAGTCAGAACAGTGTTATAAGGGCGGAATGGAAAGGGGCACAGCCGGGTGTCCAATTGAATTGATCAATTCATGTTATGCGCATTGGGGGTTGCTCCCTCAGTACCGGCGGTAATCGTTGGATGGTATCATATTATTATGTTATGGTATACACAGAATTGTTTTTGTTACAGCTCAAGCCATAAAAAGCTGAAGTTATGATATTGGTTACAGTTCAAGCCATGAAAAACTGAGTTATGATTCCTGCTTTTCTCTAGTAAAAAGGATTTTAAAAATTCCATGGTAGGTCATGTAACTCCAATAATTCATAATCTCACACAAGCAGTGTCTTATGTTTGTTGAGTTCTTTCCATTTCAGGTATTCCGAAATAGTAGAAGGTCGGACCGGGTATCTAAGCCATTAAGCTTGTGTTACAATTTTGTAGTGGAAGGAAAAGGAAAAAAATGCAGCGCTCATGTTTCTGTTATTAAAAAGAAAAATCTAGTGACTTTTCGTTTTAGAGATCGCTTCCGCAAATATTAAGTTTATTTGTTGGAAAAAAAAAATGAAAGAGGGGCAATAGAGGCCTTGGGTGAGACGAACTCACTGGCCGGTCACGATATTCAAATAAGCTAGATTTGGGTCGTGACACACGTGCTCTATCTCAATTTTGGCAAACTTGTTTTTCAAATTAGTGGTATAGTTTTTTAATTCTTTAAGCTCGGTGTTCTTAGATTCAATGTCATCACTAAGTTTGTTCCTCTCACCACTAATTTTCTCAATGACACTCATGAGTTCCTTCTTTTTCTTTTTCAGTTTGACACCCTCTTTAAACAATTGATTATAAGCCTCATGAATAGAATCTATATCATCATCACTATTCTCACAGTCTTCGTCAGTCGAGACATACTTACCATCGTCGCTAAGAGTTGTAGAAAGTTCGACCGATTTGGGGGATGTGGGGGACTTAATGTTGGCAACAAGCACAGAATATCTAGGAGCTTCAGAACCCTCATCACTACTATCATCACTATCGTCATCCCACGTAGCCTTATAACCCTTGGCCACTTTCTTTTTAAGAGTGTTTGCACACTCTGCTTGAACATGCCCGAAACCATGACACTTGTGACATTGTATACATTGGGGTTTCTTGGATTTATCAATAGAAGATTTCTTTTCATTATCCCCAGAATTAAAATTCTTGCCCCCATTAGTCGAAGAAGAAAATTTTTCAGAATTATTATTTTTACGGAATTTAACAAATTTTTTGAATGTTTTAGCAAAGAAAGCAAGTTCTTCTTCGTCAAGGTCATTATCACTCTCTTGTGTCACAGAGGATTCTTCTTTAGAAGATTTAAAAGCAATGCTTTTATTAGGCTTTAATGTAGGTTTCTTTGAGAGATGATTCAATTCAAACGTTTGAAGTTTACCTACAAGTTCCTCAAAAAGAATGTCATCAACTTTATCACTTTCTTCGATCGCAACTACCTTAGCCCTAAACCTCTCAGGAAGCGACCTAAGCACTTTTCGACAAACTTTAAGATTAGGGATTGGTTCTCCTAATGCGTGGAAGGAATTAACGATGTCACTCAACTTAGTGATGAAACTATCAAATGTCTCATCTTCCTGCATTCTCAAATCTTCGAAACGTGTAGTAAGCATTTGGAGTTTAGAAGTTTTAACAGTCTTAGTACCCTCGTAGGTGACTCGGAGAATATGCCAAGCCTCTTTTGCAATAATGCACGCGGAAATACGACT
Source organism: Rhododendron ovatum (assembly GCA_019656835.1). Taxonomy (NCBI): domain Eukaryota; kingdom Viridiplantae; phylum Streptophyta; class Magnoliopsida; order Ericales; family Ericaceae; genus Rhododendron; species Rhododendron ovatum. The sequence continues at coordinate 13,880,961 of CM033790.1, forward strand.
AAATTCAGTTTTACTTAATGCTCCATAGATGGCTCCCAAAGCTTTAGAGTTGCCTCAAAACTATCATTGTCAGCAGAATTCCACTCAGTGTCCTCCTTAGCCCTCATTTGTTTAGTTGTAGTGTCTTCTATGGTAGGAGCCTCATAGCCATACCTAACAGATCTCCAAACCCTAACTCCTAGGGAACTCAAATGCGTAGTCATACAGGCTTTCCAGTATGGATAATCATTACCGTCAAAAAAAGGTGGCCTCAAGTTTGAGGCTCCCTCTCGTGGTGCATTCATGTCCATTATAATCAGAATTAAACTCAGGTGGTTAAACCTAAATAGAGCAACCTGCTCTGATACCAATTGAAATTATGTGAAAGCGTTCAATCTACTCCTAGAGGGGGTAAATAGGAGTTTTTAAAAAAAAAATCACCAATTTTCTGATTTAAAAATTAATATAGAGGAACGGGTTGATTATCTCGATTAATCCAAACCAAAAATCAAGTAGTGCAGTAGAATAAAAATAGAGGCAGGATACGCACGATTTACGTGGAAAAACTTAGGGTCCTAAATAACCCTAAGCCAAAACCACGGCCTAACACTATTGATATATTCTATTAATCAAAAAGAAATACAGATTGCAAAATTGTAAAAATCTTACCTAAGCCTTTACCTACTCTCGCCAATCTTCGATGCTCCCAGAGCTTCTTCAAGATCCAATAGATGCACCACGAACTTCATGCCCGATCTCCGGATTCAACCGGCTCCGAATCAATCTCCCAAAGATTCGGCCACATCAGCAAACGACATAAAGAACCACAAACAGTGAATGGATGAATGATATTATGTAAACGTGACCCGAAAACCAAACCAAACGTTGGAAGAAGAAGAACAAATAAAAAGAACGTGGGCTGCCAGAAAACTATCAACTCGCCTGTAACAAAAATGAAAACGTGCAACCCTTCTTTTTCTTTTTATAACCAAAATACTCTCGCCTCTGCCAAGAGAAAACAAAACAAAAACAACAATGATGCACTCCTTTGAATTCTTTCCTTCACTGTATTCAAAATCTCTTACCCCTTAAAAAAATGTCGTCCACCCCTTTATAAAGAAAATGACAATCTTTTCTTTTGATAGATATTTCCTTTTTTCAAAACATATTTTTTGGAGTCAATGATATGTAAACACGGAAAACGTGTTTTGTCCGGAGAAAATATATGTATATATATAAGAATATGAGTAAGGAAAGCACCCTAATCAGTAAAGGAGAAAAATAATTTTGAACTCAATAATGCAATGCATGAAATGTCATGCAATACTTTTACCTCTCACGCAATCGGATCAATTTCATAGCGGTCATCTTGATGCAGATAATGGGAGGAGCATCGTGCGAGAAACTACCCCATAAGAACCTACCCATTACAATCAAACGGAGTGGATAAAACAAAGATACCAATAGAGGTTTTGAACAACCCCGGAAAGTGCCAAAATATCTAACAAAATGCCCCATTCTACCACACTTGAAGCATATCCCTGTAACATTGACCCTTGTGCATCCTTCCACATTTGAGACATGGCCGGGACTCACTACTGTTGCTACTACTTCCACCATTGTGCATTCTCACTAAAATATTATCATAAAAAAATTCTTTAGGCAAATGTTGTCATAAAAATTCTATCAAAATCAACTTTCGTGCAGGTAAATGTTATCATAAAAAACTTCCTCACTAAAATATTTATTTGCAACAAAAATATGTCAACATTGAATTTTTGTAATAAACTTTTCTTAACCCAGACACCCAGTTTTTTTGCGATACATTAAGTGATTTCAATTTGAACACGTGTCAATAATTTTGGGCCAAGCAAATAAAATCCAAGTCTGTGCTGAAAAATCAATCTTAAAAAGTGTGAGTTAATGGAATAAAATGTGACAAATTAATAACATATATTTTTTGTGAGTTTGTGTGAAATGAGTTTCTCCCTTATTTCTCATCAGTTTAAACTAATAAATATTTCATTTTCTTTATAATTGAATTAGGGAACTACAATTGGAACTTTTACTATGGACTCTTGGTTAAAGGACATCCTATGCAAGCGAGTTATGGAAAATCTCAAGAAACAACAGATTCGGGCAATTGAAAAAATTTCAAAGGATATCTTTACAACAAGTGAGCATTGTGTTACCGCTTGCAGAATTCTCTAGAAGAATCTAGACATGGAGGATATATGGAAGGTTCTAGACTTGGCTAGAGAATTCTTGAATTGTGTATACTTACTCAGAATAATCTAGAGATGGTGTATTTAGAGAATTCTTATAAGTGTACACATATAGTCTAGAAGGCTCCAATTAAGGAGATGGGATGATTCTAGAGTTTTTTTCTAGAACTCTCCCCAGATGCCCTATGAATAGAGATGGCCTCATTTGGCTAATGCACCAAGCAACTCTTGTACAATTCTCTCTATAGCAACACAATCTACATTTTTCCAAATCAAGTGTTCTAAATTATCTAGCCTTATTCTTCATACACATGCAAAGGCTTACTTAGCACCACAAGAAAAGGTGTAGGCATCTAAGTGCTGCACAGTTAACTTGTAAAGAATTAAGTCTGTAACAATTGGGTAACTATTGTTGAAGGTGATACCGGTCTTAAATAATTAAGACAATACATTGAAAACTAAGATTTGCAGGAGTTCCAATTATATCTGAACCTTTCGTGCTAAGACAAATGGTTGGATCGGCAGCAGCTCCCATTTCAGGGCAAAACATGGAATATTTACTTGGTTAAGAACAAAAAATTGTGCGGTGGTTGAAAATGCTTTTCATTGATCTCAAATCGAGAGAAGTTGCATGGCATAGGTTAAAGACATCCAATTGCCTCCTCCTCGTGGTAGTACTTTCGATGGATCCTCATATACAAATGGTGGATGAAAACTTGTCTATCCCTGAGCAGCCTCCAGAAGTATTCATAGCTAAAAGAGTAGGCGTTTCCATGTTAGAATGTTCAAAGTTAGTATATGGATTTGGAGAAACATCGAGGAAGGATAGTAGGATCAAATTTCGAGGAAAAAATATGCTGATGCTGGAAGTTAACAATTTTATTTTAGACTATTCGAAAGAGACATGGAATGCAATCCCCTGTTGAATTGCTCTTCCTTTATATAGCAACAATTTTGATCTTGTACCAACAATTAAGAGTTACAAATTTGGAATGACAAGTCCAATCTCGAAGTCGGAAGCCTTAGTTGTTGGGTACCTCTTCCAAAATAGTGACATGTTCCAAATTATGGAGGAAAGAAAGACCGGTTTGTTTGTGGATGCTAATAAGGCTTTTGTAGCTGTAGTGGTGTCACGTCCTCGATTTTTAACATAAATAATAATAACTTTAGATAATTAAAATTCGCACAATAATATAGGTAATACCCCAAAAGATATTACAATTTCCAAATTCGGATAAACTTGATTAGCAGTTACAACATTCTAAAAAATAAACGATATAGTGTAGTACGGTTTTCTTTATAATGATACTAGGATAACTTCTGAAAATAGCTTTTGATGGTGATATCGGCATGCACTCGAAGCACTCCATGACAGTAACCTGCAACGCACCTGAAAATGATAGGTTGAGCTATACTAGCTAGTAGGAAGATCTACTCTAATATTATATATATAAGAGAAGACAAGTGTAAAGGAAAAAGATCACATCGTTAGAAAATGGCAATTTGAACCAACCATGAGCGTACTACATAGTCAAGACGTTTAAGAACTCAAAGGACTCCCTCGTGCCAGCCTTCTCACTATTATGTCACGTATCGTCATCTATCTTATCCCTACAATCAGATTTCGTTCATAAGCCTAACGTGCGAATGCCTATACCGATTTTCCTCAACGTGTCACACTATAGTGGTCATCTATGCCTCTTTGGCAAACACTCTACCAAATGAAAAATCGAACGACAGATAATAATAAGAATAACATAGTTAAAATCTCACACGAAACCCATTATCACAAGTCACCATACACTATAATGATATCCCAAATTCTCAGTTCAATACAACCAACATCGCCCTTAGAGTCACCACGGCGTTCCCCGGGTCTTTTCCCTAAGTTGAACCGGAAGAGTCACCATGGTTTTACACAGGTCTATTCTCAAATCCGCAGAGCAGTTAGGTCACCACGTCTTTACCCGGGTCTATTCCCTCTTTCACAGCGTAATAGGCTTTACTCGGGTCTATTCCCGCATTCACGAGGCACTTTGGTCACCACGGCTTTACCTGGGTCTATTCTCATAGTCAACATATACTCATGATGCAAACCTATCAATACGACTTCATAATAGGGTCTAATGTATTACAATCATTAAGAGGGCAACACCCACATACCAACGAATATAACAATCACACCCATCTTGCATTAACATAACTCATATCAATAATAAGTCGGCACGTCACCATTTCTAACGTTAGTTTACCGATTAACCATTTCACCTCGTCTTTTTCATGATCATCATCATTTCACAATTATTGATCATGCGTCCTCGTACCACATTTCAACCAACACTCATCATAAATTCATAACTCAACCTTTGTGCAATATTTTAGGTCTATCAAACTCATTCTTAAGTTGTGGCAACTAACCACCTTCCACTTCTATAGTCCTAACTTTTTGTATACTTAACATGTCAACGTAATTTTAGTGGCAATTAAAAGGTGACTTTAAAATCTCAAAATTGATATATCATATGCTTGAATTGGACATCAGACGAGGAAGTTATGGCCATTCGAAGTTGGGCAAAAATCCAGAAAATGACAGCAACAACAGAAAACGAGGTAGCTGACACGCCTCCACTCCTATGATCATAACTTTTTGTGTATTTAGAGTTTTAAGGTGATTCCGGTGGCCTTGAAAATCTGACTTCAAGATCTCAAATTCAATTTATAATTTGCATGTTTTCGATATCGTACGAGGAAGTTATAACTGTTTGAAATTGGGAAAAAAACTCAGAAAAACAGGCAGCAGCAGAAAACGGGACACCAAGAGAATTTTGGGAATTTCCAAGGAATTGAACAACAAATCTCAATACAATGATCAATTGCAAGTCTCAAACACTATATCAACTCATAAACACATAAAAGTAGTTAGATTTTCCTACCACAATGGGTTTTGAGCAAAACCCTAAGTGACCCAAGCTTGAAACCACCAAGATCTACCTTCTCCCAAGCTACAATATGAGACCTAAGTCCAAGATTCTCCAATATCAAGAGGAATAAGTGAGGTTCAACAAGTGATTGAGAGGAGAGAGAGAAATTCAAAAATGATGGAGTTCTTATCTCTTTGAGTGTAATAACCTTGATTTTGAATGAGGTTAGGATGAACAACCCATAGCTCTTGAAGATTTTAAAGTGTTTGATGCGTAAATCCAAGGATTTGAGGGAGAGATTGAAGAGAGAAGGGAGCGAGCCGATTTTAGGGCTTGGTTCGTGGTCTTGGAATGAGAAAATAACATAAGGGGTCTATTTATAGTGTCTGAATCGCGTGTTGAAAATTCAGAATTTTTGCAAGATGTACCGGTACTGGAAAAATGAAGTACCTATACAGCTACTCAAAAGGTTTAGCTTTGCACAATTTCTAGTCGAGGTGTACCTGTACAAGAAATTGCCCTACCTGTACACCATGGACAGATTTGAAAATTTTTGCCAACTTTCATCGAATCAAACCCCGATTGCTACCAACACTTTCAAACATCATTTCAACACCAAAATTCAAAGCTTAACTATCAACTGAATGTCTCATATATAACAACACGTCAATCCGTGCGATCACATCGATTAAATAACCAAAGTAAATCAAAGCACAATTTTACAAAAAAAGAATAATTGCACGGGTCTTTACAAGTGGAATACTTCAATTATGAAATCCAAATACTGGCCATTCTATGCCATTTGCGGTATGGGGCATGATTCACATTATTTTGATTACTTGTTTAGTCTAATTCTCAAAGTTCTTGCAAAGGGTGGTGTGAAGGCAATTACTGTGGACGTTGTAAAGAAATTGGTTACTTTTTTTGCCATATATGGAAGGATTACTTAGTTTGAAGGACCGGAGTTTTATTGCAAATAAAATTGGTATTCCCTTTAATGCTCATACTATTGCCATAGGTGCTGCAGCATACTGCTGCTTGAAGCTCAAACACCCTGGTAATATAAGAGGCCAGGTGGATGTGGTAAAGATCAAAATTCCCTTTCTTGTTTTTGTTTTGTTTCAATTCCTTCTACAGTTTTAAAAATTCTCACTAACGTAATGTGTTATTCATTCAAGATGGGGTATTGGAGATTTATAATGTTCTTGCATACAAAGAAATTGTTTACATGTTGTGCATGGAACCTAGGATGCCATTAGGTGCAAAATTCTACTCGGACTTGGGGAAGCTTTATGTTCAAAACTATTTCTATAATGATAGTGGTTTTCTTGGAGATTTGGCTTTAGCAAAACATGGAGTTTATGGTGAGGCTGATGGCAATGGGGATGATGTTGAGTATGATGAGGCAAGAAGTAATGGGGAGGATGAGAAGGATAACGATTGAGAGGAGATGCTAGTAGAGGTTGAAAGAAAGAACTTAAAATCGAGCCATGATGAAGTTCGACGTGATTACCGTCATTAGGGGGTCAACTCTATGTGTCCTGTGGTTCGCATATTGTTATCGTACATGACAACAATATATGATAAAGTTCTAAATTTAAAAGGGAGTAAATGACCATAGTATTTCCATAGCATTAGATTATCTTGTATAGAAATATTCAATATCATTTTATTGTAATTGACTATATCCGGCTTTTCTGTCGTGGCTGCACAAAACATGTTCAACAAAATGGCCAAAGGATATGTTACCATGTAGCGAATCTGGGTTTGGTTAGGTATATTTGGGACTCTTTTAATTGAATGCCTTATTGTGAAATTGTTTCTTATGATTGAAGGTTTTCCAACAGTACCTGGGGTTTTTTATTAGAATGCAGAAGGAAGGATTTGAACTGACCTAGTATACATATGAGAGTGCGTTTGATGCGTATATGTTGCTGTTGGATTTGAGGCCCTAGGGCAAATTCATGGGAGGATTGTTGTTGCTTATAATTTGGAGGGGAGATACTTACTCCGTATGTTTAAAATGCTTTGGCTCATACGTAAGTGAAGTGTGGTGGAATTTAATAAACTCTTTTCACATGATGGTTCTTTAATCATATAACTAACAAGAATGCGGTGTCCTAGAACTCTAGAATTTGTGGTTATTGGCAAGTCCGAGGGATGCATTAGTTTGCTTTATGAGATGCAGTTATCATGCCACATTATGTCTACATTTTTTGGTCTCATATGTTTAACTTTTCGTGAATTTTTGTATAGCATTTTGTCGTAATTTTTGGATTAATTATTTGTCTCGATGAGATTAATGGGAAGAGTATAAAAATAAGACCAAAGTTGGAAAAAAAAACCATATAAGACGACATGATTAAAAAAATATTACCATAACTCCTCTCGTCAAAAGGGATGATTAGTCTTAAAAATATAACATGCATCTCATAAAATTTCAAAAAAGACGAATAGAAAAAGAAAAATTTAGAAAGAATGAGAGAAATTAAAGCCACGCAAGGTCATGTTTTCAAATGTTCTCGGTGTTTTCTTTCAAAGCAGATATGCGAAGTGAAAAAGCAAATTTATCATAAGCCCAAGGAGGCAATAAGGTTGGATTGCAAGCAGTGGCAGCTCCAAAAAATTTTAACTAGGTATTCAAGAATTATCTTTTTTTAACAGGGTATTCAAAAATTATCTTTGACTCTACTAACTCTATTAACCAGTAGTATATACACAAAATTCATATCATATCATTATATAAATAGTGCGATTAGAAAATATATTGGTTCATATGAGATTTTTTGTTCGATGAAATTTTACATTTTGAACCAAATAAGATTAAATCGGCATATAAATATGTATAGTAATATTCAAAAGGGAAAATTTGTGGTGAATAGGTTGGCAGGTATCTTTTTTGACATGTTCTCTTCTTTTTGGAGATGTCAAGTCAACTTTCATTCAGAGAGAAGTCAAAACACTATATCGATACGGATAGATCATTCTTTTTCTCTCTATTTTCTAAATATTTTGCGTTTGAAATATATATTTCGTTCGAGCTAATGCATTAGACATTCAATTATGAATTATCTAGGTGTTTGTAACATAAGGCTGAGTGTTCATATGAAGCTTAGAATAAAATTACTATTAAAAAAATTCCAATAATAAATATTTTGGGATGTTCACATGACCACTCTACCCAAAAGGGTGGAGCCGCTAGTGACCCGCAAAGTGGCAAATAAGAGGATGTTCTACGATGGTTTGATCGGACATAGAAGAAAATGTCAAAACGGATGATATTACCTACATGCCCCAATTGAATTGAACCATTTGTGAACTGATTAAAACACGAATTGATAATGGCTCGTTCGAGTTCAATTCGTCTATTAAACGAATCAAACCTAAACTTCAATTTTAGTCTTTTTAATAAATGAGCCGAATTTGAACCTAGCAGTATTCGGCTCATTTATATCCTAGTGTTAGAGCACGTGTGTCCCACGTAGCCACGTGCTCAGTATATTTTTCAATTTTGATTGGTCTAATGTCGGTATTTTGGGAACTACATTGGAAACAAAATACTACAAGAATACCTAACAGATGGTCAACTATACAAAATGACGAAATATTGTTGGTGTTCACACACACACAAGTACCGAAGAAGTTGTCGGGCCCATGCCCTCACTGCCCAAGTCTTCGGCCTGCCCAAGAGAAACAAGGTACTGTATTAGTGTCGACTTTGGAAAATCAAGCAACAACGACGACCTGATGAGGGACCTTATCAGACCTGCTTCCACTTGGATTTCAATTTTCCGCACATATATATGTACCATCATGAATTTACTGTTATTAAGGAGCGGGAAAATTTCACTTAGGCACCCGACCTTTCACACAAATCACACATGAACACCTGACCTTTCTTAAATTTCATATAAACACCTGAGCTTTCTAAAAATTCATCAATTCAACACCTGACCTTTCTTAAATTTCATATAAACACCTGAGCTTTCTAAAAACTCATCAATTCAACACCTGACGTCACCCCTATGTCTAAAACCAAATGGAAAAAAAGTTAAGTGCTCCAATTTTTTATTTGTTTGAACCTGTGCGAAGATCTTATTTTTCTGATCATTTTATCTTAAAGAATCATAATTAATTTTTGACTCTAAAGTTCTCGTTAGTCAACCCTAAGAATCAAATATCTCTTAGGGCTAATTAACGAGAGCCTTAGAATCAAAAATTAATTATGATTCTTTAGGATAAAATGATTAGAGAAATAAGATCTTCATACCGGTTTAAACGGATTGAAAATTAAAGCACTTAATTTTTTAACCTTATTTTTTAATATCTAAATGATCTATACATAGTTGAAAAATTAATTGCTCTAATTTTCAATTCATTTGAACCGATGTGAAGATCTTATTTCTTTGATCATTTTATTCTAAAGGATAATAATTAATTTTTGACTCTAAGACTTTCGTTAGTTAGCCCTAAGAGATATTTGATTGTACGACTTTCTTAGAGTTGACTAACGAGAGATTTAGAGTCAAAAATTAATTATGATTTTTTAGGATAAAATGATCAGAGAAATAAGAATTTCGCACTGGTTTAAACGGATTGAAAATTGGAGCACCTCATTTTTTAACCATATTTTTTAATATATAAACGGTCTATGCATAGTTGAAAAATTAATTACTCCAATTTTCAATCCGTTTAAATCAGTGCGAAGATTTTATTTTTCTGATAATTTATCCTAAAAAATCATAATTAATTTTTGACTCTAAGGCTTTCGTTAGTTAGCCCTAAAAGATATTTGATTTTACGATTTTCTTAGGGCTGACTAACGAGAGCTTTAGAGTCAAAAATTAATTATGATTCTTTAGGATAAAATGATTAGAAAAATAAGATCTTAGTACTGGTTCAAACAAATAAAAAATTTGAGTACTTAACTTTTTTTCGGTTTTGTTTTAGACGGCAAGTGTTCAATTGATGAGTTTTTAAAAAGCTCAGGTGTTTATATGAAATTTAAGAAAGGTCAGGTGTTGAATTGATGAGTTTTTAGAAAGCTCAGGTGTTTACATGAAATTTAAGAAAGGTCAGGTGTTTATGTGTGATTTGTGTGAAAGGTCAGGTGCCTACGTGAAATTTTCCCTTAAGGAGCTAAACATAATAATAAACACAAGAAGGTTTCCTAATTTCTTCTTTTTATTAGCATCTGTTTTGCTTAAATTCTTCGTGGAGGTTGATGATTGGATTTCGTTGAAGTTATTACTAGAAATTACTACATGGTTTTCATGTGAGTTTGTGTATTGTGTGGATGATAATATTTTTAGAAACAATGTCAATGAATAGAACTGAGAGGTTTTTTTTTTTTTGGTCGCATTTTATAGTTTATGCATTAGTAGAGGGGTTAGGTGGGTTAGCAAGTTAGTTTACAATAGGGTACTCATAGACTGTCCATAGCCCCGAACTCCATCCACGCTCCTCGTGGGGCTCGAACTCCCGCCTTCAGGGAGGGAAGCATGGTACATACCAACTAAGCCAACCAGTTGTGTGTATAGAATTGAGAGTTCAGTCTAGCAGCTTCTCATTTTTCAAATAAAATAGTATTTGCTTAGGAAAAAAGATAAAGTAATCACGAATAATAATAAAAATAAAAGCAATTGAGATTTTCTTGAATGTGTTTTTTTTTTTTTTAACAATCTTGAATGGATTGACAGGAGTCACAAGAAGGTGGACTGACTTAGGGGTGTTCCAGTTTACCTTCTTTTTTTAAAAGTTCTTTTTATCAATTTTTAAATTTAAATATAATGAAAATGAAAAATAATTTTTTGATTTTTGAATCTATGGAATCTATCAAACAATATTCATATTGGTAGAAAAATTATTTGCGCAAACACATGATTTTTGAGCTTGAAATTACTTTCTTTTTAAAAAAATATTTTTTGGAGAAACCGAAACACCCCGACGTGGGAAAAATATCACATACTCCTATATGGAAATTTACACTTTCCAATTATTTAAGTCTTGTAATTTTGATTTTATCAATTTAAACTCTGAGTTTCTTTCACAATGTAGACCATCCGAAAACCATTAATAAACTATGAACTCTTATAGTACTTTGGAATTATCAATATTACTGGTAAACTATATATGGAATCATCATTAGTACTCTTTAATTATTATTATTTTTAACTCGGCTCTTTAATTGTTGTTCGTTGTGATTTTCTAAACACTTGGATGTAAAAAGATTTTCCAAAAGATACTTTGGAACTCTATAGGTAAATATGATTTATTAATTTATTTATTTTTTGCTTTGAACATCAGTAAATATAATGGTTGAGTCAATTGCTTTTTTCTTCAAACAAAAAGATAGAATTTGGCCTCCCCTTTTTTCGCTCCTTTGTGAAGTTTTTATCATTTAACTTCTTTATTAGATAACGTGTTTGGCTTGCTGCAATAGATACCTCTTTTGTGAATCTAAATGTGGGTTATGTAAATTGGCCGCAATTTTAAGCTCCACTGTAGTATCACAATTAGTCTTGCAACTCCTTAATACTCTTGCGTCTTAAGATTTTTTCCCTGGTACATCTTGTTAAGGTGTTGGAGTTTCTTTTCCCAAACCATTTTTCTTTTTCCAAACCACTCTGCAATAGTTGTCCAATACCCCTGTGTAGACACCCCAATCTGGGTCTTGAAATAATCTTTAAGTTCTCTGATGATGAAATAAGGAAAAATATACCTTTAAGGCTTCGATTGTTGCTCCTTTGCTACTCCTTCTCTAAACCTCAAAAAAACCCCTTTTCTAAACATATAGGGTGGCCCCTAGTTCAATTGCAAAGAGAAAAATGCGTTTGCTTAGTCAAAAATAATTTTTTCCATGACACACTGATGGTAAAATGGACACACATTTCAATGTATATAATGTCTTTGAGTGAAACCAATTGGGTTAGAAAGAGAACTTGACAAGCTTTCCAATGCTTCGAACCACGCCTAAATCCGAGTTCGGGAGTGTCCGGAGCGCCATCGTGAAGTTTAGAGTGCTGAGCTGTCTCGAAAAACCGCGCGGCATTTCAAAACGCAGCGCGGCATTTCAAAAAATTCCAAAAAATTTCTCCAACGCACAGGATTTCAATATGCAGCACGGCATTTCTCATTGTGTTGCGCAGCATTTCAAAAAAAATTCTGACAGTTGCAGAAAGTTATCGACCACGCCTGCAGGTGCAGAGAATACGTTTTATGTAGCCTAGAAGTCACCTCCCCTCTTTGGATTGATCATCCTTGGCCCTCTTGCCTATAAATACAGCCCCCCTCTAGTTGAGAAGTACCCCTTCAACTTCAAATAAAGTTACTCTGCCATTTTCTAGACTGTCATTATCTCTCTCTAAAAATACCCCCATTCTTCTTCTCCTCTTAAGTTTAGTAAACTACTGACTTAGAATGACATCCACCTCAAAGCATCCAAACAACCTCACATCCTTCAATCCCCATTCAAGTATTTCAAGTCCAAATCAACTTCCATTCCTTCATCTTCAAGCACATCCAAGCTTCGATCAAAAGGTATAAATAAATTCATTGGGCTAAACCTCGTTTAGCTTTGAGGGGAAGCGGATCGAGGCCCTTCTCGGTCTTTCTATACCGAGTTTGGGTCTCAAGCGAGCTTTATATTCAAAAAGCACAAAAAAATAGTTTCTGTACTGGATACGCTGCACCGTGCAGTATTTTATTTCTTGTACATATTCCTTCTTATGTTATTCTATTTAGTCTGTTTACTGCTTTTCTGTGCGGGTACATTCCAGAATCAAGTTTCATGTTAAAAGTCATTTTTTACTTTATTAAATCTTTCAACATTTCAAAAAAAATTTAACATTGTTTTACATGATAAGATGAACAAAATGGTCTCGAAAATCATTTTTCAGAGATTCAAAAAAAGTATAAAAAACTATTTTGCGGACCTATGTTTGTTTTGTCATGTAAAAGCGAACTGATTCTGGAAAGCGTTGACAGGTACACCGAACGGTGGTTTAGTCACACCGTGCGATGTATCTGGTCCGTCGTGTGGTATTCCATATGATATTGACAGACTGCTGTAATGTTGTTATTCCATTTTTTCGTACATTGTTCATCCATTTCATACTGTACAGTTTGCACCACAATGCACGCCAATGTGTTATATTAAACCCCATGTCCCTTTCCCATACGTGTTTTAATCAAAGTTAAGTTTTTCAAACGATATTAAATCCCTCATTAAAAATGTTTAATGGAGACCGGTCTTTACCGAGCGAGCGGGGTGCTTTTCAACAAAATCTTCTCCGTTCGTAATGTGGCTCCTGAACCCAAAGTCTCAACGTTTTCACTAGATCAAAAACCTTTTTCTCTTAAACAAACTCTCGATTTCTCGGATCATCAATCTCAAAAATCCGGGTGGTGACTCTTCGATCGCACCTGACCGGGGAGCCCACACCTTGGCTTATAGATTCAAAAATATTAAGTAATTCACAAATGACTATGTTAAAAGCTTACGATATGGGATATGTATCCTATGATTACTTACTGACAAAAAAGCCACATCATCTTTTAAGAACGTGTTCTATTCGTTTGATCTAATATTACAACATTCAAAAGATTAGAAGAAAATTTAAACTCTATCAATTAGAGCTCGAATAGAAGAAAGAACATGTTCAAATCATGTTTTGCGTGAATTAGATAAGGGCTTTTTTTCCTTCCCTTGACCAAGACATGAGAAAGTTTTAATGTGATAGACCCCACTTAGAAGACTTGAAATATTTCATCTTAGAAAATTTATTTATTTTTCATAAATACAACGTATGTTTAGATTGTAAATATGTAAAAACTAACTTTCAATTGTATAATTAGGTTTCGTTAACATATCGTACGATATGTGACATGAACTCCAATACTATTCAAAATGAGAAGAACAATATGCAATATGCCATTTGGAAACATAGCAAATGACATGCGTGCGGGAAAATGAAAAATAAATTTGGGACTGAGAGAGTATTCTTTAACGAGGAATACAAACCGGTACCCAATATTATATCAGTACTGCTACGTATAACGACACTATGTCCGATAGAATATTCAGAGAATTAGTCAAGATGAATAATTAATTCAAAACAATCATGCGAATCAAACCAACAATTTAGTAAAAGCACCAAAAAGAAAGATAGCTTAATTTAGCCGCACTGCGTCTGAATAGGAGGAAAAAGAGATGGTACTAGAAGGATGATCTAATCTATTTGTACACGGCTTAAAAGTTGGAGTCTAAAATCAAAAGTAGTAAAAAACTATAGGCTGAAATGGGAATTGCGCTAAAGTTTTGTGGTTTAAAATACGATTTTCCGAAAAGGGAGTATAAAAGGGGAAAACCAAAATACTAGGAGTATGTAGTAACAAACAGATGGAGGGAGAAGAGTCTAGTAGTTTCCAGTCCCACCCACAGAAATCCAGAGGCCTCACTCGCTGTCTCTCTCTCTCCTCCTATATTACCGTACCACTTCTCCCTTCAAACTCAAACACGGAAGAAGAAGAAGAAAGAATCAACCAACAGAGGTCACTATTGCACGGTGTTAACCTAAGTCTGCGATCGCAATTCCTACAGTTTCCGTTCAGTCATTCGTTGCATTCGTTGAAAGGTAACCCAACAATCTCTCTCTCTCTGCAATCGGTTTGTTGCATGCTTATATTCTCAATCAGTCGGCTTGTTCGCATTAATGTACTACTTGTTGCGGAAACTAAGGATCAGACCAGAACACAAACACACACACACAGAGACAAAGATTTATGTGGTTTCCCAAAATCGGTTACGTCCACGGGGGCAGCCGGATTATATTTAGGAGGAGGAGTTACAGAACACTCTACTCACACTCTCTCAAACTGATACAAACAGATACAAAATCAGATACGTTTCTGATTTCCCACAGATACAAATGCTACGGCTGAGGATCAATTTATAGGCAAAACCCCAAGGCACTGTTTAAGTGCCATGCTCATAGCTCATTTACTTCCAAATCCACGCCTGGGATTTTTCCATATCTGGGCATGGCTTGAGAAGTCTTCAAAGGCTGCCAATCACCCACATGTGAGAATCAATTGCATTCAATGCAACCCACGCCAAATATTCTGAGTAAATGCAAGTCTGCATTTGTACAGGATGGAGCCAAAACATGGCCTCAAAAGTCAACACTACTATCATCATCAACTATGCACGAATCGCACATTCGATTGACATGGGTTCCACATTTGTCGCATAATGTTACAATTTCCGTCCAATTTTTTATGATGGGTTTCGATATTGGAACTTGGTGGGAATGCACAGCACGCTGCTGTGCTTTGAATGTGAAGTTCGGTTTTGTAGTCGTGATAGGTCATGAAGTCTCGGAGTTTCTGCAATTTTGATCTCTGTTTTTGTTTTTCCTTTTTTGGCTTTTGTATAAAATTGATTCTGATTAGTCGAACCATATTTCGTTCATGGTTTGAATCCACTTTCTTAGACCAGATTATTGAGAAAATGATTTGTGGCACTACTTATCTCATCAAGAAAATCTGAGAAAATAACAGAATCCTTTTCCAGCTTTCTCTAATTGAACTGCATATATGATTTTCATTTACCATGCTCATTCCAATTTTTGTTTTCATAATAATGGTCCACTTTCTTGAATTCTGGCCGTGTGTGGATTTTTCCCCCAAGTATACTATCGCTAGCATTTCGGGAATTTGTTTTTTGAAATTAGAAAGGAATTGTTGGGAAGTTTGAGGTATAGCACTGGATTATGATGTTACAGTTATCTGTTTTCAGGTTTAAAATATAAACAATGAATCCTGACAAGTTCACCCACAAGACAAATGAGACCCTTGCCGGAGCTCATGAACTGGCTGTGAATGCTGGACACGCACAGTTTACCCCTCTCCACATCGCCACGGCTTTAATCTCCGAACCAAACGGTATTTTCCGACAAGCAATTGTCAATGCTGGGGGCGGTGAAGAAGCTGCAAACTCGGTTGAAAGGGTCTTCAAACAGGCAATGAAGAAGCTCCCCTCCCAGACCCCTCCACCGGACGAAATCCCCGCAAGCAGTACCCTCATTAAGGTGATCCGACGGGCTCAGTCGTCACAGAAGTCCCGAGGCGACACCCATCTGGCCGTTGATCAACTGATCCTTGGCCTTTTGGAAGATTCCCAAATTGGGGATCTGCTCAAAGAGGCAGGGGTTAGTACTTCACGTGTGAAATCCGAAGTCGATAAGCTTCGGGGAAAGGAAGGAAAAAAAGTGGAAAGTGCTTCTGGGGATACTAATTTCCAGGCTTTGAAGACTTACGGCCGGGACCTTGTAGAACAAGCTGGAAAACTTGATCCAGTCATAGGTAGAGACGAAGAGATTCGGAGGGTTATTAGGATTTTATCAAGGAGAACTAAGAACAATCCGGTTCTTATTGGAGAGCCTGGTGTGGGTAAAACTGCAGTAGTTGAAGGGTTGGCTCAGAGAATTGTTAGAGGTGATGTTCCTAGTAATCTTAACGATGTGAGGCTTATAGCGTTGGATATGGGGGCATTGGTCGCTGGAGCAAAGTATAGGGGAGAGTTTGAAGAAAGATTGAAAGCTGTTTTGAAAGAAGTAGAGGAGGCTGAAGGGAAAGTGATTCTTTTCATTGATGAGATTCACCTTGTCCTGGGAGCCGGTCGAACCGAGGGGTCAATGGATGCTGCCAACTTGTTTAAGCCGATGCTTGCTAGGGGACAACTCAGATGCATTGGGGCAACAACTCTTGAGGAGTACAGGAAATATGTTGAGAAAGATGCTGCTTTCGAGAGGCGGTTCCAACAGGTTTATGTTGCTGAACCGAGCGTTCCTGATACAATTAGCATTCTTCGAGGGTTGAAAGAGAGATATGAAGGTCATCATGGTGTGCGAATTCAGGACCGAGCTCTTGTGGTTGCTGCACAGTTATCATCTCGATATATTACTGGTATGTAATGTTTACTCCATATTGTTAGCTGTTGAATCTTATTTTTCAAGTTTTACATGCATTATCTGAGACTTAAATTGCAACACTGATTGATGCAATTTTATCTTGTATATTCAGGGCGTCATTTGCCGGATAAAGCAATTGATCTTGTCGATGAAGCTTGTGCAAATGTACGGGTCCAGCTTGATAGTCAACCTGAAGAGATTGACACCCTTGAAAGGAAAAGGCTTCAATTAGAGGTTGAACTTCATGCTCTTGAGAAGGAGAAAGACAAAGCTAGTAAAGCCCGACTTGTGGAAGTGAGTGTCTCATACTTAATGTATTGGTTATTGTCTTTTCATATGTACTCATATGCATAATTATGTATGTCTGATCTTGGTTAAATGAGATGCCATTGAAAGAAAATACTCCTATATGAAACAATAATTAAGAAAGGGGGGAAGAGAAAAAAACTTACGGGTGAGAACAAAATATCTGATGGAGAACACACCAAAGTTGACGAGTTTGGATACTAAGGGGGACATATCCACATAAGAAAATTGAGAATCTTTACTTTTAGCATCAAAACTAATTGATAAAACTTGAGAATTTGATCAAGCTTGATGATTGAAACTTTAACTGCTTTTGCAGGTGAGAAAAGAGCTTGATGATTTAAGGGACAAGCTGCAACCATTGATGATGAAGTACAAAAAAGAGAAGGAAAGGATTGATGAGCTCCGCAAACTCAAACAGAAACGTGAAGGGCTCCTCTTTGCATTACAAGAAGCAGAAAGGAGATACGATTTGGCCAGGGTTGCTGATTTAAAATACGGTGCAATTCAAGACGTTGAGGCTACAATAGCAAGGCTAGAAGGGACCTCAGAAGAGAATATGATGCTCACAGAGACCGTTGGACCAGAACAAATCGCAGAGGTAGTGAGCCGCTGGACCGGAATCCCAGTAACCAGGCTGGGTCAAAATGAGAAAGAAAGATTGATCGGACTTGCTGATAGATTGCATGAGAGAGTTGTGGGACAAGATCAAGCAGTTAGTGCAGTTGCAGAAGCGGTGTTAAGGTCTAGGGCTGGGTTGGGAAGGCCGCAACAACCGACAGGTTCGTTCCTTTTCTTGGGTCCCACCGGTGTTGGGAAGACCGAGCTTGCCAAGGCTCTTGCGGAACAATTGTTTGATAATGATAATTTGTTGATTCGGATTGATATGTCTGAGTATATGGAGCAGCACTCGGTTGCTCGATTAATTGGTGCTCCACCTGGGTAAGTACTCCATTCAACATTTATTAATTTTACAGTAAATGATGAAACATGGATAAGATCGCTGGTTTCTTATTGTGGTATATTTCTGATTTTAGGTATGTTGGCCATGAGGAAGGTGGGCAACTCACTGAAGCTGTGAGGAGGCGGCCATATAGTGTGGTACTTTTTGATGAAGTAGAGAAAGCTCATCCCACCGTGTTCAATACCTTGCTCCAAGTTCTGGATGATGGGAGGTTGACAGATGGCCAAGGCCGCACAGTTGATTTCACCAACACCGTGATCATTATGACATCGAACCTTGGAGCCGAGTATCTCTTGGCCGGATTAATGGGCAAATGTACAATGGAAAAAGCTCGGGACATGGTGATGCAAGAGGTAAATTGGTGAATTTCATTAGCAACTCGAAAGATCGTATTTTCATGTCTTTCTTTCATATACATTTTAGAATAGCTTTGGTATCAGGATATAAATTTTAATTTTGATCCATAACAGGTTAGGAAGCACTTTAAGCCTGAGTTGCTCAACCGGCTTGATGAGGTTGTGGTGTTTGATCCTCTATCTCATGACCAATTGAGGAAGGTTGCGAGGCTTCAATTGAAAGATGTTGCAAGCCGCCTTGCGGAGAGGGGTATTGCCTTAGGTGTGACTGAAGCAGCATTAGATGTCATATTAGCAGAGAGTTATGATCCGGTAAGTACTCCATCTCTGTTCTACCGTTTTCATGTTTGGTTTTCTGTTAGTGCTGAATTGTTTGCAATAATCGGTTCCAGGTTTACGGTGCGAGGCCGATCAGGAGATGGCTGGAGAAGAGGGTTGTGACTGAGCTGTCGAAAATGCTTGTGAGGGAAGAGATTGATGAGAACTCGACTGTTTATATCGATGCTGCGTTCAACAAAAAGGAGTTGACATATCGGGTTGAGAAGAATGGAGGGCTTGTGAATGCTGCGACTGGGCAGAAATCGGACATGCTAATTCAAATCCCTAATGTACCGAGGAGTACCGAAGCTGCCCAGGCGGTTAAGAAGATGAAGATTGAAGAAATAGATGACGATGACGATGAGATGAATGAATAAATATTTTGGTCTATTGTATGAGAGATATGGTGGAGTGATTTTCAAAGCTTAAGAAAACTGCTAATTCTAGTGGCTTCATTCAGCTTTGGGCTGTGTGTGTATATTGATGCTGTCTTTTTGCTCTTGATGAATTGTTGAACTGTTGATGGGTGTGTACTCTTTGTTGTATTCTAGTATGAAGGCCGTGTAATTGGCCATTTTCTCTGTCAAGTGTGTGTTGATTTTGTATGAGTTCTTTTTGAGAAGAAGAATTTCCATTTTTCTTTTTACCTTACATAAATCTTTTTATCTACTAGTACATACTCAACATCTTGTAAATCTGTTGTTGCTAACTGGCTATGAATGTTTGGTGAAGGACTGGTAGAAATTATCAACCCTGCAGAAGCATTAGATTTGACTTGTCTTGGAAAACTGTGGTTGCTTAGATTTGATGGTTTTCACTCATTAAATTATGGTGTTTTGGTGCTATTTAGCCACTTGAAAAGAAAACAAAAAAAAAAACCTGAATAGGGGTGAAAATGGAAAGGTGAATGAGAGCGCAGATTCATTCTTCATGGAAAGCTGAACAAATAAGAGAATAATCTGAATTCTAGCTTTGAGAAATGATGGTGATTTTGATTGCCCTAAAGTTTACATAGCGATTAATAAGAGCCAGTAATTTTGCAGGAAAAGAACTTTTCTACGTACTGTATTATGCGAAAAATAAGCTTAAGCCAATAATTTAGGTTCTGTTTCGCTGAGGTTTTTATTTTTTAAGTATTTATTTCTCGTTTTCTAAGATAAGTCATTTTTCTACCATACATCACTTTTAATTCTAAAAATACTCTGTACTCTACCTTGCTCTTGATTTCTCGTTAAGTAATTTTATGGCACAAAGCAAAACTTAAGTATGCGATCAAGTTTGCTAGAACAAGTCAACGGACTCTAGTTCAGTTGACATGATGACATCTCCTAATTCTCTCCCTGCGGAAGGTCAGGATTCGAGTTTCGTCGTTTGGAATTCAGGGTTATGAATAACCTCCAAAATCCTTTATGGATTAACTTACTAACACCCACTAACCTCACTGATATATGCATTATTGGGAAAAAAAATGCTAGTAACAAAAAGAAAGAACACAATAAACTCAGTTTATCACTAGGAAACGGAACACGTATTCCATCCATCCCAGAATTTAGTAAATTGCTGAAAAGTTGCGTAAATTTTCCAGATCAAAAAGTCCAGTACTTACAGCATAAGTTTTTAAATAAGTCAATTGGCCTTTTTTTTTTGGTCTTTATTTAAATTTTTTTTTGCATTTATTAGTTTTACGTCAATTTTTGGTGAATTATTGCTTCAGCATGACGAAAGGAATTTAAAAAGTAAAAAATTATGATCGAAACCCAATTTTTTTGAAGAAAACAAAAATAAGCTAATAAGCTAATTTTGTGAATTATTACTTCGTCAGGAATCTAAAAAGTAAAAAATTAAAATTGAAACTCAAAATTTTTGAATAAAAATAAAAATAAGCCAATAAGTCAATTTTTTTGTCTTTATTAAAAAAATTGGTTTGGATCATAATTTTTTATTTTTCAGATTTCTCTCAGTGAGTTGAACCAATAATCCACAAAAATTTAATGTGAAACTAATAAATGCAAACAAAAAAAAAAGGAACAAAGACAAAAAAAAAAAAAAAAAAAGCCAATTAACTTATTTTTAGTAAAAAAAAATCCACAATTGGCAGTAAACTCTTTCTCGCTCTCGAATGAAGAGATTCTGACTCCACCCTGTTTCTAGAGGTCAAATGACATTGGGTTTAGGGATAGGAATTTTTGACACGACACCAATTTGATACGAAATTAGCAGGTTAGAATCAGTTATTTCTGATACAGAATATAAATATAACACGACATAATAACACAAAAAGTTTAATAGGTCGAGTTAGGGTTGAAAGAATTCTAATCCAAACACGACACGACGTGGGTTGAGAATTTATGAAAGGATGCGATAACACAACACGGAGTTAGCGGGTTAAAGTCGGCTATTCTAACACAGAACACAAATATAACACAACACGATAACAGGAAAATCAAACAAATTGAGTTAGAGTTGAGAGAATTCTAACCCGAACACGACAAGAAGCCCACCTTAATTGGGTTCACTTCGGTTTACTTCATTCCTGTGCAGAACAGAAAGTCTATTAGAGCATTCGCACCAGTCTCTTTCAAATTTTGGATCAAATTACACCTTAAAAACTCACTTTATTACTTTAGCTAGCCACTTTTATAATGTCTATTATATCAGACTCTTTATCCAAAAACTACCTCAATAAAATTACAATTGCAACAGTCACTCTTTGTTTGAAACGAGCTCCTGTTCACTTGCTACCTATTTCTTTAATGTTTTACTTTTTCATTTGAAACTTCTCTGCCTATCATGAGCTGCCACAATACCAATGCCTAGAGTTTACAAAATCAGGTGAGATGGTTTTCAGATAAAAATAAACTATTTTACTGAGGTAGTTTTTGGATAAAGAATCTGATGTAGTAGACATTATAAAAGTGACTAGCTAAAGTAATAAAATGAATTTTTAAGGTGTAATTTGATCTAAAATTTGAAGAGACTGATGCGGATACTCTTAGTAGTTAGCCTCAAGAGAGTCTGATGCAGCACCAATTTCGAACATTTACTCGTTACTTTAACAAGAACAAGAAGAGGGGTTTAACGAGGGAGGTGCAGATGCCCTTACAGTACTTTCGTAGAAAGCTCTGGGGACAGTTTGAAGGTATTTCTAGAAAGAAAGAGGATTCTTGGCAGTCCCCACTCCCCACGCACCTAACCGTTTGGGTTTCGCTGGCACGAGCAGTGTTGATTTTTAATGATTTGAAACTGTTGAATTGGTGGTGCTTGTGAGAACATAAACGGTGCCAAAAATTATAAAAAACGGACACCAAATAATACTTGTTCGTAGGGCCGGTTCACATATTTTAGAGGCTTGAAGCGAATTTCTTATATTGAGCCTTTTATATATTTATGATTTGTTTAAAAAAATGATAAAAGTACAAAAATAACAAAAAAAAAATCAAACTAAAAGGATAAAATTATGGCAATATAAATGTAAAAAGATATGATTGCAAGAGTTTTTGAAGAAAATATACAATTGTATTTTTATTTGGAAATATTTTAATATTAATATGTAAGTTACATTACAGTGGGGCCTCAATGTTGGACCAAAATTCAGGGGCCGGAAGCGGTCGCTTCTCTTGTCTCCCCTATGAGCCGGCCCTGCTGGTTCGGAATGCAATTAGCTATTTGTAGTCAAATTGTTTCCACTAAACTAAAAATTATAGAGAATGTACTGAGTTAGTGGAACAAAATGTGTTGAATGTTTAGTTTAGTGGAAACAACTTAACTTTTGACAAGAAGTTTAGTTTATTATGGACAGTAATTTTTGGATGTCAGTTTTGATATAAATTTTTGAGATAAAAAAATTCTATATGTTTTCGTATTTTTTCTTCTTTAGTCAATTGTTTTAAAATTTTAACAAATTATTTTACTTTTTGAATAAAAGTACGCTATATACATCTAAAAAGTAAAAAAATTGATAAAAAATTAGTAAAGAAGAAAAAACACGGATGACGAAACCATATAAAATTTTGAAAAGAATATTTCTGAGAGGAGAACCAAACAAAGCGTTAACTAAAGCCAAAAAATTTAGTGGAAATGTGGCATGAATCAAAATATCAATCCCATTTTACAACAAGTAAATTCATTTCAAACAGGTATTAATAGGTATCTAACTTACATAAGGAAAATGATAATATCAAAACTGCTTTTGTATGCACTAAAATTATAGTGCATAAAAGTCTTGTATGATGTGCAAGGTACAAGGCTTTTTTGCACTAGAGTTTTGACACAAATAAAAACAGTTTTATCATTAACAACACCCTTATATAATCTTTGACTCTTTGACACGATTAACGTTCTCGATAAGTTTTACAAAATAAACACTTTCGATCATTAAAATGTTTCCTGTTCGTGTCTAAAATATCAAAGCTACACCGTACAATCTCCAAAAGGAGACTGATTGTCGAGCAGCGTGTAGTAGGCCGAACCTGAAGCTCGGCTGTGGTATACCGAGCCTTGTTCGGTTCGATAAGAAGTCCTGTGCACGGCTCCGGACCATATTCTTCATTATGAGTCCGCTAGACACGTGCTCGGCGGATCACAAGCCTATGCTCGGCGGACTACAAGCCTTCACTCTCCACCGTCGGCAGCATGCCAGAGTCGGCTAGGCATGCTCGGCTACCTGTAGAGCATGACCACTGATTGATGTTAGCTGACTGTTGAATTACATGTCTTCTCACGTGCGAAATGGGTTATAACAAAAGGTGATCATGGGCGCACATAGATCATGCCAGCTCACCCCGAAAAACGGTTACCAGATCTATTCGGTGACGTCACGGTGGCGTCGCCTGGCTCGCGTAAGGCACGTGCCTGTGCTTGGGGAGCAAGTCAGGGAGATTCTATAAATATTGAAGGATAACGCCTTTGCGGAGGTACGCACTCTTACACGCGAATATCTACTCAAAACCCTAGCTTCTCTCTTTGCTTCCTACACATACTTATCCTCTCGCCGGAGGGCCTTGCCGGGCGACCCCCGGCCAGGTCTTAGTCGTGCGCTCACTGTGCAGGCTGCGGGAGAAAGGCTAGAAGACCACTGGACCAGCGGAGGAAGGACTCAAGCCGGAAGAGACGGGCCACACAATTGGTGAACCCGACGTGAAACCTCCTCAGCTTCTAATCCAAACGGCTCAAACCCTCTTCCAAATCACCTTCCTCTTAAAAAGACGAACGAAAACTCAACGACGATGGGCGGAGATCCACCAAACGTTTCAATTTCTGGGGCCAAAGACACCAGTGGAAACGCGATCCTCCCACCGTTTTCAAAAAGGCACATGTCCATCTCACTCCCCCCAGATTCTGGGCTTTCTCCGGCCGCAGACGACATAACAACGGCCTACATCCGCCTCCTGCAACGACGAGACGACGAAAGGGACAACGAACTTGCAGCACTGAGGGCGAAAGTAGCCCAGATGAAGCAACATATACAGGACGCAACCCCAGCCGCCTCCAGATCCACCGGAGGCGGACGACGGAAGCGAAGAAATTCTCCTCCCCCTCTTCCTCCGCCGCCGCCGCGAGACAACCCCAACGAAGCGGGCCATCGCGTCTCCGTCAAAGACCGCCTTGGGTTTACGCCAGAAAAGGGAGACGCCAGGGAAATTATCCTCTACAAACGACCTGCAACATCTGGTACACACCACTCGAGGTCCCACCACGAGCGGACCCGCACCAGGGACACCGAATCATTCACGAGCACGTACTCGACTGGTCGCGCGGAGTTCTCTCGCACAACGGCCTCACGCTGAAGCCGAGACTCCGTCGATACCTGGCACCACGTCTTTGAACGCCTCGGGGGGATACCACCAGAAAACTTGGATAATGAAAATGACGTTCGGCGGAATGGCAAAGGCGTACGGATCGAAGGAGCGGAGAATGGGAACAAAACCTATTGCAACAAAGAGAAGTCCGTCGACCATCCCCGTAGGGAAACAACGGACCTGCGAGACAAGCTTCGCAGCCGAGTACAGGAGAAAACATCAGAAAGAGAGAAGCACCCAAAGAGGCCGCGTACAGACGAGCTAGGCAAACCACCGCGCCCAGGATTTGAGCGACAACTAAAGGACCTTGGTATCTCACCCTTTACCTCCCACATCATCAACACCATTGCCGAACCCAACTTCCACCTACCAAAATTCACTAAGTTTGACCCAAGTACCTGCGAAGCTTACACTCACCTCATACACTTTCACCAAACCATCGAGCTGTGCACTACAAAGGATGAGATCAAATGCAAAGCGTTCCCATCCAGCCTCGGCTCTCTTGGACTCCAGTGGTTCAACAAATTGCCCGCTGGATCCATACAGAACCTGGCTGACCTTGAACGCGCCTTCAACACTCGCTTCATCACCAGTAACAAAACAGCGAAGGAGCCGAAATCCTTGACCCAGATGAGGAAGCTCCCAAGTGAAACGCTCAGACACTACGCAGAGCGATACTGGCAACTTTTCAATGAAATTCCCGGAATCGATGAGTACTAGGCCGCGCGTACCTTCAAAAATGGATTGGAATCTGGGAGCAAAATACTCGACGAACTGGCTATTCGACCTCCACATGGCATGGGAGAATTGATGCGTGTCGTAGAACACTTTTGTACTCTTGAAGAGTTCTACGCAGACCGGGTCGCTCAGGAGATCCCCAATTCAACAGCCTGCCTACCAACGACAGCCCCTCAGCTGCAGACACCAATCGCAACTCAATCCCAGCCAAAGAAACACGTCAACAACATCAAAGAAGGGAGGAAACGTCAGCCAAAGGAGCACGATTATGTGGCCGAAACTACCCACTTCAAAGAACCCATCTGGTCCTTCCTGAAGGAAATCATAAGGCAGCCATGGTTTGAGTGGCCGCAAGGCATACTGGGCACGGACAACGGCCAAGCGAATCAGAACCCAAGGAAGAAGTGCTCATACCACAATGAGCTCGACCACTACACAACGACATGTGCTCCATACAAGGCACTGTTGGAACGTCTGGTGGCCCAAGGCCATCTCGACCAATACATTGATCGAGCAAAGACGCCCGCCCGCCCACCTGTCGAAAATCCCAACCCCAATGAACCACGGCCGACGATACATGTCATCCACGGCCCAGTGACAAAAGAATTCGAAGCACATCTCAGAGCCGACCTCGATCGTGCCTCCACTTCTAAACAGGTGCTTGCGGTAAGACCCGGGTCAAAACGCCTGCGTCCGGACGAAACACCCAAGTGGACCATAACTTTCACAGAGCGCGACCTCGAGTTCGTACAAACTCCACATTCTTATGCTCTTGTCGTCACCGTGCAAATCGGAGTCCATGATGTCAAGCGAATCCTCATCGACCAGGGAAGCTCAGCAGAAGTGATGTATTACGATTTGTTCAAAAAACTCAACCTTCCAGAGTCAGCCCTACAACCCGCCGAAGTCCCTCTCATCGGATTCAACGGGGCACCGATTTGGCCACTTGGACGGATCTTCCTTCCGGTCGTTGCAGGTTCAAAAACGTTGACCGTCGAGTTCATCGTCATCAACGTGCCAAGCCCGTACAACGCAATTCTTGGCCGAACCTGGCTTCACAACATGCAAGCAATTGCTTCGACCTACCATCAGGTTGTTCGCTTCATCGGCTCCGGCGGACGACAAGAAGATCTGAGAGGTGATCAAGTAGCCTCCAAAAAGTGCTACGTCTCAGCCGTCCACAACTCCGCCAAAGCCAAAGAAGTACAATGTGTTGAAGTACCCGACTTGGCCGTGATCAACAACGTCGGCCAAAAAGCCGAAGACAAAGCAGAAGAAGACCTCGTCCAAATGCCGATTAACGAAGATGGCTCCCGTTTCTTCTTAATCAGCTCTTCAATCAGCGAGGCCGACCGCGAAGAAATGTTTCAATACCTCAAGGAAAATATAGAAGTCTTCGCCTGGACCCCCAACGAAATGCCGGGGGTCGATCCAAATTTCATTAGCCACTCTCTCAACATCAAGAAAGACGCAAAACCTGTCATCCAAAAGGCCAGGCGCTCCGCAGCCGAACACTCCGACGCCGTCATCGAAGAAGTCAAACGTCTACTGGAAGCCAATGCAATTCAAGAAGTGCAATATCCAACATGGCTGTCCAACACTGTTGTCGTTAAAAAGAAGAACGGCAAATGGCGAGTTTGCGTAGATTATACCAATCTCAACGACGCTTGCCCAAAAGATTGGTTCCCACTTCCAAAGATTGACCAACTCGTGGATGCAACAGCAGGCCATGCTCGATTGAGCTTTCTGGACGCCTACCGTGGCTACCACCAAATTGCCATGGACCCTGACGACATGGAGAAAACTGCTTTCATCACACCTTATGGCATCTTCTGCTACCGCGTCATGCCCTTTGGGCTCAAGAATTCTGGTGCAACGTTCAACAGAGCAATATTCAAGATGTTGCAAGAACAAATCGGCCACACCGTGGAGGCTTACATTGACGACCTGGTCATCAAGAGCAAGCAGGAATCCAACCACTTGCGAGATTTGGCAGAAGTCTTCGAAATCCTCAAGTACCACAAGCTTCGTCTGAATCCTGAAAAGTGCGCATTCGGCGTAAGCGCTGGAAAGTTCCTCAGGCACCTTGTCACTCGGAGAGGTATTGAAGCCGACCCTAACCAAATCAAGGCCGTTAAAGATTTGCGCCCACCAAGGACAATCAAGGAAGTACAAAGGCTCACTGGGATGGCGGCAGCTTTAAACCGATTCATCAGCAAATCCTCAGACAAGTGTCACGCATTCTTCCATGCCTTGAAGGGAAAAAGCCGACGCAGCTTTGAATGGAACCCAGATTGCGAATCTGCTCTGACCGAACTCAAAGACTACCTAAATTCTGCCCCGCTGTTGGTGAAACCTAAAGAATTCGAAACTCTATATCTCTACCTCGCCGTGTCCGTCCACGCAACAAGTTCCGCGCTTGTACGGCGGGAAGGCACCGATGACAAACCCATCTACTTCACAAACAAGACGCTCCTTCCAGCTCAAACACGCTACCTGCCACTTGAAAAATTGGCACTTGCTCTCGTCTCAGCGGCCAGGAAACTTCTGCCCTACTTCCAATCACACCCCATCGTCGTCTTAACGGAACACCCCCTCAAAGCTCTCTTTCGGAAGGCAGATCTCTCCAACCGGGTATCAAAATGGGTTGTCAAACTTTCAAACTTCGACATCAGCTTTGAGCCATGAACAGCAATGAAGGGTCAGGTGTTGGCCGACTTTATAGCAGAACTCACTCCAAAAGACACAATGGCACTCAATGCTCCAACCCCTATGGAAGTTGCAGAATGTAGCCCTTCAACCAAACAATGGCACCTTTTTCAAGGAGAAACTTGGCGGCTTAGTGTCGATGGGGCTTCCAACAGCAACGGAGCCGGAGCTGGAGTAGTTTTGGTCTCACCTTGTGGAACACTTCATGAAAGCTCCCTCACCATCGACTTCCCAGCCACCAACAACGAAGCAGAATATGAGGCACTCCTCGCCGGCTTACGCTCAGCCATTGCGATGAATGTCACCAACCTCGCTGTCTACTGCGACTCCCAGCTCATCGTCAACCAAGTACTTGGCGACTATGAAGCGCGGGACCCTCGAATGCTGAAATACCAAGCCGCAACAGCCAAGCTCATCTCTCAGTTCCATAATTTCAGCATCAAACAGATCAACCGCGAGCACAACGCACATGCGGACGCACTTGCAGGCCTCGCCTCGGCGTCCACAACCTCAGAATTCAGAACCATCAACTTCGGCAGCATTAATCGCCCATCCTTTGAACCCACTCCGGAGGTACTCAATGTCGAACTCGGTCCCAGCTGGATGGATGAGATCGTTGCGTTTTTGAAGCACGACACCCTACCCACAGACAAAAAGGAAGCTTACCGTGTGAGAAATAAGGCCGCTTACTACTGGCTTTCTGAAAGCGGCCAACTATACAGGAAATCCATCTTCGGGCCGTACCTCCTCGTCGTCCACCCCACCCAAGTACCTGAAATTCTGACAGAACTTCATTCAGGAAGTTGCGGCTGTCACTCTGGCGGCCGCTTCCTGTGTCAACGCGCCATAAGCCAAGGCTACTTCTGGAAGAACATGAAGAAAGACTGCGAGGAAGTTGTCCGCAAATGTCGACCGTGCCAGCTGTTTTCACCCATCCCGAAAAAGCTGGCCCAGGACATCTCACCTATCACCAGCCCCTGGCCCTTTGCCCAATGGGGGCTTGACATCGTGGGAAAGCTGCCAACATTTTTCTGATTATGGCAACAGACTACTTCTCCAAATGGGTTGAAGCTGAACCTCTCGTGACAACAACTGAGGCTGATGTTCGACGATTCGTATGGCGAAAGATTGTTACCAGGTTCGGCGTCCCATACGCAATCGTCTCTGATAATGGAACTCAATTCGTCGGCAAGGACCTCACAAACCTTTGTGCCGAGTTTGGGATACGTTTCTTCAACTCCACACCAGCCTACCCACAAGGAAATGGCCAGGCAGAGGCCACGAACAAAACCGTCTGTGCCGGCATCAAGCGTCGACTGAACTCCAAAAGAGAAAAATGGGCTGAAGAATTGCCACGCGTTCTTTGGGCCTACCGATCAACACCAAGGCGTTCAACGGGCCAAACACCATTTTCAATGGCATTTGGCATGGAAGCCGTCATCCCATTGGAGTCCAAGTTTCCAACTCTCAGAATAGAAACATTTGACCCCAAAACAAACGACGATGCCATCGCACAAGAGCTGATTTTGGCAGAAGAGAAGCGTGATGACGCTCGCCTGCATCTTGCTGAATACCAGCAACAGGTGGCCAAGGCATACAACCGCGGCGTGCGAATCAAAAAGTTCAAGCCGGACGATTTGGTTTGGCGAAAAGTTGTGCAAGCCAGCAAGAAAACCAAATTCAAGCCCAACTGGGAGGGGACTTTTTTGGATCGTAAAAATTGCTGGTGAAGGTGCCTACGTGTTGGAGGACATGAATGAGAAAGTTCTAACTAACCCATGGAATGCACAGAATCTCAAGAAGGCGTACATGTAGTTGAAATCCCGAACAGTGTGCCTTATGTTCGGCCACAGCCTACCCTATTTTCCTTTAAATTGGCTTCGGCCCAAGTCTTTACATTTCAACTTGTACTTCCATGTTTGGGAAATCAAAGAAATATTATCTTACAGTTGACATTTGCAAACACTAAAGAAACTTTACTATAAATTTTTCTTCGGCAAAATCAGCCGACCACAAATGTTGACCTCAGTCACACCCACAAACGGCTACTAAGCCTCAGCTTCGGCCACTATTACCGCCCAAAAAAGCACAATGGACATCAGGTCCACCGAGCCCAAGAGTCACACAATTCGACTGAAACTTGGGCTCCGGTTCGGCTTGGCAAGACAATGTGGTCGGCCACAGCCCGGTTACACTCACGTTTTGGTGAGCAAACCACCCACAAACACTACAACACCCCACAACCTCTCATAAGGGCTGGCTCTTTGGCCGAAGAAACAAATACCCCACCAACATCGGCGGCTAAACTCAAACATCATTCACAAAATAGAAAACTTGTTGGACAACAGTATCACGGTCGGTAAACTCTCCATTTTTACTACTTTGGTATAGGCTCGGCAATACACACAGCAAGCAAACTTCAACATTTGGTTAACCATTTCTACCCAAAGACCGAACCCAGACCAAAGTGGGGGCCATGGATATCCACCATCTAAACAACATAATCAAAAAATTTCACAAGGCATGAAGACATTCAATCATGTTCGGCAAAAGAAATTCATTGCAAAAAGACATCACACAACCATCCATCCAAAGGAAAAAACACAAGTATTACTATAGAACCTAAGCCAAGAGGTACGGCGTAGTAAATTGTTCGGTGCCGACCCCTCATCAACTATTACACCTAGCACGGCAAAACTCCTAAGTTCGGAACCGTCCAATCCAACAAAAAATTTCGAAGTTAAAAATAAAGAAGAAATCCTAATCTTGGGGAAAGACATCAGCAACGACATTAGCATTTTTTCCACCCTCATCTTCGGCACCTTTCTCTCCACTTTTTTGA
Source organism: Rhododendron ovatum (assembly GCA_019656835.1). Classification (NCBI taxonomy): domain Eukaryota; kingdom Viridiplantae; phylum Streptophyta; class Magnoliopsida; order Ericales; family Ericaceae; genus Rhododendron; species Rhododendron ovatum. The sequence continues at coordinate 13,912,089 of CM033790.1, forward strand.
GCCTGCTCGGTATCATGGTGGGCAGCCTCAGCCACGCCCCTTTCAGCCTCATCTGCCCTTTTCCCACTAAAACTTTCACTACCTTCGACGTCGGCAACAGTCAGGTCATCCACATCCTCCTCACTCTCAAAAACTCCTCTGGAGGAAGTGGTGCACACTCCTCGTCGGTATAAGGCAACACAAGCTCGGGCACTTCAGCTGCAGGAATTGACTTTGTCAAATTCATGTCCGCCTCGAGCTGCAAGACCCCACAAGCAGCTTTCACCCCAGCCTTGTATCCCCCACGGTACGCAATGGGGACCCGGGTCTTGATCTCTTCATTAACCATCGACCGAGCCTCCCTAACGTACTCGGCACCTGCTCTGTCGTACCCAGCCTGGTAGGCCTTTTCATCAACTTCTTTCATTTTTCTCTTTTCTTTCCTTAACACCTGCCCAAGCTCGCGCTCGGATTTTTTGACCCTCTCCAATGCGTCATCCCTCTCCTTCTCGAGCTCGGCAATCTTGGTCTTGGCCGACTTCAGGGCATTCTTTGTAGCCTTCGTTTTTTCATGCTCGGCCTTTGCATCATCTCAATAGCGCGTCCTCTCAGCCGCCAACAGATCAGCCTGATCGGAAACACGCAGGAGAACCTGTCCTGCCTGCAAAAAAAAAAAAAAAAACTAAACGGTTTTGCTCGGTAGCAAAAAGAAAAGCCAAACATCATATCTGAGAAATTGAGTAATCAAATACCTGAACAAGGTAGGCACTCGCATGAGCGATGCTCGGCTGTAGCTCCCTCGGAACCCTCTCCATATCTCTTGGTAGAGCCAGACCATGCAGCATGGTGACGGCTAGGCCTGGTTCCAGCTTGACACTATCGTCAACACTAACAACCCTACCCTCGGCTATAGCAAACGAAGGCGCGAACTCCTTCACGGTCACTTGACCCGCAGAACCCGCCGACTTCTCCACGGCTTTGGAGCCACCAGCAGCGGATGAATCAGTTTGGTCTTTTAGCACTGGCGTCGGCGGCCTGGTAGGAAAGAAGTCACGAGTGACCTTCTGCTTCTTTGAGGCGGGCTCAGTCATTTCGGCCTCCTTCTGCCGAGCAAGAGCACCATCCCTGAGGTTGATCTTCACCACGTTCCTTCTGCCCATATCGTCGGCAAATTCAGGTATAAGTGTTCGGAGTGGGGGGATGCTGGCGCCTTGAAACTCAGCTGGCTGACTGTCTTGAAACAAGAAATCCGCCGACTTCTTCAAAGTGGGAAACTTCACCCTCGGTTCCTTCTTCTTCTTGCTCGGATTGGGAGCAACACCTCCAGCCTCTTGTTCACCAGTTGTCTTCTTTCCTTTACCCTTCGTGCTCGGTCCTGCTTCTCTCTCCCTTCTCTTCAATTTCCCCTTATACGAAGGAATATAGCCAAGCAACGTCGGCGCGTCACGACAGATCTGAGCCTTCAGCGTTTCGACGTTCCCTTCTACAGCAAAGGACTACTGCCTCTTGGTAATTGCTCGGTGATCTGTAAAGAGAAAGTGTTAGCCAAATAAAGCGTCAAAGCTACAGTGAAAAATTAAGTTGCGCTCGGCACATAAAGGGAAAGATAAGTTAACCTCGAAAATCTTTTATCTTCGGCACCGAGTGCAGCCTTAGCGACTGATCGCCGAACTCGTAATTTTCGCTTACTTCAACGTAAAAATTGGCCCACTTATCGGTGTCAAGAAGACCGTTTATCAAGGGATCCTTGCCACTACGTGTCGACAAGTACCTGCGGTCGGTTTTGCCATGCCTGGACATGATGTATGTGTGGAAGAGGTCGGCGACTGTGAACTCAAGATTATGAAGCTCCTTCAGTTTGATCGTCGACATCATTATCCTATAGCTATTTATGGCGAAGAAATGAGGAACTATGCCGAACTTGGCCAGTAACTCCCTCAGAAATGGGTGAAGAGGAAAACGGAGTCCAGCTTCACAAATAGCCATGAGGGGAACCGTTATATGTTCGGGACGGTCTTCCCTCTTATCCCTTATCTTGTTACTGGCCACCTGGCTAACAACGACATCGTCGGGGATATCGTACGTTCGGCAGAACGCGTCGTACTCATCAGGTTGGCCGCTGAAGTAGTGGGCATAAGGACAAACCTGCCCTCGCTCATATAGATCAGCGACCTCCCTGTTCTCGGATGAGGTTTCGGCCGGAACAGTACGAGAAGAAGTTGTGGCCTCGGTCTGGGCGCGAAGCCTGGACTCGACCTCGGGACCAAGTTCATGTTCGGATACAGATTCCGTACTAGTGGTGAAGGTTATCTCAGGCGCAGTGTTGTACCCGCCGTCGTATTCATAGTCGCGCTCGGCGTTGGAGTCACTCGAGCCAGACATATTAGAGGCAATTGAAGAGGCCTGGCATCGGCTCCTGTACCTCTCCACGTACGCTCGGATCACAAGATCTGTGGAATCGTCCCCTGAACTTTCAGAGTCGGATGAAATGATGATAATTGAGTGAGCCAGACCTAACAAAGACAAGATTGAAACAATGAAAACCCTCGTCGTCGGCTAGAAGGCAGAGATCGTTCTACGTTCGACTACCTAAAACTGGCCCACCCTATTATCACACTCCACAGATCCAAGTTCGGGAAACGCAGACCCATGTTGACAAGCTCGGCCAAACCCGTTGTTGGCCAAGCTTATTTACGATAGAAATTGGGGCTCGGCCAGACCATGTCGTCGGCCCAGATCGTCAACATCAAAATTGGGGCTCGGAAGAACACGTTGGGGCTGGAGATGAACAGTCTGCCATCTCCAGTGATCCACTGTTCACTTAAGATAGCGAACCCCAGAAAAAACGAACAGAATATGCGGAAAACTTGCATAAACAACAAGAATGATAGAAGAAAGAACTCATACCTGAGGTTTTCAACGAGATCTGCTGAAGAAATCCCAGGAAATCGAGTTCAGAAGTTGAGCCGGTGTACTTCGAGTTCTGAAAATGGAGTCCTAGAGAGAGAGAGAGAAAGCATAGCCTCTCTCTCCTCGCCTCACCCTTTATATAGAACTAGGGTTTGAGATTTAAAATTCCCGCTCATCATTACACCGCCGAATCTCTAGCCATTCAGCGCTTAACACGTGGCAAAGAAAAGGACAACTTGCAGAGCTTGCCAGCCGTCCTCTCACTGGCCGTACCCAGCCATGGAGCGACACCTGGCACTCCTCCACTGAGGTTCTCCACCAACGGCTGATATTGCTTCTAAAAAGAGGATGGGATAAAGCATGGCTGAATCTCACCTTTGACAAAGTAAAACCACGTTCGGCAGTTCTTGGGTTCGGCCAAGGCTTGATTTCAATCCCTACCTCGCGCTCGGCATCAGTAGGGATTGAGAGGCTATTGTAGCAGGCCGAACCTGAAGCTCGGTTGTGGTATACCGAGCCTTGTTCGATTCGATAAGAAGTCCTGTGCACAGCTCCGGACCATATTCTTCATTATGAGTCCGCTAGACACGTGCTCGGCGGATCACAAGCCTATGCTCGGCGGACTACAAGCCTTCACTCTCCACCGTCGGCAGCATGCCAGAGTCGGCTAGGCATGCTCGGCTACCTGTAGAGCATGACCACTGATTGATGTTAGCTGACTGTTGAATTACGTGTCTTCTCACGTGCAAAAACGGTTATAACAAAAGGTGATCATGGGCGCACATAGATCATGCCAGCTCACCCCCAAAAACGGTTACCAGATCTATTCGGTGACGTCACGGTGGCGTCGCCTGGCTTGCGTAAGGCACGTGCCTGTGCTTGGGGAGCAAGTCAGGGAGATTCTATAAATATTGAAGGATAACGCCTTTGCGGAGGTACGCACTCTTACACGCGAATATCTACTCAAAACCCTAGCTTCTCTCTTTGCTTCCTACACATACTTATCCTCTCGCCGGAGGGCCTTGCCGGGCGACCCCCGGCCAGGTCTTAGTCGTGCGCTCACTGTGCAGGCTGCGAGAGAAAGGCTAGGAGACCACTGGACCAGCGGAGAAAGGACTCAAGCCGGAAGAGACGGGCCACACACAGCGTCTTCCTTAAAAGCAACAAGATCTTTTGTATCGAACATTCTTGTGCCAAGGAATTTTCTGGCCGTTAGATTTAGAACATAAAAAAACACACACACACACACACAATTTAAAGCCTAAAAAATTCATCGATACAGAGGCATAGAAATTTTTAGGACGGAGAAAATCGGACCATCCCTAAGAGCCCTATCCTAGGAGACTGCGGAGTTGTAGGTACTGCCGTAAATGGGAGTATATACGAATTCATTTAGTTCCCTAGAGAACTATATTAGTGGGTTCTCAAAATTAAAGAGGTTGACATACACCAAGTCCACTAGAATTAAAGTGAGGTGGTCAATCGTGAACCAATTGTAATTGTGTGAACCAGTGCAATTTAACACATTTTGGGAATTTTTTTAAAAATTTCGTAGTACTTTAAAAAGGCTGAACACAGTGTCGGCACGTCTATGCATTCCAAGTGTAAATTGTAAAGAACTCTGCTACTGGTACAGACAACAAATCTGTACCAGTGGGTACAAACCCATTTTTTTGTCTTATTTTGGGTCTCAAAAAAATTATTGGAGTCGCTCATTTTGTTTAAAATTCTTTGCTTATGGTCCTTACAAAAAATAAGCTTAATCTGGTATCCGTAAGAGTATTTACGAAACATCCAAACTTTGCTCTACTGACTTTGCTCTACTAAATTCTAGAGCAAAGTTTGGATGTTTCGTAAATACTCTTATTGATATCGGATTAATCTTATTTTTTATAGGGACTATAAGCAAAGTATTTTAAACAAAATGAGCAACTCCGATTATTTTTTTAAGATCCAAAATGAGACAAAAAAGGAATTTGTACCCACTGGTACAGATTTTTGTCTGTACCAGTAGACTTTCTGAATTGTAAACACAAACAAGGGCACAAAACACACTCACAAATAGGGCTGTAGCCTCGCTTAGCTTTGCCGATTCGAGCTGCTAAGCCGATTTCGAGCTCGGCTGGAGCTTTTAACAAGTTGAACTTAGGCTCCGTTCCGAAAACCTTCTTAAAAAATAAGTACTTATTTTGCTACTTCTCATTCAAAAATAAGAAGAGTCATTCCACAAAACCCAAATAAAAAGTTTCTTTCACATTTTCAAACTCAAAAATAATGTAAATGAAAAAAAAAATTCAATTTTTTTTGCATCGTATTAAAGATCTCAATGAGATCTATCAAACAAGATCCATAGTGATAGAAAAATTATTTGCGTAAACACATGATTTTTGAGCTTGAAGTTGCCTTATACAAAAAATAAGACTGTTGCTATGATAATGGGCGTCGGCGGAGGGAAATCATACCGACGGAAAAGGGGTGCTCGGATCAAGCACCCTACACACCTCGGATGCCGTTGATTCCGGCGAGGACCCCTCGGTTTCTTTTTTAGAATTTTTGGATAGCTCGGATCGGCTATCTGGTGGCCGGAGACGGCCCGGCGCAGCCGTCGGTACGATTTCCCTCCTCGGCACCTATTGGTACCTATATAAATTCTTCAAAAATAAGCACCTCCTTCTTATCTTTGTGGAACAAGCCTTAGTATTGAACAAAAAATAAGTTCTTATTCCATTTCTGGAACGGAGCCTTAGTTATTTACTAAACGAGTCTCTTTAATCGAGTCAAGCCTCCTTTAACAAGCCGAGTTTTTATCGAACGAGCCCAGCTCCCGAACCGCTCCATTCGGTTACAGCCCTACTTACAATCACCACAAACAAGTCTACAAACACATTCTTGGATGTCAAACTACCAAGTGCCAACAACCTAAATATTAAGAGTTGTTTATCTTATAACTACCTTCAAGCATTTCCATTTGGCTCTTTAGAATTGAGTGTGTTATTGTAATATGACAAGTGATAAAGTGATAAAAGTGGGACACAATAAAACCTTTTTTTGATAAGTGAGTTAGAGGATGGGATAGGATTATTAATTCTGTGGGCCTCTAATCCTATTTTTGATTGTACAAAATGGAAGGGGATTAGTAATCACATGGGATAGGCAATCCCCTCACTAGGGAGGAATAGTAATACTTTGGGGGACTAGGTACCAATAATCTTATCCCATGAAATTAAATTACATTGACCCAATTACCCTTGGTCATTTGGATAAATTATGCAATTACCCTTGAGATCTCACCCGTGTACCAAAAAACCACTGAGAAATACCAGTGATATAATGGGTATGATATTAGTTGTGTAAAAACTAGATTATCAATGCATCAGCCCATTTTTTAAGAGTGAGTTAAAAACACTAATTATTTCCTACATTTTTTGCGCAATAATTTTAAAACATTTTTTTTTGCTTCGTGATATTTTTGGAACTTGTAAAACCCGGAACGAAAAACGAAAATGAAAAAAAAAGAAGGAAAAATAGATTTAATTAGCAACTCGAATCACTTGTGTGGATTCCACAAACCCAGTTGTGCACCATCGGTGCATGGTGTTGGGTAGCCATAATTGTGTTGGACCTGAATGTAGAATAAAAATGTTAGTAGTTGTATTCCAGGTTAATTGTCTTTTTACAAAATGTTGAGTAAAGTTTAAAAAAAAAAAGAAAGAAATAATACTAAAATAGAACATTTTAATTGTATTTTCTCGTTTACCTAATCAAGGGCAAAAATTAAAGGAAACTATTGTTTTAATCCAATCTAATCGTGTCCTAAACAAACATATATGATATTAACAATTTCATCGTTCTATGTTTTTTTTGGTAAGTATTCCATTGTTTATTGCCTAAAAAACAAATTAGGTAAAATTTTAGAAATTACGCATGAACAAATGTATTGCTGGAAATCTTTCAATCCTATCCTACGTGTGGGAAACAAACATAATATTACTAATTTCGTCTCCTTACGAATCTCATTCCATAATCTCTATCTCTTTATGATTCTCATCCAAATCTCATGCATCTCTTTACGATTCCCATCTCAATCTCATGTCTTTAATAATCATATATAATCCAACATAGTTTATCAAATAAGGTTGTTAGCTAAAACGAAGATAAGTGCTTCAATTGAGTGTTTTAGATGTGTATTAAAGTAAAAAAGTCTTCCTTTCACATATGTAAATATAAATATATAAACAGTACTCCATCATTCTCTACCACTACGTGATGCTCCAATACCTTTATATACACATTTTTATAGAGTCTATAACTTTTGTACTAGGCTCTACGAAATTATGTTGGGGTAAAAACCCCAAAAAAAGTTTCTTATAAAACGAGTTATATACACCACCATGGTATCCCTTCTCAATCCAAAGGTGGTGGTTGTTTTAGTTCTCTTTGACATCTAGCTACAGTAAATTACCCATGACATACTCATATTATTCAAAAAGGATGCACGGATAGTGGCGTGGGGTCTACTTTAAGGTCCTAAAAAATGATCGAAGTTATTTATTAATTTTAAATGAGATTCATATCATAGTTTTCATCACCCATTGTAGGCCTTATCGTGTATTCATTGAACTAATCTAAATCGTCTATCATATAAGTCGACTCTGAAATAGTATATTTGCGCTAAAAATCAGCTTGATCAGACGTTGATAAGTATAACGAAAATTAAATTGTCACCCATTGTAGGCCTTGTCGTGGATAGTTTTGCTTTGTTTGGTTTGCTTTTTGAAAAAAAAATTCCAACTCAAAAAAGAGAATAAATTATATCCACCGTTGGTGTAAAATCCTAATTTTTAACCACCACCTATTATGGGCCCCATTAAGTGTCTATTATTGTGATTTGAACCGTTCATATTTTAAAACTCGTTATATAGTATTGCTATGCAAAAAATCAACTTGATCAGAAGTCAATAGATATATCAAAATTTGAATTTTGGCATATAAAATGGATGATCTGATTTCTATCAATATTAGTAAAGATAAACTATCCATTTTACAAAGTAAAATTCAATTTTTGATACTCCTATCGATACCCGATCAAGGTTATTGTTTGCATCGATACATTACTATGTGGGGTTTACAAGATGAACGGTTCAGATCAATAATAAACACACGATAGGATCAAAAAAGATGGTGGTGGAAAAGTAGAATTTTCCATCTCCGATGAAAAGAATTTAATCTCTTCAAAAAAATGCTCATTACCCACACTTTTAATCATTAATCAATACTCTGATTTCTCTTTCCACTCAGTAGCTATATATATCTCCGATCAAAAGGGCGTAGAAACCAATTTCCATAGTCTTTTAGTCAAGTTGTCTAAATTAATGAATCAAATGGCCGGGGACGCTGCTTGCTTGTGATCATACCTAGCTAACTCTCCTCACCCACCCACCCTTCCCTCTCGTGCTTATCAAAAATTTGCACAAATCAAAATCACTAAACAAACGAACTTCTTTCAAGTGGTAGGTTTCATTCATTCTACCCACCGGTCCCACCCACTCCCCCATCTACCCCTCCTCTCACTCTCACTCTCAATCTATCTATTTATATAATCCAATCCAAATATGCAATGTATATACATACATACATACATGTTCAGAGGGATCTTCTGGCTCTTGCTCTCTTGTTATCATATTATTCGTTACTAAAGACCAAAAATGACTTCTTCTTTGGCTCTTGTTCTCTACTCCCTAGTTATTGCCTTCTTTCTGTACTGTCTTCTTAACCTGCGCACCCTCCTTAACCGCCACCCGCGGCCGCTCCCGCCGGGGCCGAAGCCGTGGCCGGTGATCGGGAACCTGCCCCACCTGGGCACGATGCCCCACCACTCCATCGCGGCCTTGGCGCGGGAGTACGGCCCGCTGATGCACCTCTGGATGGGGTCGGTGCACGTGGTGGTGGCCGCGTCGGCCTCTGTTGCCGCGCAGTTCTTGAAGACGCACGACGCCAACTTCTCGAGCCGGCCGCCCAACTCGGGGGCCAAGCACATCGCTTATAACTACCAGGACCTTGTGTTTGCGCCGTATGGGCCGCGGTGGCGGATGCTTAGAAAGATTTGTTCGGTTCACTTGTTCTCTGCTAAGGCTTTAGATGACTTCCGCCACGTCCGCCAGGTGCGCGTTCTCTCTCTCTCTCTCGTTTTCTCTGTGCCAAAATCCCACTAAGGAGTTTTCTGGTCATTAAATTTAACATATAAAAAAAAATTACAAGTCAGTGATAAAAAAATTTAAAAATGATATTCACACAACAATTTATTAGCATAAAAAACAAGGTTCTTTTTGGGACACAGGTTGGACTCTTTTGAAATAAGTTTTTGCTTAGGAAATTAAAATCTACACTCATTTTTTTCACATCTACACTCTTTTTTTTGTCTTTTAGCAAAAAAATTACATACACTTACAGCACTAAAATCCAAAAAAAGGAATGTGGATGTCAAAAAAAGAAGTATAGATTTCAATTTCCTTTGCTTATCACTAACTGGTGATAATAATCAAAGGTTGAGGGCCAAATTTGAAAGCCAAGTAAGATCGAAGGAATCGAATGAAATCTTTCAATTATTGTCCTAGTATTATTTCCTAGCTAAAAGCCGATTTCATTGTCGGTCTTTGGATCCTGTCATGTGACCTAAGAATTATATTACTTCCAAATAAAAAATAGTCAATTTCACTGTCAGTCTTGGGCTACGTGACCTAATAGTAACTACTAGGAGTACTTCCAAAAAAATTCTAATAGTAAAGAGATACTCTCCCTTTTTTAAAGTCCACTATTTTTATTTTAGATTGTCCATTAATAATTATCTATTTTATAATTTTAATGGATAAAAATTTGTATATTTTTTATTTTATTCATAAAAGTATATTCTATTTTAAAAAGTTAAATAGTAAAAATATAATGATGATGTTTCTATAGAGAGTAAATAGGAAAAATAAAGATAAAAATTAAGGTGAAATATATAATGATGATATTTTCTTAATAAATTGAAGTTACGAAAGGGAGCACTTAAAAAGAGACGGAGGAAATAGCAAACAGTAAGATTCCTTTGGCTTCTTCTTGGAGGCTTGGAGTCTGTTCTCGATAGGCATTCTAAAAATTTGTTGAGTAGATTTTTTTTTATTGTCATTCAGAGAAAATTATTTTTTATTGATTTTGTGTTAATTTTTCATAAATTATTGTTTGATACTCACTTGTCTCGGCAATTGAAAGTTTTTTAGTAGAGGTTAAATTTTTTCTAGATGAGGTGAAAATCTCATGGTTTCTATCACCCATTATGAGCTCTACTGAGCATTCACTGCAGTAAACTAAATTGTTTATCTTATAGGGCATGAAAAATTACAAGTCGACGTAAAAAATCAACTTGATCGGACATCAAGAATTATATCAAAATTTAAATTTATAAAACAGATGGTCATAGACAATTTAACTAAAAATATTAGTGACAGAATCAGACCGTTCGTTTTATAAACTAAAATTTAATTTTTGATATAACTATTGATGTCGGATCAAGCTGATTTTTTGCGTAAGCAAATTAATTTGCGTACCCTACAAAATGAACTGTTCGAATTATTATAAAAAATGCTCGATAGGATCCACAGTAAGCCATGGCGAAAACCGTGGATTTTCCGCCGCATTCAGACATAGCACATTCTCTTTAAGTATTGGTTCATACTCACGTGTCTCGGTAATTGAAAGTTTCTTCCTTTTTTTTAGGGGATGGTAAAAAAGTTTTGGCAAATTATCAAAATCACCCTTGAGGTTTTGCAAATTATAGATTACTACCTCACGTTTGAGAAATTACAAATGACTCCTTATTACCAAATTATCCTTTGTTGTAATGGAGTCGTTGGGAAATTCTACAAAATGTGTTGGGACATCATGAAATTCTAATCCATTAATTACAATGGACCATACTCTTTTTTTTTTTAATTTGTGAAGGGCTGTTGATGTGTGAAAATAGTCTTACATAGGCTATTAAAAGACAGTTTGATTCATCGTAATAATAACGTGATAATGTCAGATAGATTCCGATGAATTTCCTAATGGCCACGTCCAGGTAAGAGAATAATTTGTTTTATGACATGGATATTTTGAAATTTACCCCACGTGAGGGAAAAAATGTAAATTTGAAAAACCTTGGGGCGGTTTTGTTAATTTATCCTCGTCGGTGGGCGAAAATTGAACGCAACTGCTCTATTTTTACGATTAGTACTTTGACAACCTGTTCACATTTCACACCGCAGGAGGAGGTAGCCATCCTCACGCGCGCCTTAGCGAATGCGGGGAAATCAACGACCGTAAATCTCGGACAACTCCTCAACCTGTGCACCACAAACGCCATCGGGCGCGTGATGCTGGGGCGCCGCGTGTTCGGCGACGGCAGCGGCTGCGGCGACGCGAAGGCCGATGAGTTCAAGTCCATGGTGGTGGAGTTGATGGTGCTTGCGGGAGTCTTCAACATCGGAGACTTCGTACCCTCGCTCGAGTGGCTCGATTTACAAGGAGTGGCCAAAAAAATGAAGAGGCTGCACTCGCGGTTCGATGCGTTCCTGAGTGAGATTCTTGAGGAGCATAAGGTGGGGTCACTTGGTGGTGGGGCCCAGAGCCACACTGATCTGTTGAGTACTTTGATTTCTCTGAAGGAGGATGCTGATGGTGAGGGAGGGAAGTTGACTGATACAGAGATCAAAGCCTTGCTCCTGGTAACTACCATTCTCTCTCCCTAAACAAACGGTCCATCAACTCAAATACTCGATTTTATAATAAAATTTGGGATATATGTGTTCAAAATTGTTCGATATACGTAGACTCGCATGCATCGAACAATATTAAACACAATTGTATCTGAACTTTCATTTTGAAATTATGTTCATAATACTACTCATAAAAAAATTGGTAATAACAGTACAATGAGCTGTTAATGAGGCAGGTAATTAAATGGGGAAAAAAAAGCAACACAATTTTCTTTGTGTTTGAATGTCTTAAAAAGTATAAAAGTGTATCGAAAACTGGATTTTTATATATTTTCTTTTTGTGTTATTGAAAACTTAGTAGGCTGTTAATAGTATTACCTTAAAAAAAAAAAAATGCATGTGACACATGAAATTATACACATCTACACACACTCTCTCTGCGTGGGAGTGTTTAGTTGTGTGATAGCAGAACAAACAATTGCTCTCTCTCTCTCTCTCTCTCTCTCTCTCTCTCTCATTCAATGACTGTTTGTCTCTTTGCATAGAGGTAGGTTGGAACAGTTGAAGCCTTGAAGGATGAAGAATTTTTCAGTGGCGGATGGGATAGCACGTGGTGCCCATTCGGCACATCTCGGGCTGTTTTTTGCGGTTTTGGATGAGTCAGATTTAGAGAGAGAGAGAGCGGTAGGGTGAGAGGAGAAGAGAGAGTTTTAATCAGTCCCGTCCAAAACTGCATTGGACAGCCCGAATATGCCGAGCAGACACCACGTGGAATATATTCACCCAGCACCGAAAAATTTCTCCTCGAAGGATATGCCTATATCTAAATTTTCTGTTCTTGAATTTTAAATTCAATTTTGCTTTCGAAGTCTCAAAAAAAACTTCGATTTGGGGGAACTGAGAAATAGGCAAATGTAGTAAAAGATCTTATATGTATTTGATGTTGTACTAATTTTTCACTAAATTTGGCAATTTTATTCTCCAGCTCCCTTTAATATCCATTTTTAGAATTCTGAAGAAGTTATCCACAAAACCCTGGAAATGATTAAACCATTTGGGGACCATATACTGTACGTGCTTACATAAATGAGGCTATTATTGCAGGACTTGTTCACAGCAGGAACTGACACCTCATCCAGCACAGTGGAGTGGGCCGTAGCAGAACTCCTCAGACACCCAAAAGTCCTAGCCAAAGCTCAACAAGAGCTGGACTCAATTGTTGGCCCGGGCCGGCTCGTAACGGAGTCCGACTTGCCCCAGTTAACCTACCTCCAAGCCGTCATCAAGGAGACCTTCCGGCTCCACCCATCGACCCCGCTCTCTCTCCCACGGATGGCGGCCGAGAGCTGCGAAATCAACGGCTACTTCATCCCGAAGGGCTCGACTCTTCTCGTCAACGTGTGGGCCATAGCCCGTGATCCAGACGCATGGGCCAATCCCTTGGAGTTCCTGCCAGAGCGGTTCCTCCCCGGCGGGGAAAAGCCCATTGCTGATATAAGAGGGAACGATTTTGAGGTCATTCCGTTTGGGGCGGGCCGGAGGATATGTGCCGGGATGAGCCTTGGGCTTCGGATGGTCCAGCTATTAACCGCGACATTGGTCCAGGCCTTCAACTGGGAATTGCCCGAGGGGAAATTGGCCGAGAAGCTTAATATGGATGAAGCGTACGGGCTGACCTTACAGCGGGCCGATCCCCTCATGGTCCACCCAAGGCCGAGGCTCGCAGCCCATCTGTATCAGGGCTGAGAGGTTGTTTAGTTAGATGAGTACTGGGCTATGGATTTCGTGGGCCTCTGTAGATGAAAAGTGGAATAATTGAGCACTAGTGTGTTTTTTGTTCCTGCAGCTTATTTGGATTTGTTGGCTATTTTGGACCTTTCTTTATCAGCTTGCTCTACTTGTTTTCTTAGTTTTCTTCAAAATAGGAGTATTCATTTGAGTAAGCGTGTTATGTATCCAGGTTCAAAATTAGACGATTTGGTAGTAATCCTGCACATGCTTTTTATAAAAGAAGAAAAAAACCACGAGAAATGAAATGCTAAATTTAAACAAGGAGATCGATTTTTGGTGCACCTTGAAACAAATCTGCGTAAAGAAAGATCATACGTAATTCACATGGACAAATCTATGTAACGATCATGCAAGACCATGGATTTGGAGCGCACTGAGCTTTAAAATGAAACAAATTTGCTCGTGACAAATTGATATTGGGTGATATTAACAAATCAAATATGCTTCGGCTATATTACCACTCCACACTGATGCTAGAGTTCCAAAATAATTGATGGTATGTCACAAGTCTCCCCTTTTTTTTTTTCTAATAAAAAAAGAGTTTCTTTTTTTTAATCGTTTTCATCTATGTTGGTTAGAAGTCGCCAAATATATAACATTCAACTTTGACCTCAATGTCCCATAAATACCCAAATGCAATAAAGTGTTAATGCGACATTAGAACTTTACATATATTACTTATTCCACTTTCACCCAATTGGAGACGAAAATGGGTGAGATGCATCTCTCTCTCTCTCTCTCTCTCTCTCTCTCTCTCTCTCTCTCTCTCTCTCTCTCTCTCTCTCTCTCTCTCTCTCTCTCTCTCTGTTATAGAGGGAAAAATTGATGATTATAAAAAAAATCAAAACATGTTACAAATTTGAAAAGATGTTGTTAATGCCAAAATTATTTTTGTTTGTGCCCAAACTTGCATGAAAACCTCATACCTTGCACATGGTACGAGGCTTTTATGCACCATAGTTTTGGCATTAACATTTCCCGATTGAAAAGGCTTGTGCGGAGAATGTGCACCACTTTATAAGCCGCTCCATACAAGTGAAAAGGGAAAAAAGTTCTAAAGCTGATTTGTTTTTTTAAGGAACACACATCTATATAATAACCTAGCTCATTATTTGAATCCTACATGCATCTATCTATAAATCTTAACCATTAAAATCTATACATATAAACCCTATGGCTGAAATTTACAAGGTTTCATCCGTGTAACTTTATTACCTAAGCGAGTTTCCTTTTACTGCTTAATACCAATTAATAGATTCCCGAAGGAGTTTGAAATTCTTTCTAGAAAGAGAATCTTTTGTATTGTTTCCTAATGTTTAAACCTAATTTTTCAATCTAATTGACTACCTTTACATGTTTCCTACGATTTTCTTTTCAATTCACTACCATTTTTAGTTGATTACATTTATATCGGATGATTACATTTAAATGGGCATATAAACATTCTAATCATTTGAGCTGTGCCTGAAGGCACGGGTAGGCACTAGAACTAGAAGAACTCCTTTTGAACCTAATTTAAGAAAAAATCTTCCCGTATAAATTAGCTTCGTTGATGATGTGGTCAATAGTTTTGTAATTCATTTTAGTTGTGTTCAAAATGTGTTGCGCTATGTCTCCAGGCACGGACAAACCCTAGTATATTCATAACCAAGAACAACAACTACAAAGGATCCATATATCCGAACCGAAAACAAAGAAAAACAAAAAATATCACTCCAAAATTAACAGCCGCATTGATGGAGACCACCGATCTGATCATAGGTGCCAAAATGTACACATTTACGCCTTTTTAATAAAATTTGTTCTTCCCTTAATTGTTACTCCTAGTACTTACGAAAAGTTAAACAAGTCGGGTTAGGGTTGGGAGATTTCTGACACGAATATGAGATGACACGAAATCAATTTATTAAAGGACATGATAACATGACACATGCCGGACACGAAGTTAGCGGGTTAAAATCAGTTATTTCTAACACGGAACACGAATATGACACAATAAGATAACACGAAAATCTAAATAGGTCGAATTAAGATTGAGAGAATTCTGACATGGATACGAGATGACACGACATGACACAACCCGATACCCACCCCTACATAAATATATGCAATTTCACGAATTTAGGTTGTCTGGTTTGTGGCGGCGACCAAGAATCCATAATTCATCTTCTTTGTGCTTGTCCCCTAGCTAGACAGGTGTGGAGTTTGTCCCATTTGCAAATAGGTATGGGGGGTTGTTCATGTCGATTCTTTTAAAGACTTGTGAGATGTTATGGATTTATGGTGGCAGGGGCATGCAAATAAGGAATGGTGTCTGTCATTGGCGGCATTGCTTATGTGGTACATTTGGAAGTGTAGAAATGGGGTTCTTTTTGAACATAAGCTCTCTCTTCCTTGGTTGGTCTGCAAGCAGGTGGTTGAGTACTTTCAAGAGTATTTTTCTGCAAATTCTTTGGATACCACAGCTGTGATTTTGAATGGGGAAGGAAGCCCTAACTCATGGAGGAAGCCTCCGAACGAGATGTTCAAGATTAATGTGGATGGGTCATGGAAAAAAGGGGTGTCGAGAGGGGGTTATGGCATTGTGATTCGGGATTCCAAAGGCTTGTTTGTTTGTGCCTCGATCGGGGTTTTCCCGTGGTGCGCAAGTTCTTTAGTTGCAGAAGTTGTGGCATTTCGACATGGCATTTTGTTGGGATCACATCTTGGGTTAGGGTCAGCGATTATAGAAAGTGATGCTCAATTGATGGTGAATATGCTTCATGGCAAAGCAACTATCAGTCAAGAGGTGGAGATCATTATTCATGATATCCAAGTTTTGAGCAGAAATTTTCACTGCTGTAGTTAGGGCGGTTAGTCGAGATCGGAAAATCGATTGAAACCAAAAAAATCGGACTAATTGGACTGGACCGAATTTTTCAAACTGGTCAAATAATTTCGATCCGGTTCCGGTTTATAAAATTTTATAAACCGGAAAAATAATTTCAATTCGGTTTATGTGTTTTAAAAACTGGTCGAAACCTCTAAAAAAATCCCCCCCCCCCCCAAGTTCCGATTAAAATTTTGATGATCTGAGCCACTCAATGTAATCAGAACGTGATTTTAAAGGTACTCGTGAGAAATCAGCAAAAAAAATGATCGGGAAGGACTTCATCCAAATAGTTTTTTATTGAATTTTATTGAACAGTTCAATAAAAAAATACTCAAATCAAGCCCTTCCCGGTTATTTTTTTTTCCAATTTCTCGCGGGCACCCTTAAAATTACGTTCTGAACACATTGAGCGGCTCGGATCATCAAAATTGATCGGGAACTATGAGATTAAGATTTGGAGGGTTTCTTTAGCGGGTTTTTAAGGGTCTTTGGAACCGGCCCCTGTATATATATAGACAGTCCTTTTCATATCCGGTTGCTCGGATTTTATTATGGTCAGGATTTCTATCTGAGCCGTTGGATCTGGATGGGTGAGATCCACGGTTGGGGAAATAACAAGGAACAAAAAGGGGGAAAATGGGGCTTTCACTGCATACACCCCCAATTCTTCGTTTCTGCCAGAGAGAGAGAGATAGAGAGAGAGAAGGAGGCGACCCAGATCCAAACGACCCAAGCTGAGATTGAAGACGACGAACGACGACCCAAGCTAAGGTAAGGTCTCCCCCTCTCTCTCTCGTTTGAAACAATAACTGATTTTTTCCCCTAATTTCTAATACGAACGACCTAAGCTGAGATTGAAAACAACGAACGACAACCCAATTGAGGACAACGAACGATGACCCAAGCTGAGATTGAGGACAACGAAAGACGACCCAAGCTCAGATTGAGGACGACGAAAGACGACCCAAGTTAAGGTCTCTCCTTCTCTTTGTCTCGTTCTTTCCCTCTCTCGTTTTCTTTGATTTTCGAAACAATAATTGATTTTTTTTCCCTAATTTCAGTGATTGAGAAAGTTCAAGCCACAGAGAGGATAATAGAGAGAGGAGGCGACATACGAAGAACCAAAGCCGAGATCGAAGACGACGAACATCAGAGCTACGATTAGCACTAAGGTATCTCTCTCATTCTCGTTCTCTGTGATTTTTTTGTGTGGTTTTCGAAACCCTTTGATCAGGGGATCATTCCTCTTGAGCTGCAGTGGTAGTATTATTGCATTTGCGATAAGTATGTTTTAGAAACTCTTGCATTCAGTTTTTTGACATACATAATTTCTGCTGGACAAGCAGAGTGCAGCAAAGCATGTGAAAATCTCACTTTTGGTTAAAAGTGACTATTTCATTCTATATCATTAATTGGGGGCTTTTTATTGATTTTCAAAACCCTAACAGTATATTGGGCTTGTATCTTTGTATTTATGATATTCGATTTGGGACTTGTATTTATGATATCCGATTTGGAGTGTAAATAACATAGAACGATTACCTGGAGAACAAGCTAATTTTTTTGGAAACAAAACGATTATTTGGACTGGTTTTCGTGTGTGATTTATGCTGATTTTTTTTTCCCGTAATCTTTGAGATAATGTCTGTCATTGGTTGCCATTGGTAGGTTACCCATAAGTAGCTCACAATTTGATAAAAATGGAAGAACAAGATCGAACCAATGTTGATCCAACCCCCTTATTTCGAGCACCACCACCGAGGTATCTCTCTCATTCTCTCAAAAATTGGTTGCATATTATATCATAAAGGGAGACAAATAGATTGGTATTTGTTGTAAATGTTTGTTTGCATGTTAGTAATTGTTTTCTATTTTGATTTTTAGAATGCAATCTTTGGATGACATAGCAGTATCACCATCAACATCCCAACCGTGTCAATCATTTGTGAATTCTTGTCAAGAAATTTACACTCCTCAAGTTAAAAATGAAGTGATACCGAAAATTGACCAAGAATTTATCAAATTAGACGACGTTTGGAAATTTTACAATGAATATGCTAGACAAGCTGGATTTAGTGTCTGAATCAATTCTAGTAGGTTGTGTGAGAATGGTAAAGTAATGAGGAAGGAGTACGTTTATTTTAAAGAAAGGGAGATGAGAAATTCTAAGGCCACTAAACGGCGTCGGGGTTTAACTAGAGAATGTTGTGGTGTAAAACTTACTGTTGTGAGAAAAGGTGAAGTGTTTGTTGTATCAAAATTTATCGAGTGTCATAACCATGAGCTTACATGTGCATTTGTTAAATCTCATCGCTGAGTATCAGCCGAACAAAAAGCTTTAACGCAATAATTATCTGCTACTAATGTGCCAACTTGCCAACAAATGAGTATTTTTGAGTTGCAAGCGGGGGATATTGAAAATGTTGGATTTTTACCACGAGATCTTTACAACGATAAAAGAGATAGGAAGAATGTAGTACACGGTCATGACGCGAACATGTTGTATGAGCATTTCGAGATGGAACAACAAAAGAATTCGAGCTTTAGGTTCACATTCGAGAGAGATGATAAGGATAGAACGACTCATTATTTTTGGGCGGATGCAACCTCTAGAAAGTCATATCAATATTTTGAGAACGTGGTAGTGTTTGATACTACGTACTACACAAACAAATATTTCTTGATATTTGCACCTATATTGGGGGTCAACCACCACAGGCAGACAACACTTCTTGGGTGTGCGTTCTTGAGTAACAAAAAAATTGATTCGTTTGTGTGGCTTTTCAACGAATGGTTAAAAGCAATGCCAAGTGGACCACCTAAAATTATCATCACTGATCAAGATCCGGCGATGACAAGAGCAATTGCTTTTGCTCTTCCAAATACGTTTCATCGATATTGTATTTGGCACATTATGAGCAAATTTTAGAAAAAATTGGGTGCACTGTCATATAAGGAACATTATGATGAGTTCAAGAATTGTATATAACATTGTGAAACACCTGGAGAGTTCGATGCAAGATAGGCAACTATTGTAGGAAACTCTAAGTTGTCTACTAATAAATGGTTGCAAGACATATACGAAATTCGTGATAGATGGGTTCCCGCATATACGAATCACATGTTTTCTGCCCACATGACTAGTAGTCAACGGGCTGAAATTTCTCATTCGTTTTTCAAGAGGTATGTGTCCAAAGAAAATTCAATGCTGGATTTTGTGACGCGATTCAATAGGGCACTTGCCAATGTCCGACATAATGAATTGGATTTGGACCATTAAGATATAAATGAGAAGCCTCTCTTGAAAACCTCGTGGGCAATAGAAAAGAAAATGACCGAAATATATACACGGAGCATATTTGAGAGGTTTCAAGAGGAAATCTTTCAAATTAATGTGTATCTGGTTACATTCATATGTGATAATCAACATCGGTATCTGTGTAATGTTCAGAGAGAAGAAATGGAAAGTGCGAGAATTCGTGAGATTTCGGTGGACAAATCATCGAACCGTGTCAATTGTAGCCGTAAGATGTTTGAATTCGATGAAATTTCTTGTCAGCACCTATTGGCGTACCTGTTTAGAATGCACATTAGGGAACTTCCTATTGAGTACATCTTGCAAAGGTGGACGAAGACAGCAAAAGCGGGCTGGTTGATGGATGACTTAGGTAGTGGTGTGAAAGAAATATGTAACAGTTTACTTCTTGTGAGGCGACAAGGGCTCTTCAAACTTGCTTGTACAGTTATCGATGATGCTGTATTAGATGAAGAAGAAAGTGAAATTGTGCGAGAAGCTTTGGAAGCTAGTCAAAAGAAGATTGCATTGATGAGGAGTTCTCGCCAAGATGGTTCAACGAGTCGCATCCAAGTGCCTTCAACGAGTCATATCCAAGTGTCTTATTCTCTCGGAAGCCAACATAGTTTGAAAGAACCACTTCAAGTTAGGATAAAGGGTTGTGGTAAGCGTTTGAAAGGAGAAAAAGAGAAGGCCATCAAGAAGAGGAGGAAATGTAATAGTTTTGAGTTAACGGGGCAATCGCATGACAAAAGAAATTGTCCAAAGCTTATGAGCATGTAAGTAAATGTTAATTTGTACTATGAATTTCATTTTTTATACATGGAATACATCTTAATTGTTGTCTTATTTTATTAGGTCTTCACAAGATGTTAGGTTGAGTGATGACGACGACGACGACGTTGACGATGAGTGTAAGTGTTTGTGGTACATCTAAATTTCATTGTTTACTTGTTCTTGTCTTTTATTTCGTCCATTCATGTTATTATCTTTTTTGGGTTGCAGGATGGATTAATGATTCAAAGGGTGTTAGAGCAGTGCAAACTTGTCAGGTGATAGTATATGCTTTAATTCAAGTATGTTGGTGTAGTGTGTATAAATACTTAATGGTGTGCATTACTAGTTTCATGCTGCTAGAGTTGGATTCACTTCTGTTTCTCATTGTAAAAATTTACAGGTTGCCAAAGTAGGGGTCATGACTTGAACGTTGAATGGTCATGCAAAACTTCTCATAATAGCATATGCTTTTTTGTGGCTATTACAAACTCAGGAAATGGTAATGTTTGTAGTAGTTCAGTTGTTTGTAGTAATTCAACTCATGAGTATGAGTTCCACAAGAATTATTTAGCTAAATGATAAGAACATTTGTGTTGGATTGGAAAATCTACTTGTGTTGTATTGAAAAATTGTATGTAAGAAAATCTGCTCTTGTGTTGAATTAGAAAATACAGTATGTTTGTGAGAAAATCTGCTCTTGTGCCAGGGTGCGTGATAAAGGAGCACGTCCTTTTGCTGGTGTTTGTCGATGGGATTCGTGGGGCAGGGTGTTTGTGAGAATGGAAGGTGTAGGGCAGACTATGGTAAAGGGGTTCGAGTGTGAGAAGGCTATAAGTGAATTTTTCCAGGTGTGTATGGGTGGGCATTTAATGAGTGTTGCTATATGTACCGACCACGGGGAGGGAAAACGTACCGACGGCCGCCGGCGGGCCGTCTCCGGCCACCGGACGGCCGATCCGAGCCGTTCAAAAATTCTAAAAAAAAAAACCGAGGGGGTCTGCGCGGGAATCAAGGGCATCCGAGGCGTGTACGGTGCTTGATCAAAGCACCCTTTTTTTCGTGTATATATGTATACACACATATATACACGAAAAAAGGGTGCTTTGATCAAGCACCCTACGCACCTCGGATGCCCTTGATTCCCGCATTGACCCCCTCGGTTTTTTTTTTTAGAATTTTTGAACGGCTCGGATCGGCCGTCCGGTGGCCGGAGACGGCCCGCCGGCAGCCGTCGGTACGTTTTCCCTCCCCGTTTGGTCGGTACTCATAGATTTTTCGGCATTTAATGCCATTGTAGATTGTCTGGTTGCTGCTCTTGATGAGTGAATATAATCATGCTATTGGAGCAATTCATTGGGAAAAAAATAGAGCACCTTCCAACACCCAGGGCTCCGACCAAACAATATGGGGTGAAATTTGAAAGTTTTTGTTTCAAAATTTTGCAAGACGTTAGCAACAAATTTGGTGTTCTCCATTCTATTTCTTCAATTGCAGCTCTTTTGGTTTGCGGATGGAATCAAAATTCAAGTGAAAAGGTAAATATACTACAGAAGACGTGTCTTGAATGGTAAATGTTATAATATGTACTCTGAAGTAATAGCAACAATGAAAGGGGCTGTCGAACAAAAACAAAAACAATGAAACTGGGTTTGGAATCTAATTATTCATTTCGGGATTACCACTTAAGCTTGCTTTGGGATAAGTTCTCAACTAAACTTAAAATGAGAAGTGGTCTGCAATTGCAAAACTTTTTCTGGCCAGTCAAGTTGCATTTTTTTCACAACGTAATCAACTGTTTAATTGATAGCCCCAAAAAAAAAAAATTATCAACAAACTGTGAGAAACTTGTACTCCCATTCTTTTCATATGCTACAATAATGTACAACTAGAGTTAAAATAGTGTACCAAACAAGGCGAAGGGAGCATCAACCATATCACAAACCAACATATCACAAACATGTAGTTCAATTCTCCCACCAAATTAGCTAATAGATACCAAAACGTACAATATAATATCTGCCATGACATTGTACCGGTTACAACAAATACCAACGAATACAAATTACATTCACTTTAGAAGTGCAAGAATAACCACTACCAAGGCTAAACCATTTAAGAATTGAAAGACAAACAACATGTGCTTTAAATAAGCCACGGTGACTTCAATGACGTCAACACGTGCATCATTCTTGACCAGTTTCACTTCTGGTGCAACATGTGGGTTGGGTTCGTGACACCCAATTGGATAGCACCATTTCCAGTACTCTCATTTTTTTTTATCCTTTGAATCCTTTGGACACTTATAGTAGAGCCTTCCAGAAATCTTTTCTGACTCTGAAATGTGCACAGCAGCTCTCAATCCATACCAACATGTCTTGTTTTGAAATGTAGGGTGACGAGATTGAATTGTACTCCTGTTGCTTGAACTGGACATGACTGTTTGAACACAATTACTGCACACACACACACATAACATCTACACATACTCACATAATGTCTACACACACTCATACAACTGTCCAATACAACTAAAAACTAGAAATAACTCATATACAAAATTTCGATAGGCGGTTTTGGTTTAGAAAATTTTCATCATAGCCAAATAAAGTGGCTCAGATAAACGAAAAATTCAAGACACCACATTTTTAAGGCACTGCCGCGGCAGCATTAGTTGCCAATTGACCATCTAATGTTTTCAGGCCTAAGTACACATTGTATGTTAGTAATTTATCATCATAGCCAATAAATAGGGGCAAACCAATCTGCCAATAGGGGCACACTCTCCCAACGGCTCAGAAAATTTTCATCATAGCCAAATAAAATGGCTCAGATAAATGAAATGTTTGCGACACCACATTTTTAAGACACTAAGGCGGCAACATTAGCTGCCAATTGATCATCTAATGTTTCCAAGTCTTTGTACACATTGCGTGTCAATTTATACATAGATATATACAGTTCTTTTTAGGTCCAATCACCCGAATTTCTTATAGTCCGGATTTCTGTTTGAGCCGTTAGATTGGGTGGGTGAGATCCAACGGCTGTGGAAATAAAAGGGAACAAAAGGGGATTTCGCTACATACACCCCTCGGCCCTTCCCCATTGCTTCGTTCCAGCCAGAGAGAAATAGAAAAGGAAGTGACAATATACAAACAACCAAAGCTGAGAACAAAGACAACGAATGATCAGCCCTAATGTCCAACACAGTTAAAACTACAAGTAACTCATATACAAAATTTCGATAGGCGGTTTTGGCTCGAAAAATTTTCATCATAGCCAAATAAAGTGGCTCAGATAAACGAAATATTCAAGACACCACATTTTTAAGGCACTACAGCGGCAACATTAGTTGCCAATTGACCATCTAATGTTTCCAGGCTTAAGTATGCATTGCATGTTAGTAATTTATCATCATAGCCAACAAATAGGGGCAAACCAATCTGCCAATAGGGTCAAACTCATAGAAAATCCAAACCATAATAAAATCTAGGCGTTGGACCTGAACAATAACATACAGGCTTGAACAGTAACACCAAACAAACACCACTTGATAATTCTTTAGCCAAAATCAGCATAAGTCACACACGAAAAAGCAGACCAAATAGAAACTGATCATAACAAAATCCAACGGCTCAGACACAAATCCAAACCATAAGAAATAATGCCCCAAAATACTATTAGGGTTTCGAAAATCAGTCAATCAGTTCAAATCAGCCATCCCGAGATTGAAAGGTTTCGAAGACCACACAAACAAATCACAGAAATCAACCCCTATTCTTCATTTGGAGTTTCGAAAATCAAAGAT
Source organism: Rhododendron ovatum (assembly GCA_019656835.1). Taxonomy (NCBI): domain Eukaryota; kingdom Viridiplantae; phylum Streptophyta; class Magnoliopsida; order Ericales; family Ericaceae; genus Rhododendron; species Rhododendron ovatum. The sequence continues at coordinate 13,936,253 of CM033790.1, forward strand.
CTTTTAGGGTTTCGAAAATCATAGAGAACGATAACATTCTGGAGTGAGAATGAGAGAGAGAGTGAGAGACCTTAGGGGTGATCGTAGCTCTGATCGTTCGTCGCCAGCCATCCCGAGATTGAATGTTTTCAAAACCACACAAAAAATCACAAATATCAGTTTATAAATCACAGAGAACGAGAGAGAGAGAGAGAGAGAGAGAGAGAGAGAGAGAGAGAGAGAGACCTTATGGCTGATTGTAGGTCGGGCGTTCGTCGTTTGAGATCTCAGCTTGGGTCGTTCGTCGCCTCCTTTTCTCTCTCTCTCTAACTCTCTAGCTCGAAAGAAGTGAAATGGGGCTGGGTATATGAGGGGTGCGCTCCATTTCCCCCCTTTTTGTTCCTTGTTATTTCCCCAGCTGTGGATCTCACCCATTCAGATCCAATGGCTCAGACAGAAATTCGGACCATAATAAAATCCGGGCGACCGGATATGAAAAGGACTGTATATATATACGGGGCGGTTTCGGGGACACCCAAAAAAATACCTCATAGTTTCCGATCAAATTTTGATGATCCGAGCCGCTCAATGTGATCAGAAAGTGATTTTAAGAGTACCCATGAGAAATCAGCAAAAAAATGACCGGGAAATGCTTGATCCGAACAGTTTCGAACAGTTTTTTATTGAACGGTTCAAATAAAAATTGCTCAAATCAAGCATTTTTCCGATCATTTTTTTTGCTAATTTCTTGCGGGCACCCTTAAAATCACATTCTGCATACATTGAACGGTTTGGATCATAAAATTTTGATCGAAAACTATGAGTTTAAGATTTGAAGTGTTTTTTTAGGTATTTTTTCGGGTGTCCCATGAACCGTCCCGATATATATATATATGTATATATATACACACACACACACACACACACACACACAAGGGAGGGGAATTGAACCTTGGAAGACTAGAAGGATCTCCCATCTCTTTACTACTAGGCTACCTACCCTTTTGGTGTTTATTAGTTTAATAAATATATTTATTATATAAAATCAATCGGAATATATATATATATATATATATATATATATATATATTAAAACTATGTTTATGGGCTTAATTATGTTTTTATGGGTTTTTTTTTTATGTATTGAGCTCAAAATTGATCTTGTTTTGTTGGGCCCAAAAAAATGGGTTGAATTATGGGTTTTTAAATAATATTTTGAAGGTTGAATTGTGGATTTTTTGATGTATTGGGTCCAAAATATGGCCCATAAAACTTGATAAATCGGACCGAAACTGGTTGAGCTGGTTAAAACCAGACTGTATTATCTCAACCGGTTTCGATTTCTAAAAATCTCAAATCGGATAACTGGTTTCGACCGAAAAATATGCCAAAACCGATCGAAACAGGACCGGTATCACCCCTAGCTGTAGTTACTCTTTTGTACGTAGGGCTAGTAACAAGGTTGCTCATGTGTTGGCTAGAAAGGGTGTGAATGGTTCGGGATCTTGTCTTTGGACTGAATCCCGCCATTGTGGTTACTCGATTCTCTTTGTTGGGACAAAACTTCCGCTTGATGTTTCATTATTGGTTTTAAAAATAATATTATATGTTATCGTTATGGCAAAAAAAAAAATCACTCTTTGTTTGGGGTTTATTTATTTATTTATTTATTTTCTGATTATTCGGTTATACTATCTTGGGTATTACCTTTTGGGGGAAAAAATCCTCAGCCGAATACGTTAGCGCGGGGGGGAGCCTTATCACCCTTCCCTCGCGTGCTTATCACAAACTTGCACAAAACAATTAAAATCACTTTAAACAAACGAACTTCTTTCAAGTGGTAGGTAGCTAAGGTTAATCCATCCATTCTACCCAGTACCCACCACTCCCCTATCTACCCTTCCTCTCACTCTCACTCTATTTAATTATTATATATTATATAAACCAAATATTTCAATATATATACACATACATATATATGTTCAGATCTTCTTTCTCTTGTTACCATATTATTCATTGCTAAAGACCAAAGATGTATATGGCTTCTTCTTTGGCTCTTGCTCTCTACTCCCTGGTCGTTGGCTTCTTTCTGTACTGCCTTCTTAACCTGCGCACCCTCCTCAACCGCCAACCGCGGCCACTCCCGCCGGGGCCGACGCCGTGGCCCGTGATCGGGAACCTGCCCCACCTGGGCACGAAGCCTCACCACTCCATCGCGGCCCTGGCGGGGGAGTACGGCCCGCTGATGCACCTCTGGATGGGGTCGGTGCACGTGGTGGTGGCCGCGTCGGCCTCGGTCGCCGTGCAGTTCCTGAAGACGCACGACGCCAACTTCTCGAGCCGGCTGCCCAACTCGGGGGCCAAGCACATCGCTTATAACCATAGTTTTAAATATCGGCCGATACGTACCGGAATTTTCGGCTTCCGATACGGATATTGGCCGATATATCGGTGAGATTGAAATTCACAGGCGTATCGGCCGGTTCCCGATACGTATCGGTCTGTAACCGATATTTGGACCGATACGGCCGATACGGCCGGTACGGCCGATACGTATCGGTTCTGAAAAAAAAAAAAAAAAACAGAAAAACAAAAAACAGAGCTCTCCTTCCACACACAGAGCATCAAACCATCAATACCTCCACGTCATTCATTCTGGCATTGAAGTTGTATTAGCAAAATTATGTATGACTTAAAAGCTATGAGCTTGAAACTAGTTGTGGCTAGCGATTATGTAATGTAAAACCTCTATGGTGTGTTTATTTTAATGTTTTCATCTTATTTTTGCTATTTATGTCAATTATATCGAAACTTATAATGTTGCATTTTTCTCATATTTGTAAAATCTTATTGACTTGGGAGTTTTGATAAATTATCGGATATTTCACATGAAGAGAATAGGCTATTACATGTCTTAAATTAATTAAAATGTGATAATTTAAGCCAATGTTTGGGGTAAAAGTATATTTTTCAAGTTTTATACATGTTGCTGATGATTTTTAAAAATTCACGACCGCGACACCCGATTCCCGCGACGTATCACCGATATGTCCCGATACCGATATACCGCGACTGATACCGCGACGGCGACCGATACCGCGATTTAAAACTATGCTTATAACTACCAGAACCTTGTGTTTGCGCCGTATGGGCCGCGGTGGCGGATGCTTAGAAAGATATGCTCGGTTCACTTGTTCTCTGCTAAGGCTTTGGATGACTTCCGCCACGTCCGCCTGGTGCGCTCTCTCTCCTCCTGAGGCAAGACCTTCCAGGGGTTCTCATCCCCGTGGCTACGTGCCGAAAGATTTTCTGGCCATTGAATTTATAGCAAAAAAAAGTCACACAATTAAATAGTTGAAAAATTCTTCGACACATAGGCACGGATAGGTACGGAAGTTTTTGGGACAAAGGAGATTGAACCCCTCTCTCTCTTGTTTACTTCCACTGGTGCATTTCTTTTTGTTCGCGGTTGTTAGTTTCACATTTCACTTTTTTACTTCTTCTAATTGTTAAATTTTTTTGAATAAAGACAAAATTCAAAAAAGAAAAGTAGAAAAAGTTAAAAAAAAAATTTGTTAATGAAACGGTGCTAAATGGTGATACTAATAATTAAAGGAGTGCAGTCCCTGTTTGGGAACCCAACTCCATAATCAAGTACTGACAAACAAGTTAAGATTTTAATTTACACTTCAGAAATAAAAATATACTCACATATATATGTTTTTATAGTTGATCAAATACATTATTTACACATTAGTACTCACCGTCCTAAGAAAGGTCCTTAGCATTTTCCTTCAAGCTGCCGTAAGAGCAAGTCTAATGGGGGATAAAAAATGAGGGAATGAATAATTATTTTATGATGAAAAATAAATTAACTAATTTTTTTTCTATTTTGTTTTCCTCCAAATTAATTCAACTTAATTACAAAATAATTATTTTCTCCTTTTTCTCAACCAAGCCCAACAAGCATCTAACTGTTGGGCTTTTTCTTTTAATCTAAAATCTGCCCAACACCCGCCCTCTTCCCCCGCCCCCCCCCCCCCGCGACCATTTCATCTCTTCTCTCTCTCTCAGAGAAGAAAAAAGGAAGAAGAGCAAGTCCAGCTCTCAAAATCGAGAAAATCTTGTTCACGCATTCTCTCTCTCTCAACCCTCCTCTTGATCGACCTCAAAAAAATTTCCGATCAAACCCCCTTTCTCCTCTCTCAATCGACTGATGGAAATCCCCTCTTCCCGTCGACTCTCCAATGAGAGTTGTTGCTAGCGAGCTAGGGTAGATTTTTCGGCCATTTTTCAGATTCCAGCGAGCTAGGGCAGATTAATTTTTCGGCCATTTTCCAACAACTCAGGTATACTTCTGCCCTTCATTTTTATGGTAAATTAGTTGCTTGCTGAGCTGTCTAGGGATGGAAAGGTACACCTAGGCTAGGGACGGATATATCCATTCCCATATGCATCAAAGCTATTTTCCATCTCCCACGAGAGACCAGATTTTCCATTTGGGGCTGAAAAATGGCTATAACAATCACCCATTGGAGTTGCTTTAACATTATTAAAAAGGAAAATGATACAATACACACATTTTATTTGGGTGTGTATCATATGCACCCTCATTAAAACACACCAAAATGTTGTGAACCTATTGCTAAAAAGTTACAAATCATATTGATGAAAAATTATAAATTTTTAGTGTAAAAGATACGATACGAAATAAAATGTTATGAATGACCGGTTCTACAAGTAATTTTTTATGAGGTGACATAATATGAATCACACAATAGATACATATGGTACACACCTTAAAAAGATATGTATCGAAGACTTTCCCTATTAAAAGAATGTATATATTTAAAAAGTAAACTGGTATGCAAAAAGTCCAAGAAACTGATAAGCAAGGCAAGAGATATGGACGAGATTCATTTTGCAGTACCATAATGCTCCCTCCGTAAAAAAAACTAGGGTTAGATTTTGCGTATTCTTTTGGGTTAGGCTTTATTTGTTTGATTTGGACATTTTTAGGTCTTTTGTTTATGTGCTTATATTGTATTATCGGGGTGTTTTGACCAACGAGTGTATTGGACTTTGTTCCCAAGAGGCTGTATTTTTCAAATTTGGCTGGAATCTCCTTCTCCTTTGCCTCATTAATAAAATGTTTTTGCCAATTCAAAAAAAAACTCCCTCCCTCTTCTAAATGAGATTCTTTTTTGAACATACGTGTTGCTTACAAAATAATCTATGTCTAAAAACTAATAATGTTTTGAATAATTTTGAGTGCATAAATATCTGAACCGTTCATTGTTCAGTTAAAATCAAAGTCGTTGATATTCGAGAAGAACGGCCGGATCGTCCACTCGGCACCTCTACAAAGCACATGCCCAATTCATATAGATACAAGTGTGGTGATCCCATACATATATTTGTGTGGAGTCTACCACATTTGTGTCTATGAATGTCTGATCAAAATCTGGTGTCAATAGCATTGCTTAACAATTTAACCAAAACTTAAAAGCTAGAATGGATAACGATGCTTGGTGAATATAAGAGCACATAAAACCAAGCTCTGGGACTTATGTCATTGATTTAGAAATAAGTTTAATATCTACTCCATAAATGATCATACTAAACCAACTTAAAAAACTAACGGAAAAAAAAAAAAAACAAAAAAAGAAGAGAGAGAGAGAGAGAGAGAGAGAGAGAGTAGGGGGTGACGAAAACAGTGGAGGTGTCATTTATTTCGATTTTGTTTTGTTAAAGAGAGAAACGGCTAAAAGGGTTTAGGGGGAATGGTCACGTAGCATGGAGTAAGGAGGAGGTTTAGCTCATATTGAACTTATTTTTAACCCATCTAAATTCATATAAATATGGAGTTTTTTTTAAACGACACAAATATTATTGAGGATAAACTCTATAATGGGTACATCGAGGGAGAAAGAAAAGGAAAAAGAAAGACAGATGTTGGGGGGGGGGGGGTTGGTTGGAGAGATATGGGCAGATTGGGTTGGGTTTAAAAGTGGGCGGATATGGACGGGTTAAAAAATAGGGATTGAGATTGTCACATCTACAAAAAAAATATAAAAAAAGAAAAAAGAGGATGGATATTAAAAATAAGAGTGTGAAAATCACTCATTTTTTTGGTAACTAGGAAAAGAGATGATTTTCAGACTAACAGGATCGAAGTTACTTTTAAACTAATTATTCTACTATAACGTATCGTAAATTTTTAGTCAATAATACCCAATGTCTTAGAAAAAATTTAATTTAGGTCAACCGAGCATAGCAATAAAATTCTAGGACGGATCTAGGGAGTCAAACCTAAAGTTGGCCTGTAATAGTAATAAGTTATTGAAATTTTTATAAGGCTCTTTAAGTACTATATATTCTAGCTCTGTTAAAAAAATATATATATACTCCACTATTCAAGCTTGCTATGGATTTTTTAATGGGTTCTGCTATTGAAATCGAACTGGACTTTCATAATTAAGGTATACAAAATGACATAAAAATATAAACTCTAATACACTTTCACACACTTATAATTTTATACACTTTTTAAACATTTCGATGCACTATTTTAACTTTAACAAAAAGTCTTGTGAGCTCTTTTTATCATTTAACTTTAACAAAAAATCTATTATCTATCTAGTGTTTAATGAGCTGAACGCAACTGAAATAGAGTACCTTGATTTATTTAAAATCGTGATTTCTTTATCTTTAAATTGTGCCGTGTTAAACATTGTTATGAAATACGGCATTTTGTAAGGAAATTAAGATGGTGCAAGTTGAAATCCACTGCTAGCAAAGGCTCGACCCACAGATTCTCCTTCCCCCAACCCTACCCTAAAATGCGGACCCACAAAAAGAAGAGAGAAAAAAAAAAAAGGGAGAAGAAATAGGTTGAGGGCCACATTTGGAAGCCAAGTAAAATTGAAGGGGTTGAATGAAATCTTTCAATTATTGTCCTATTTCATAGCTAAAAGCCGATTTTCATTGTCGGTCTTGGGCCTATTTGAGTAAGGCTGCAAACGAGCCGAGCCGAGCCGAGTTTTAGAGTGTTCGAGCTCAGCTCGTCAAAAATTTAGTTGGCTCGAGTTCGGCTCGAGCTCGTGACGAGTTGCAGAACTCGAGCTCGAGCTCGGCTCGATAAGTATTTACAGAGCTCGAACTCGGCTCGTTTATGAAACAAATATATATAAATATATATATAAATAAATATAAATATGCAAAAATATAAATATATATAATATAGTCGAACTCGCGAGCCAATTCGAGCCGAGTTTCGACTAGCTCGAGCTCGGCTCTTTTATGAAACGAGCCTAGGATTCGAGCTCGAGCTCGTTCGTTTTTGTCTCTAACCGAGCCGAGCCGAGCCGATATCGAGCTGAGCTTCGAGCCACTCGCGAGCGGCTCGGATCGTTTGCAGCCCTATATTTGAGTCCTATGACTTTATAATCAGGGAAATGATTTTGTTACACCTTTTTTCTTTAACATCATTCATTTGTAAGTATATTTTTGTGCTAAAAATATATTTATAAGGGATTGGCGTTAACAAAAAAAAAAGTGACAAAATCAACCGCCTATAATTGTATGGTTCTTCTATAATCAGCCCAATGAGTGTAGGGAGAGAGAAACCAATTAACAACTGTTTTAATAGAAAGAGTCCACGTGTAGAGTCTAAGCTTTCTTTTCCGTAGGCCTTCTTAGCTGTCTGATGTGAAAGTCTTCTATCTTTATTAGATGACGAATTTGACCTTAAACTTAAGGTTTGCTCTCCTTGGTAACGAAAATGAATTTTGCTCCCACGGTCTCACCTACTCTTTTGTTTCACTTTTAATTAAGTGTTCCAATTTTTAATTCATTTGATTATCTTTAATAAAAAAAATCACATTTGTTGGTTTTGCAATTAATTTTGGCTGTTAATTTTGTCATTTCATTTTTTGTTAACGTCCATTCCCTGCAAGTGTATTTTTGGTAAAAAAAATACATTTGCAGATGAGTGGAGTTAACAAAAAAGGGAGTGGTAAAATCATTTTCCTAAATTTTTATAGATTATTAATTCATCTCGACGAGAAGTATCGAAAAAATAAAAATTTATGACTTCTACCCAAATATTTTTGACAATAATCAAGACAAAGTCCAAAAAGTCGATTTTTTAAGCATTATCTTGGATATTACAAAAAACAAAAATAAATAAATTCATTTTTTGATTTTTTTTGTTGAGACAAATCAATAATCTACAAAATTAACAAATGCGAAAAAAATTTGAAGGAGATCAAAATGAAAAAAACCCAATAAACCAAAAAACTTGGCGGAATTTACCTTTAGGTGGTGTTTCCGGCAGTGAAAATTTTTAAAATTTTTATTTGTAGTTGAGAAGTTGTTAAGTGTTTCTGGTAGTGAATAAGTTATTAAGAAATGTCAAGTTATTTCCAGTAGTGAATAAGTTATTGATGGTTTGTGAGTAAAGTTACTGTAGCAATTGGAATATCGAGTTTTTTAGACCCATAAGGGTGTTTTGGCTTTGGCTCAAAGGCTATCCTAAACTGGCTTCTTGCCAATCGTAGGTTTTGGGTCTCAAATTGGGCTAGTTTTGGGACTCGGATTGGACAGATTGTTCTTTGAGCATGATGCTATTTCCTTACTTCTATTAGTCCTGTAACAATTTCAAAATTAATGAAATTTTTTTGTTGTTAAAAAAAAGAGTTACTATAGCTAAAACAATATTTGTTGACAATTTTTTTGTTTGTGAAAACAAGATGATAAAATGCTGAAACTTTTTTGTTAGTAAAAATGAGATGATAAAATGCATTAAATTTTTAATATTTTTTTATTAGTGAAAATATGGCCTTATTTTTACAAAAGAAAAAAAAAGGGAAAGTTGCTTTGGGAAAAGTGGTCATCATTTGGTGGTAAAAGTCCCAACATGCTAGTTTTGTCATTAAAGGGAGGGGAGGGGTTATTTTCGTCATTTTCATTCATACAATCTATGCACCTTTTGCCTGCCACACATTTTTAGAGGACACGTACAGAATTTTAAAGCTGTCGGGCCCACTTATAATCAGCCTTATGAGCAGACAGTAGATTTTGCCATAATTATATTACTTCCAAATAAAAAATAGTCAATTTCATTGTCCATTAGTCTTGGGCCTACGTGACCTAATAGTAATACATAAAAATAAAAATAAAAATAAAAAATTTTGACACTCTTCAAATTGATAATCACACCTCTAAGAAAATGCCAAAATAAATTATAGAGATTGATTTTGGTACTTCCTAAATTATTTTTGACACTCTACTTTAAAAGTGCGATTATCAATTTAAGGAGTGCTAAAATCACTTCCCCCAAAAAATCTAATATTATACTCCATCCGTTTCATATTGAGAATTCAGCATGAAAAATCGTGTCATTTTTCAAATAAAAAATTTAACTACTTCCGTTTGTAATTTTTTAAATTTTTTAACGCCAAATTAAAGTACTAATCGAGATCTTTAATACGGTGCAAAAAAAATTGAAACATCATGCACAGAAGTAGTTGATATTTTTATTTAAAAAATAATAAGAGAGAGAAAGTATGACTCTCAATATGGAACGAGAGTAATAAGCAGTAAGATTCCTTCGGCTTCTTCTTACCTTTCTGTTCCTGATAAGCATTCTAAAAAATTTGTTGAATATAGTAGTATTTTTTTTATCGTCATTAAGAGAAAATTTTCTTTTATTGAATTTGTGTTAATTTTTCATGAATTATTGTGTCGTATTCGCTTGCCTCGGTAATTGAAAGTTTTTTATTTATTTATCGGTATATGGTTAAAAAGTTTAGGCAAATTATCAAATCAACCTTGAGGTTTTTGTAAAGTATAGATTACTACCTCACATTTGAGAAATTACAAATTACCCCTTGTTGCATACCAAATTATCCTTAGTTGTAATGTAGCCCTTAGGAAATTCTACAAAATCTGTTTAACATCATGAAATCTTAATTACAATGGACCACACTGCTTTTTTGTAATATGTGAACGGTTGCAAATGTGTGAAAATAGTCTTTTATAGACTATTAAAAGACAGTTTGATTTATTGTAATGACAATGTGATGATGCCAGACAAATTTCGACAAATTTTCTATCAGCCACATCACTGTGAGAGAGTAATTTTGTTTTGTGACATGGGGTATTTTGTAATTTAGTAAACGTGAGAGAAAATATGTAGTTTTTAAAAACCTTGGGGCGGTTCTAGTAATTTACCCTAAAAATTTCTTCTTTTTTTTTTTAAATCCTCGCCGGTGGGCGCAAATTGAACTCGATGCATGCCTTGTTCTTTTTATGAGTTTTGGGTATTTTAGTTCGGTCTTGTTATTGTCAGCTTACTGGGCTGACGATAAACACACTAGAACACAAGAAAAACATATATTTCTGTGTATTTTTACTCTCTTTAATACACATTCACATACTTATTATTGTTAGCCCATTAGGTTAATTTTAGAATTTTAGTTTTGGTAATGAGTGGAGAAAATTGGTAATAATTAGAGAGAGAAACGGAGGGAGTATAAAACAAAAGATGGTGATTTTGCCACACTTTTTTTTGATAATGTCACACCCTACAAGTATATTTTTTAGTGTAAAAATATACTTGCATGATACGACATTATCAAAAAATGATGTGGCAAAATCATTTCTCAAAACAAAACTACAACTTTTAACCTTACAAACTTTTACGATTTGTACTTTGACACCTGTTCACATTTAACACCGCAGGAGAAGGTAGCCATCCTCACGCGCGGCTTGGCGAGTGCGGGAAAATCCACCACCGTAAATCTCGGACAACTCCTCAACCGATGCACAACAAACGCCCTTGGACGCGTGATGCTGGGGCGTCGTGTGTTTAGCGACGGCGACGCGAAAGCCGACGAGTTCAAGTCCATGGTTGTGGAGCTGATGGTACTCTCGGGAGTCTTCAACATCGGCGACTTTGTACCGTGGCTCGAGTGGCTCGATTTACAAGGGGTGGCCAAAACAATGAAGAAGCTGCACTCGCGGTTTGATGCGTTTCTCAGTGAGATTCTTGAGGAGCATAAGGTGGGTGGCGGGGCCCAGAATCACGCGACTATTTTGTTGAGTACGTTGATTTCACTGAAGGAGGATGATGATGGTGATGGTGATGGTGATGGTGATGGAGGGTAGTTGAGTGATACAGAGATCAAAGCCTTGCTCCTGGTAACTACCATTCTCTCTCTCTCTCTCCCTAAACAAACGGTCCATCTACCATTCTCTCTCCTGGTAACTACAAAATTCTGTCCGAGTTTTTGTTTTGAGATTTTGTGTTCATAATATTACTAATAAAAAAAAATTGATAATAACATTCCAATGAGCTAGCTGTTAATGAGGCAGGAAATTAAATGGAAAAGAAAAAACAATTTTCTTTGTGTTAAAACGTCTTATTACAAATATATAAATTCTTTTTGTGTTAGTATTTGAAAACTTAAAAAAGTAGGCTGTTAAGTAGTGCATTATTTTTTTTTTTGGTCAAGTTAAGTAGTGCATTATTATTACCTTGACACATGAAATTAAACACACGTACGCACCCTGAAAAGGCCAACGGAGCCCCACACTGTTCTTGTCTGCTTCCCCGTGTGTTGAGAATGTTTAGTTGTGTTGTGTGTGGTAGCAGAGCAAACAATTGGTCTCTCTCTCTCTCTCTACCCTGTAAAGGCCAACGGAGCCCCACACTGTACTTGTCTGCTTCCCTGAAAAATTCAATATGTGAGAAGAGGGCTGCTATTCCCCCCCCCCTGACACACCCCCCCTCCCGGTCCCACCCCATTTTTCCCGAACTACCCCGCCTTCCTCTCTCCCCCCCTCTCTCTCTCTCTCTCTTTTCTTTCTCTCTTTTCTTTCCTTACAGTTCCTTTGGTTTTTTTTTTTCCCTTTTTCTTTTCAGTTTGTTTTTTTTTCATTCTATTTTCTTTTCTTTCTTTCCGGTTTGAATTTTTTTTCTCTTTAATAATAGGTTCAAGTCTAATTCTAAGCTTTGTAAAGTAATTAAGAGAAAAAAAGTGTTTCAATTGATCATGTTTATACCACTATTTTATTTTTCTTTTTTTGTCATTTATAGATTAAAAAATATAATTACGAAAATAAGTGTTTCAATTTTCAATTCGTTTGAACCAATGCAAAGATATTATTTTTATGATCATTTCATTCTAAATGGTTGTAATAAATTTTTGTCTTTAAGGCCTTTCAATGGACACCCTAAGAGTCTTGAAACTAAATAATGAGTCTTACGGTATTTGTTGAAAGGCCTTAGACCAAAAAATTCATTATAACCATTTAAAATAAAATAAAACCAAAAAATATAGTTACAAAAATAAGGGTTCCAATTTTCAATCCGTTTAAACCGGTGCAAAGTTGTTATTTTTTTGATCATTTTATCTTAAATGGTCGTAATAAATTTTTGGCTCCAAAGCCTTTCAATGGACATTCTAAGAGAGTCTTGGAACTAAATAATAAGTCTCATGGTGTTTTGTTGAAAGGCCTTAAAAAAATATGACTAATTAAATAAAGAAATAAATTAAAACAATATGATCAAAATAAAAAAATCTTCACACCCGTTCAAACGCATTAAAAATTAAAGTATTTAATTTTTTAACCATATTTTTTAATTTATATGAACGGTCTCAAAAAATTAAGTGCTTAAATTTTCACTCCGTTTGAATCGGTGTAAAGATCTTGTCAATATAATCAGAATAACAAGATCTTTGCACCGATTCAAACGGAGTGAAAATTTGAGCACTTAATTTTTTGACCGTTTATATATTAAAAAATATGGTTAAAAAATTAAACACTTCAATTTTTAATGCTTTTGAACCGGTGTGAAGATCTTTTTATTTTGATCATATTATTCTAAAGAGACATAATCAAATTGTATCTCTAAGACTCTCATAATTACGTTTCTACTCCATAGGATTGCAAATTGATGGTGAGGATTTTTTTTAAAACCGAACGTTGCCGTTTAGGCGCTTCTGGCCGAGGGCCAATTAAAATGGCGGGGAAGGTAATTACAAGGACTGAGGGAGGGTAAAAGAGGAAAAAAGGTGTGGGACCGGAAGGGGTGTGGTGTCAGGGGGGTGGGAAAAGCAATTTACATGTGAGAATGTTTAGTTGTGTGTGGTAGCAGAGCAAAGTAGCAAACAATTGGGGTCTCTCTCTCTCTCTCTCTCTCTCTCTCTCTCTCAATGACTGTTTGTCTCTTTGCATAGCGGTAGGTTCTACATTACGTGCTATCTAAAATTTCTGTTCTTGAATTTTTTCACATTTTGGAGAAATTCAGTTTTGTTTTCGAAGTTTCAAAAAAAAAAAAAAACTTCAATTTAGGGAAACTGAGTAATAGGCAAATGTAGTAAAAGATCTTATATGTATTTGATGTCGTACTAATTTTCACCAAGACTCCGTTTGTTTCAACGTAAAATATTTCCTCAAAAATAATATATCTATTTTCTGGTGTTTAGTTCGAAAAAAAATAAGGAAAACATTTTTCGGTGTAAAATGGCTTATACTGGAAATTGCGGTAAGTTATTTTCCAAAACATTTGTCTCTTGACATGAATTCCGTAACTTTCTTGTTTCCAGTAGCTATTTCCCCAATCACTGACTGGGGGAACAAAACTCTCTCTCTCTCTCTCTCTCTCTCTCTCTCTCTCTCTCTCTCCAAAGTTTTACCTAGAAACTCTATTCTTCTCTCTCTACAATTGTGATTAGTCAAAATATTTCCCCAATCACTGACTGGGGGAACAAAACTCTCTCTCTCTCTCTCTCCAAAGTTTTACCTAGAAACTCTATTCTTCTCTCTCTACAATTGTGATTAGTCAAAATGTTTACACATATTTTCAACTGCAACCAAACAACGGAAAACACAAACATTTTTTGCAAAAAAGAAAAAAAAATTCATCCAAAATATTTTACATCGAAACAAACGGAACCTAAATTTGGCAATTTTTTTTCCATGCCATCTCCCTTTAATGACAATTTTTAGAATTCTGAAGAAGTTATCCACAAAACCCTGGAAATGATTAGGTTGTGTTTGTTTGACATTTTAGTTTTATTTTTCAATCATTATACTATTTCTTTCTTCAATGATTACTCTATTTTTTTAATTATTACTTTGTCATTCCTCTCTATATCTCTCTACTCATTATTCATCTCTCCAATCATTATCCTGTTTCTCTCTCTATTTACCACCAAAACTAAACTGATCTAAAATACCAAACAAACCATTTGGGGACCCTATATTTGCTTACACAAATGAGGCTATTATTGCAGGACTTGTTCGCAGCAGGAACTGACACCTCATCTAGCACTGTAGAGTGGGCCGTAGCAGAACTCCTTAAACATCCCAAAGTCCTAGCCAAAGCCCAACAAGAGCTGGACTCAATTGTTGGCCCGGGCCGGCTCGTAATGGAGTCCGACTTGCCCCAATTAACCTACCTCCTAGCCATGACCAAGGAAACCTTCCGGCTCCACCCATCGACCCCGCTCTCTCTCCCGCGGACGGCAGCTGAAAGCTGCGAAATCAACGGCTACTTCATCCCGAAGGGCTCGACTCTTCTCGTCAACGTGTGGGCCATAGCCCGTGATCCGGACGCATGGGCCAATCCCTTGGAGTTCTTGCCAGAGCGGTTCCTCCCCGGCGGGGAAAAGCCCAATGCTGATATAAGAGGGAACGATTTTGAGGTCATTCCGTTTGGGGCAGGCCGGAGGATATGTGCTGGGATGAGCCTTGGGCTTCGGATGGTCCAGCTATTAACAGCGACATTGGTCCAGGCCTTCAACTGGGAATTGCCTGAGGGGAAATCGGTCGAGAAGCTTAATATGGATGAAGCGTACGGGCTGACCTTACAGCGGGCCGATCCCCTCATGGTCCACCCAAGGCCTAGGCTAGCGGCCCGTCTGTATCAGGCCTGAGAGGTTGTTTAGTTAGATGAGTACTGGGCCATGGGTTTCGTGGGCCTCTGGAGATGAAGTGGAATAATTGAGCGCTAATGTTTTATTGTTCCTGCAGCTATTTGGATTTTTTTTTTGTGTGTGTGTCTATTTTGGACTCTCTTTATCTTCCTCTACTTGTTTACTTCAATAGTAGTATTCGTTTAAGCGTGTTCCATATCCAGGTTAAGAATTAGACAATTTGGCAGTAATCCTGCATGTGCTTTTATGACAGCAAAAACTAACATGATAAATGAAATGCTAAATTTAAACAACAAGGTCGATTTTGGATAACAAATTTGCGTAAAGATCCTACGTAATTCAATTGGACAAATCTAGGGGTGAGCATGGATTGGATTGGTTCGGTTTTATAGTAAACCAAGAACCAAACCACTACCTACGGATTATGAATTTGGAGAACCAAACCAACCCACAAAAAGTATAAAACCAAACCAATCCAAACCATTAGACTACGGTTCGGTTTCGGTTTCGAACCACGGTTTACTTTAAACTGAAATATAATCTTCGTAAGCTATTTAAAGTACTCAAAATTGCGGAGATAACTAACAATTGATTTTCATTTATAGAAATATAGTAAAATTTAGGAATTAATTGAACCGTGGATCCACTATTCATTGAATGAAGCATTATATATTTATATTCCATACTTTTGGTATACCAAAATTATAGGAATAAGTTTTTTTTTTTTTTTTTTGATAACGTCACTGGATTACAACAAGTAAAACTAGGAAAAGTCCTTAATCAAAATAGAATTAAGCGCAGCCAGAATACAACCCATAAAATGAAAATTTTAATTATAGGAATAAGTTGTGATATATAGAAGTTTATGCTAAATAATTAATTTAGGAAATTAGCTGACTATATATAACTCTCATGTATACTTGATGTATTTAAATTAAATGAGATATATAATTATACGGTTCGGATCGGTTTGGAACCAAAACCATTAACGTAAATCCACAAACCAAACCATTTAATGCGGTTTCTAATTTTTTTAAACCGGAACCAAACCACCCTACTAAAAAACCAAACCAAATCATTCAGTTTGGATTGGTTTGGACTGGATTCACGGTTTGACGGATTTTTTGCTCACCCCTAGACAAATCCATGTAATGATCGTCCAAAACCATGTATTTGGTGCACACGGGCCAATAAAATGCAACAAATTTGCTCGTAACAAAATCACATTATCACGTCACACTGATGCTACAGTTCCAAAATAACTGATGGTAACATTCAACTTCCACCTCAATGTCCCATAAATACCCAAATGCAATAAAGTGTTAATGCGACCTTTGAACTTTACATATATTACTGGTTCCACTTTTATCCAATTGGAGAGTGGGTGACATGCATCTCTGTGTGTGTGTTTAGGGTAAAAAATTGACGATTATAAAAAAAATCAGAACATGTTAGTACAAATTTGAAAGGGTGTTGCTAATTCCAAAATTATTTTTGTTTGTGTCGAACTCTAGTGTATAAAAGCTTTGTACTTTGCAAAATTGTGTTGGGAGACTTAAAGATTTATCTTCAAGTCTTATCTCACGTAAGTATTGATCCTAGTCATTTTAAACAGTTATGTTTTCATCATTTTCATATGGTGAATTGCCTACCCTTTTAATAAGATATCCATATGTATGTACTGTAAATTGACTTCCTAAATTAAAAGGATTCAATCATTTTCTAATTTAGTAGGATTCAATCTCAATAATTACAGGAGATAATTACGAAAGATGATTTCAAATTTAAAAAAATTCGTAATAACCAAATTTTACCGATTTATTTTTCATTGATTTAAATTGGAAAATTATATATATTTTTTCATATATACCATGTATTATCATAAAATCTTTTGAAACATGGTGGATCGACCATGTTTTTCATGAATAAATTTTTAAAAAAATAATTATAAAAAATATTTTGGAACATATACAATATTCAAATCGACCATGTTTTTCATGGTTAATTTTGCAAATTCACCATAAAAAAGAATATTTTTTTTGTTTAACATGACATATTCTAGAATAATAAATTAACTATACGCCATGATTTCAGGAATCGGCTTCAAATTCATGACATATTTCGAACATGACATATTAAGAACATGAAGTCACGATTTCATGAAATTTGCTTCAAATTCATGACATATTTTGAAACAAACATATTTCATGGCATATGAAGCAATTTTTTATTTTTTAGATAGTGAACAACTTAAAATCAGTTGGATGAAAATTTTATTATTCTCTCCTTCTCTTGATTTCTTAATTTATACTAGCATTTATGGTAGTGAGATATGGTGGAGGTTTTTTCTTCGGATAACTTGGTGTTCAGTTATGTGGACCTTGACTAATTTTGAGAGATCATAAACACACCGTCTACTAGCAGTGGCCCCACTTAGCCAAAGTAAATGCCGTATGAACTAACTCCAAAAGAGTTGATAGTGTGTGAGAGGTTTTCAACCTAGATATGAGTTGAATGGCTCACTTTTAGGCTAATGAGTGTTCAAATTCTATTGAATTGGGTGTTCAAATAAGGGATACAATGAAAATACATAGAACTCATATACACCTTAAAAAATATCTAGGGTGTTCAACTTGCAGCTGCCTCTGTGGGTGGCCGAAGGTTTTATTTCTCTAATTTTATTTATTCTTCATTTCTTTAACGTTGGTTGGTTGTGATCTCATTCCCTTTGCGGGGAACTTTCTTCTCCTTTCGTGGGTGTTTTTCATAATGGATTGACGCGTTATTTTTGTATGTGAGTTTAATTTTGTCAGATACGTTGATAATTGTGCAATTCATTACTTGACTTATAAGGATTTTGGAGGATATGTATTTCAACTTGGAAAGTTTATTCGCCACTGTAGCTGTTCACGTCTTTTTTTAAATAATGAATGTGCTCTTGGTTTGTTTTTCGGATGATTATTAACGGTACTGTTCTCCTCTATAAAAGAAGGAAAAAATCCTCATCCGAAAATAAGAGAGAGAGAGAGAGAGAGAGAGAGAGAGAGAGAGAAGATGGCTCAGATTAGTTCACTTTCAATTAGCAGTCGCATGGAGTCTGCTAATTGCCGAAAAGGTAATCTTCTCCCTCCATCATCACACCATTATCAATCGAACTCTTCAAACCCTAGTTCTCCTCCAACTATCATCAGTCAAGAAAAACGCCTGCAACCACAGTCGAGTAGAAAACAGCGCTATGCGGGCCCCAATAGTCTCCGAGCAGCTGAATTGCTACTCGAACGGATCTTTGAAACGCCACCTCTGCTGCACCTTAAGGAAATTGGTAAAGCTTTATCGACTATTACGTTTTCGGGAAAGTACAGGACCGCCATTTCTCATTTCAACAGGTTGCAGTTACTAGGCATTCACCTAGATTTTTATACCTTCAATGTTGCAATTAACAGCTACTGTCAAATGAATCGAGTTGGCTTTGGGTTTTCTCTTTTAAGGGGCCTCTTCAAACGCGATTATACACCTAATGTTAGGACCTTCACCCATCTGTTGAATGGGCTTATTTTATTAGATAAGACTGCTGAGGCCGCAGAGTTAGTTGAGAAGCTAGTCAGAATAGTAGAAATCGAACCCGATATGGCTATGTATGGATCGATTTTAAATGGACTTTGCAAAATGGGAAACACCAGAGCAGCTATTAGGTTGTGGGCGATCATATGGGGCAGATTGTGGGCGTATTGGCTACCTCTCTTCTTTCAACGGCTGAGATCTACAGGTAGAAGGGCTAATGATATATTTGGAAACGATGGTACAAATATTTATCATACCTCTAATTTCCCAAAATCACAAGGAAGATTTAAATGATATATTTTGAAATGATAATACAAATATTCCTACCTTCTATCTAGCTAGTTGACAATATGGAAAGGATGGTACAATGATATATGCAGTAGGAGTACCACATTCTAAATTTTCGGTTGGTTTTGGGTTCTCTATTTTAGGGTGCGAATCAGGTTGGTTTTGGGTTCTCTATTTTAGGGTGCCTCTTCAAATGTGGTTATACGCTTGGTGTTAGGATGTCACGACCCAAATCCAGTAGATTTGAATATCGTGACCGGCCAGTGAGTCCGTCTCACCAAAGGCCTTTATTGCTCTTCTTCTTCTTTTTTAAAGAGAAATAAACTTAACATTTGTGGAAGTGATCCATAAAAATAAAAATAAAAGTCACTAGATTTTCTTAAATAACAGAAACATGAGCTACATTTTTTCCTTTTCCCTTCCTGTATATAACCGCAACATAGGCTCCCTTCCACTATATAACCGCAACATAGGCCCGACCTTCTACTATTTCGGATTACCTGAAAAGGAAAGGTTTCAAAAACATAAGTCGCTGCTTGTGTGAGATTATGAATTATCGGAGTTACACGACCTACCATGGAATTTTTAAAATCTTTTTTATCAGAGAAAAGTAGGAATCATAACTTCAGTTTTTCATGGCTTGAACTGTAGCCAATACCATAACTTCAGCTTTTTATGGCTTGAGCTGTAACCAAAACATTTCTGTGTATAACATAACATATCATAGCATAATAATATGATACCATCCAACGATTACCGTCGGTACTGATGGAGCGACCCCCAATGCGCATAACATGAATTGATCAATTCAATTGGATACCCGGCTGTGCCCCTTCCCATTCCGCCCTTATTACATCGTTCCCACTAGTATCTTTAACGTCCCCTAGATTCAGGGACATCGTTCGGATGTATCGGTAATACTTTTTTCATAATCTGTTCAAAATATCATAATTCCATGGTATATTTGCTACAAAAGAATTCGAGTGTTAAATAACCATACTTTAGTAAGCCAAAAATATAACTTTTACGAAAAATTTCATGTAACAGGGATAATTCATAACTCACCTTTCTGCATCCGAATTTTACCGTGTCGAATCGGGTCCTAGAACAGTACATAAACAATTAGAAATACTAAAATTGAGGTTGAGTTATTAACTCCAAACGAGAACTTCATCATAAATTGTGTTGATTCCTATGTGGCATGAGAAGTGTGTGCATACATGAAACTATCTTTTGTTCGTGGTTACTGGTACTAATTCATCAATTTAAGCAACGTAAAACTAATATTTCATATCGCGTCTACGTGGTGGTAATGAAGTAGGGTTCCATGCTTGGTGTATGTTTGTGAAAAACAACTCTGGCATGTGTACGCCCGTGTTCTGTGATTCTCTCGACTAATTTTATTTTAATAGATCTAGCCAGAATTGGTATTCTAATGGGGTATCTCAACCCAAGCCTAAGATTCGAGCTTGAGTTCGGTCCGGCTGCAAAACGAGTAAAGTCGAGCCACAAGTTGTGTGAGCAACTCGGTCTTGCTTCCAGCCCTAGACCAAATCCGGTCATAATTTTAAAGGATGAACCATGTGTGATTAATTTTGCAAACCTATGAGTCGATTAGACTCCGAATTAAGCTAATCCTACAAAATCATTTATTGAAGGCCATTGCTGACCATCCTTCCGTTTCTATATTCTGTGAATTTAAAGGGGAACATAAAAAGTGAGTGCAAGTGTGTGCTGCTGGCAGAGAAAGAAATACTAACCTCCAAATTTTCTTTTTCTTCTCTCCCCTGCTCTCTCTCTCTCTCTCTTTTAGTGAGGTTGTGTTGTACGTGGAGGGTCAAGAGGAAGGGAAGTCTATTTATAGAAGGCTTTTGATCATATCTAATGTGAATCTAGAATACTCTAGGAATATCTAATAAAATCTAACAAAATCCAAAATAATCTTATAAAATCTAAACATAATTAATAGAATCTAGGGGTATCTTCCAAAATCTAGAATAATCCTTTAATTAGGGATTTCTATCCGATTCGCCCTATAATAAGACGTCGACTTTTTTTTCCGGATTATTGTGTTTGAAACCCACGGTTTTCCACCTTGCGGAAATTCGTGTCTTACTCCTGTGTTGCAATGTTCTTAACATAGTGAGGCGATATTGGCAGAGTTCAATAAAAATTGATACATAGGCAGAAAAATACTCTAATTTTTTTGTAGATGTTACGTCACAACTAATATACTTTCTAAATCCTAACGGCAAGTGACTATTAAATGTTACACTGTTTATTATTAGCATTGAATATATATATTTTATCGCCTTATTTATTTATTTATTATTTTTTTTAAAAGTCTGGGTGTTACATAGGACCTTCGCCTCTCTGTTGAATGGGCTTATTTCTCAAGATAAGACTGCTGAGGCCGTGGAGTTATTTGAGAAACTAGTCGGAAAAGGATTAGTAGGAAAAGGAAAAATCGAACCTCATAAGGCTATGTGTGGACGTATTTTAAATGGCCTTTGCAAAATGGAAAACACCGGAACGGCTATTGGGTTTTTTAGGGCGTTGGAAAAGGTTGGTTTAGAACTTGAGACCGTGGGCATATAGCATGTTCATTGACCGTCTTTGCAAGGACGGGATGGTGGATGACGCTCTCAACTTCTTAGTTGAAATGAATAGCAAAGGTATTCGTGCAGATGTCGTCACTTATACATCTTTGATTTGTGGCCTCCACAATTGTGGCAAGTGGAATGTGGCTGCAGAAATTCAAAGAGAAATGTTGGGTAATGATATTTCACCAGATGTTCGTACATTTACTGTGTTGATCAAGGCACTTAGCAAGCAAGGGCTGACAAATGAAGCAGAGGCGCTACTTGAAGTCATGATAGAAAGAGGTTTGTAATGTGAGTGAGTCAGTTCGCAGCGTCTTTTCATTGTTTTGTGGTCATGACATGGGCAGGTACCAGTATGTATGCAAAAGTCCCAGTTGTTAATTAATAACTAAAAAGAGAATACTAAAATTGGATGGGTGCAGTATTCAAATTAACCTTTTGCTGTTTTGGAGTCGGAGGAGCAGTATTTAGTATTTATTATGGTGTCGACATCTGTGAACTTATTAAACTTGCAAAGGAGCTTTGATGTCCACTACAGTAGCATTTTTAACGCAAATGGTGTCAAAAAATCATTGACAAACTAAATAAGTTTTCTTCTTCTTCTTTTTTTCCGGCGGGGAAAATGGTGGCCGAAACCCAAACATTCAACCCACTTCTGATGGTCATCTTGAGCTAAAAGATAACAAGGTAAATTGTTGTTAACTATACACCTCTCTGATTCATGGCCTTCGTACTTTTGTCTAGTGGATAGGGATTGCAAAGGGTCGATTTGGTCTATGTTTTACAATTACATTACTCAAACGTGAAGTGTTTATTTGCACCCAAATCCCAATCGATACCCAACGGGTATACGACAGTACAATTACCAAACTGTAATGCATTCGGTTTTTTACCTGAACCGTACGGTAGCGCCAACCTTCAGTCCCATTATTGAACAGAGGAAGAGGAAGAAAAAAATGTGGAAACTTGAAACTCATAAAGATCAACCTGTCTTAAGGTGTTACCGATCATCATGCCAAAGCCAACATCACCAACATCGTTGGTTTAAACTATAGGAACTAGAAAATCGAGATTACAATCTGGTATGTATAATTTTATTTTTTTTGCGCAATTAAGTATCCCTAGGCTATTATGATGCATTTGGGTTAGGTTTGGTATGAGTTTAGCGTGGGTAATTCCTTATGACCAACCCAAACCGAAACTAATAGGGCATTTTGTTTTTAGAACTAAAACTGCCCCGGCAGGTAGGGAAAATTCAGAAAACCCATCCTTGTCGGCATTGATAAGTTCGTGTAGCGAAACCAACGATTGGTAAATTCGAAACCCAAAACCTACGATTGGCAAGAAGCCAATTGAAGACATCTTTTGAGACAAAGCTCACCTAAAGATGTCTACGTTATACTGACCAACATATTATTAATTCTCCCAGCATAAATAGTTGGTTGTGTTTTCAAACTTTTAGTGAGTCTTTATTGGGTCGGTTGGTTAATGTGTTACATGTGGTATTGGAAGAACGACTTTCTAATAATCGTTGATTGATTCGTAAGTTCATCAATACAATGCAAGACTTGAAAAGAAAATTACTTTCGTGTTTGTGTAGAGAAAAGAAAGGAATCTTATTAGTAAGTTGTACAACAAACTAATATAGCTTTAGAACCCAAGTAGTCCCCAATCATTAGGGGTATAAGCGGGGGAAGATTGGAGACAGACCTAACCTTTGGCAATATGCATAAAGTAGCTGCTCGCTCTCAGAATACCACTGAAACAGTGGCCTCCCTATACCTGTCTTGCTCCGGAACTATATCCCTAAATCAAAGCCAAATGGCATTAGCGAAAGCAGGCATAGAGACCCAATTCAATAGCCCGTATAACTAAGATGTTAACAAAATAAATTTTGTTTTATTTGTCCCACCGCATATCAATTCAACGCAACATTAAGAAAGAAAAAAATGCAGAATATTCAATTGGAATTGGAATATGTACCCAAAAGAAACTGGAATAGAAATCATGTTGGTAATGAACCTATTGAGACAAAAAATTATGTTTACCGTATTAGTATTAGTTTCAAGCAATGAGTTTACACTCCATCCACAACTTGTCACTTCATGTGCTTGTCTAACATACAATTGATTAAGCCAAGCCAAGCAAATTTGAGCC
This sequence comes from Rhododendron ovatum, assembly GCA_019656835.1. Classification (NCBI taxonomy): domain Eukaryota; kingdom Viridiplantae; phylum Streptophyta; class Magnoliopsida; order Ericales; family Ericaceae; genus Rhododendron; species Rhododendron ovatum. The sequence continues at coordinate 13,959,789 of CM033790.1, forward strand.
GGAATGTAGATGCCTATGAAAAGGTGTTATGGCACTTGGCATACTATGATGTAGCAATGGAAAAAAACAGCTAGTGAAACTTTAAAACTTTTCACATTTGTATGCCCCATAGAGTCAAATGCAATAAAACACAACAGAATTAAAATAAAATAATAGGAATGGATAGGTTAAATCTTGATTAAGAAACATTCTTTTATCTCATTCAATTATTTAATTGTCTAATTTCAAGAACTTCACCATATCAGATAGCGTTGTTAATGTCAATGGACAAATCATTGATAGGTTATTTTTGCCCCATATAACCAAATGGCAATAGTGTCGTGTCATAAAAAGCTGGCGAATTAGTGATTCTACCAACATGATAACAATCACAACTCTAAAAAATATATGCATCATTTGTGCAATGAATTAGTTATGTGAACTTTGTAATCCTACAAACTTACATAATGAAAAGAAGAAAAACAACTTGACATATTTTTAGTGTTTCTAAAAATAAGTTGAAACAGACATCCTCAAATTTTCATTATCATTTATGATATTACTTCAACCTTCTTAGCAATACAAAAAATTCAGAAGTCACACAAAGAAATGAGTTTCTCTTTAAAAGAGAACTCTTAGTACGAAATGGAGTAATTTATTGATGTGTCCATCCTTTTGATGGATGAAAAGAGATGTAGGTAGCTTTATATAGTAAATTTTATTGTTAAAAAAAAACTGTTAAAAAAAAGCTTGAGCAAATTTTAGATGTTCGGTGTTTTTTTTTTTTTTTTAAACAAAAAGAATGACAGTATGAGAAAATTAATCACAAATTAATGAAAGTAACTAACTGCAAAGACTTCCTCTACTGTTGTTGGCATTTTGTATGCGTCAATAAGAAAATTGTTCATGTCAAAGCAAATGAAGCATGTCAAGTTAAAAGTATAAATTGAGATCGAAAGAGATCCTACAATTACACATTCTCAGAAAAAAAAGAGATCATATACCTAATTTTTCTCCACTTTGAGAGTCAAAATTGATACCCACGACTTGCACGATTAGCGCCCTTCTTGATCCACATAAAAACTTTCAAAAGAAATTTTTTTGTAAGACATAAAAACACAATCTCAAGATAAGAGATCATACATCTAATCCATCAAATTAAAGATATTAGAGACAATATTCTTGAATTATATTAATCTTAGATTCCGTTCCGGAAACCTTCTTAAAAAATAAGTACTTATTTTGCCACTTCTCATTAAAAAATAAGAAGGGTCATTCCACAAAATCCAAATAAAAGTTCCTTTCACATTTTCAAACTCAAAAATAATGTAAATGAAAAAAAAATTCAACTTTTTTGCACCGTATTAAAGATCTCAATGAGATCTATCAAACAAGATCCATAGTGGTAGGAAAATTACATGCTTACACATGATTTTTGAGCTTGAAGTTGCCTTGTACAAAAAATAAGACTGTTGCTATGATAATGGGTGCCGGCGGAGGGAAATCGTATCTGCGGCCGCACCAGGCCGTCTCCGGCCATCGGACGGCAGATCCGAGCCGTCCAAAAATTCTAAAAAAAAAAAACAAGGGGGCTTGTCAGGAATCAACGGCATCTGAGGTGTGTAGGGTGCTTGATCCGAGCACCCCTTTTCCGTGTATATATGATCAAGCACCCTACACGGAAAAGGGGTGTTCGGATCAAGCACCCTGCACACCTCGGATGTCGTTGATTCTCGCGTAAGCCCCCTCGGTTTTTTTTTTAAGAATTTTTGGACGGCTCGGAACAGCCGTCCAGTGGCTAGAGACGGCCCGGCATGGCCATCGGTACGATGTCCCTCCCCGGCGCCCATTGGTACCTATGTAAATTCTGAAAAAATAAGTACCACCTTCTTAGTATTTTTTTGGAACAACCCTTATTATTAAACAAAAAATAAGTTTTTATTTGTTTTCTGGACCGGACTCTTATTGGACTCATAGTTCTCTGTTTGTTATTGTCATACTCTTATTAAGTTCGGCAACCAAACAACCATCTTCACCTCTCATGGTGGCGGACACAGCCCTTTACCTACATCACCAACTCTGCCATTGCAAAATACAAAATAACCATAACATTCCAACTAACTAGTAGCTATGGCTCCGTTTTTGTTTTGCTTTGCCTGTGAGTATGTCCTGGGCTTGTTTTGTGCTTTCTTGTGGTGGTTATAAAACTTTAACTAACCAAAAAAAAAAAATGAATAAATAAATTCCAAAACTATAAAGAATCAAAGAAATAGGCCCCAATGCAAATTCGACAATCAACCCATCCTAATCAAACACCCCACAATTAATAAATCTCAATTATCTCGGCCAGCGAACAACCTTGATCCACCACTCCTGCACCAATGAAGTTCGTCGCCCAACTTATGTACTAATAATAAATTATTTAGACAAAACGAATAGGATCATAAAAATCGACTTGAAGGTGCTCTGATCAAAGCAGTGGAGTACTATAAATTCCAATTTGTGTCGGGTGATGGGAAAAAAAAGAAAGGAAAATAACGATAAAAAGATTTATAGTATTTCAAATTTAAAGAAGGAAATTAATAACATCTCTGGCCGAATGGACTTTTGTTATCAAGTGCTTAACAAAATCGAATGAAATTCAAAATAGGAACTTCAGGATTTTGCTAAATCTAAGAGCATCCCCATTGCAATAAGCAAATAGGTGTGGATAAGCAAACTTAACAATAATGCTCAAAAAATACCTCACATTGTAATAAGCAAAATTACAAGTCTTTTAGCAAATAACCAAATTTCACTTATTCCATAACCAAATTTAACTTTTACCAATAACCAAAACTTAATAACCAAACTCAAAACTCAAAAACACCCCATATTGGAATCGTCTCATCGAGATGAATAATTTGTTATGATCGGGTATGTGATTAAAACTCGTTTGCAATTGGACATAGGTACATTGCGTATTGTGGGGGTTTTTTTTGTTAGGGATGCAGAATAACCAATGTGGAGGTAATGGTTGTTTAGTTTGATTATGAACTAAATGGATAATTAAATGCTGACGTGACATATTTTTGTTGTTGATTTTGATTATTCTCATTGCGGATGCTCTAATTAGATAATGCAAAATGTGAAGGTTTGAAATTCTCATTCTTTAACTTAGATATGGACAGGATTTAATTTCACGTTATTTTGTTAAGGATTTTAGCCGAGAATAATTTTCATTCTTATGGAATTCCAATTTTTAGCCGAGGATTTTCCTATGGAATTCTCATTCTTAAGGATTTTAGCCTAGAATAATTCACGTCTAAATAGAAGGTAGCAATAGAAGTAGCCTTCCCCGTGATTTCGGAAAATAATTGTACCATCGCTGTCATTTCGGAATCGATTTAGCCGAGAATAGTTCACATCTAAATAAAAGGTAGCCGGTAGGGATAGAAGTAGCCTGCACCGTGATTTCGGAAAAATATATGTACCATCCTTTTCAAATAGTACTCCCTTCGTCCCACTTTGTTCCGCTTGTTTCCTTTTTTGGACGCCCCAAAAAATTATCTATATCTCATAATTTATAATATTTTATATATTCAATATGGATCTTGTTTGATAGATCTCAATTCATTTTATTAAACAAAGTTTTCGAAATCATAAAAAACATTATAGATTATAAGATATATACAATTTTTTGGGATGTTTCAAAAAGGAAACAGACGGAACAAAGTGGGACGGAGGGAGTATCATTTAAATCTTCTTGTGATTTCGGGAAAATAGAATTATGATAAAGAAAGAGAGAGATGCGTAAGAAAAGCTACAACAATGAGAAATTTCATTTACTGTAGACACCCCAATCTGACTTCCCGATTGTTTTACTTTGTTCTTCGGTTTCTTGTTTCCCCGATGATGAGTCAGGTCGAAAACAGTCTCGAGAACTTGGAATGGCTTGAGTTTGGTGTATGCGGAACCCATCCTTAGCCCTAAAACCCTTGAATCAGAACCTGGACCTTGGGTTTGATAGTCGCGCGACACTCTGGTACCCTCGCGCGATGGTACGTTTGCCAGGTGGTGGTCAAAGTCAAAGTTTTGACTGTTGACCCTCACGGGGTTGCTTTGACCCTCGCGCGATGGTATCACTATCTCGCGCGATGGTCAACACCTGTCGTTTTCACCCGGATTGCGTGGTGGTCAGGGGGCTACAGGCCTATGTGACCCCGTTTTCATCGGCTGAACAGCGTTCTGGGGGGCTCCCCTTGCACCACCTCACCCCCCATTCTCCCATCACCTTTGCCACCCCACTTCTCCACCAAGCAATTGTGGCCAGCCTTGTTGGCTAGTTACATGCCCTTGGCTAGCCACCCACCAACCCATTTTCCTATAAACCCCCCCCCCCATACTTCATTGCAAAGGGTTACAAAAATTCCATCCAAGAAAGAAGAAGGAAAAGCTCAAGCATAAACATTCCACACCACACTCACTCCCACACAATCGTATTCCAAGCCTCACCACCTCATTCAAGCCACCTTCAAGACTCTCAAGCAAAGGTATAATACCTTTCTGTTCACTGTTCGAACCCCTGAGGGGGGCTGGCAGGGCCAAGGCTGGTAATCAATACCAGTTCTGGCCCTAAAGCTAGCAAGGTTTCAAGGGCCGTAGCCAGGAGGACCCTCGCGCGATGGTCCCATGAACTCGCGCGACCGTTTGGTCAGTGTGAGATTGGACCACGTGGGGAAGGGATACTGGTCTTTAAGTTTATTGTTATGTTCATAGTCACTTTTAAGTCTTTTAAAAGGTATCAGTTCACTGTTTTGCATTTT